>CAWUFW010019168.1:0-195707 GCA_963921515.1 Calotriton arnoldi
CGGTCATACTGCGGTGGGACACACACTTGTTGATCTCTCATGGCACTGCTCCACACTTCAGGGAGGACGCTTTTCATTAGCTATGTTTTCTGATGACATGTCGGGCCGGCCCCGTCCAACAACAGAACTCCTTTAGATCCAAACAGACTCTTCCACTCTCTCACCGGAAGTGAAACCAGGCCACGCAGACACTTTCACAATACAACAGCCGGGAATGCACTTTTCGGTAAAAAACCACATTCCTTCCTCCTAATTAATCAAATAAACGTCTCACTGAAGAACAGGGGCCAGCTTCGATCGGTAAACAGCCGTTACAACAACTTTTTTACTTTGCGATACCATTACAACGCATGCATTACCACGCATGCGTTGTACATCACGAAGTCATTACTACGCATTTTTTTAGAACGCATGGTCATTTACCACGCATGCCTTTACAACGAATTTTGTTGTAAAGGTATGTATGGTAAATGACCATGCGTTCTAAAAAACATGTAGACGATCCATGTCGTTGTAAGGAAACAGAGGCTGTTCTGTTTCCTCACAACGACGTGCACCGCCCCTCAGAGATGACGTGAAGCAGGAACCACGAGGAGAGAGGAACCATGAGGAGTGAGAGGTAAGGGGGATTGGGCATGGGGTGGGGGTTTCTTTTCTAGGGTTTAGGGTAGTGCAGTGGTGTTTGGGTGGTGTAGGGGGTCGTGCTGGGGGTAGTGTTTTAGGGTTTAGGGTAGTGCAGTGGTGTTTGGGTAGTGTAGGGGGTCGTGCTGGGAGTAGTGTTTTAGGTTTAGGGTAGTGCAGTAGTGTAGGGGGTCGTGCTGGGGGTAGTGTTTTAGGGTTTAGGGTAGTGCAGTGGTGTTTGAGTAGTGTAGGGGTCATGCTGGTGGTAGTGTTTTAGGTTTAGGGTAGTGCAGTGGTGTTTGTGTAGTATAGGGGGTCATGCTGGGGGTAGTGTTTTATGGTTTAGGGTAGTGCAGTCGTGTTTGGGTAGTGTAGGGGGTCGTGCTGGGGGTAGATTTAGGGTTTAGGGTAGTGCAGTGGTGTTTAGGTTGTGTAGGGAGTCGTGCTGGGGGTAGTGTTTTAGGGTTTAGGGTAGTGCAGTGGTGTTTGTGTAGTGTAGGGGGTTGTGCTGGGGGTAGTGTTTTAGGGTTTATGTTAGTGCAGTGGTGTTTGGGTAGTGTAGGGGTAGTGCTGGGGTAGTGTTTTAGGGTTTAGGGCAGTGCAGTCGTGTTTGTGTAGTGAAGGGGGTCATGCTGTGGGTAGTGTTTTAGTGTTTAGGGTAGTGCAGTCGTGTTTGTGTAGTGTAGGGGGTCGTGTTTTAGTGTATAGGGTAGTGCAGTGGTGTTTGGGTAGTGTAGGGGGTCATGCTGGGGTTAGTGGTTTAGGGTAGTGCAGTGGTGTTTGGGTAGTGTAGGGGGTCGTGCTGGGGGTAGTGTTTTAGGGTTTAGGGTAGTGCAGTGGTGTTTGGGTAGTGGAGGGGGTAGTGTTTTAGGGTTTAGGGTAGTGCACCCAACCAGCCACAATATCCGTAGACAAAGGGGATCCTGACTCTTTGGAACGCTCCGTCAATTGAATAATTTGGGTCAAGGGCCCTACCACGTCCAAGACCTATCAATTCCTTTCTTGGGATCCCTCATATACTTGGAGAAAAAGGTACATAGTTTCTCATCAATTTCAGGCGTGTGTGCCACCTTCCCCTTCAGTGAGGGCCTGGGGCATTCTCCCCTCATCCTATTCCTGACCTCCCTTTCAAGGGGTTGATGGATTTTCCCCACCACATACTCTGCCACTTTGGCGTCAGGTGTCCACTCTGCCGACCTAGGATGGTAAATTTGGGTAGGCCCGAACATGTCCGAGTGGACCCCGTCCCCAACCCGGGGACTGAGAGGAGTGGGACTCTGGACGCCAGGGACGCCCCGAGTCCTTATCCTCATCGGAGGAGAAATCGTCCTCCAATACACCCTCTCCCTCTAAGTGTCGCAATTTTCTCCGGGCTCCTCCTTCTCCAGGCAGGGTGCATGTTTTAGCGTTCGCGCACTCTTGAGGAAGGTCTCAGTAAGTTTATCAAATCCTTCCAAGTGCCCCGCGTTATGCTTAACGGCCCTTTTATTCCCCATCCGGGAGCTACTTGGACCCGCCGCCACCACCAGATCTGGGTCACTGAACACCCCAGGGATGCTTTTCGCCAGCTTATCAACCTGATCCCTAAGAGGAGCCAGCGCCCCAGAAATAACCAGAGAGAGGGCTTGGTCCACTGCTGGAGGGAGAAGTTGGGGGGCCATACCTCCTCCACTTCCTGGTAGGAGGAGTAAAAATGGTATTCTGGAGAAGACATGATAGCAGAGGGTGTGAGCACAGAACAAATGCCCTTAAAATCCTTAAGACAGCCCCTCGCCGGAGCTCCAACAGCTGGGCTTTCCCCGAAGCTGTTATAAGAATAGACTGAGGTGCAATACCAATTACCACCACCAAGTGGCGCTGGTCACTAACGTGGCCGTGTGGGGGAAATCACCGCGTAGTGATGTCAAAATTAGGCGAGGGTTGGTCGGGAATCAAGCGGACACTAAAGGAGTGACTGGATTCCCAAACGCGCGTAAAGACCAGCGGGAGCGCCGACGGAGCTGCCTCGCTCGGACCAGACGCGCCTGACAGGATCTCACCGCGCGCAGAGCACACAGCAGGAGAAACTGCGAGGGGAGAACGCGCTCGGGCAAGAGCCTGCTGCGCAGGGAATATGAAACAATACCAAGGCAATAATGCTAATAACGTGCACAAGAAACCGCTATACAAACAGCAACAACGTCAGATTAAGCCAAGAATGTAAGGAATGCACTTAACTGACGAGCAGTGAAGAAAGAGGAAGCGGAAGGGACGTCACGATATTATATACGATGGACTGTGATATGATTGGACATAGTTGCCTTGGAGACTACCCCCTAATGGTTCATGGGTTGTGTAGTCTTTTGTTTAATGATTGTTGTGTTACGTTTTCTTTGAACTGCTATGCAAATAAAGTGAGGAAAGATATGCATAATCCACGCCTCCGTCCTGCCATAGAATTCATTAAACTTTATTTGATCTGATTTAGAAACATAGATCATAAAAGTGTACATAAAAACAGTAAATCCTCTTTCCTAATACATTACAGTGAGAATTAATTAAAACCAGTAGGTAAAAACGGGTGTTACAAAGCCCGGTTAAGAGCAACTTCAGGTTAACAGAATCGTAAAGTTCAATGTTTCGCAAGATCAATCTCATGTACTTCGTGCAAAATACGCAATAAGGGGTCCAAGTAAGATGTAACGCTCCAATACCTGACCAGTTTGCACTATATAAAACTGCAGAAAAACTAAAAATAAAAAGTGTTTTGCACACTTCTGTCATTGGGCTATATGTGGGCTACATCTGGGTGATATTTGTGCTACATTTGGGCTCTTTTTTCTCTGGTGGCCATTTTGGGAGACTTATTTGTTATGAAGTTTCCTAATTTCGTCATTTACTGCAGTCTCCTCAGTAGGAAATGCTTTCAGTTTTTTACTTTGATTCCATCAAGAAGGCATTCAGATGTGTCACACATTTGCCATAAATTCAGAATGTTAGCACTCTAGTTGTTCATTAGATCACTGTAGTAAAGCTACTGCTCACCAGGGAGTTAACTGGAAGTCTACTGCTGGTATTGAAAGTGATTGTTTCAGTCTGCATGTCAGAATTTTCTAATGAAAGAGAAGAGGATTTGAGATCTCACTTAAAACATGCCCTACATTTTCTTTCTACAGCACTAACCATAATTTCTATGGCAAAATGAACCCCCTCATTTTGTTCCTTTTTAAATTAAATGTTTTAAGTGTTACCAGTTTATTCCAATCAAGATGGCTTCAGGTGTGCCATACTTTTGTCATAAGTAAGACTGTTAGCGCTCTAGTTGTTCTTTAGAACACTCTGGGAAGCTGCAGTAGAGCACAAAGGCATCAACTGACAGGCTGCTCCTGTTGAAATATAACAGGAAGATATTTGAGATCTCACTTAAAACATGTCCTAATTTTTCTTTCTACAGCACTAACTATAATTTCTATGACAAAATGAACCCCCTCATTTTGTTCCTTTTTAAATTAAATGTTTTAAGAGTTACCAGTTTATTCCAATCAAGATGGCTTCAGGTGTGCCATAATTTTGTCATAAGTAAGACTGTTAGCACTCTAGTTGTTCTTTAGAACACTCTGGGAAGCTGCAGTAGAACACAAAGGCTTCAACTGACAGGCTGCTCCTGTTGAAATATAACAGGAAGATATTTGAGATCACACTTGAAACATGTCCTAATTTTTCTTTCTACAGCACTAACCATAATTTCTATGACAAAATGAACCCCATCATTTTGTTCCTTTTTAAATTAAATGTTTTAAGTGTTACCAGTTTATTCCAATCAAGATGGCTTCAGGTGTGCCATACTTTTGTCATAAGTAAGACTGTTAGCTCTCTAGTTGTTCTTTAGAACACTCTGGGAAGCTGCAGTAGAACACAAAGGCATCAACTGACAGGCTGCTCCTGTTGAAATATAACAGGAAGATATTTGTGATCTCACTTAAAACATGTCCTAATTTTTCTTTCTACAGCACTAACCATAATTTCTATGACAAAATGAACCCCATCATTTTGTTCCTTTTTAAATTAAATGTTTTAAGAGTTACCAGTTTATTCCAATCAAGATGGCTTCAGGTGTGCCATAATTTTGTCATAAGTAAGACTGTTAGCGCTCTAGTTGTTCTTTAGAACCCTCTGGGAAGCTGCAGTAGAACACAAAGGCATCAACTGACAGGCTGCTCCTGTTGAAATATAACAGGAAGATATTAGAGATCACACTAGAAACATGTCCTAATTTTTCTTTCTACAGCACTAACCATAATTTCTATGACAAAATGAACCCCATCATTTTGTTCCTTTTTAAATTAAATGTTTTAAGTGTTACCAGTTTATTCCAATCAAGATGGCTTCAGGTGTGCCATACTTTTGACATAAGCAAGGCTGTTAGCACTTTAGTTGTTCTTTAAAACACTCTGGGAAGCTGCAGTAGAACACAAAGGAATCAACTGACAGTCTCTGCCCTTGTTGGATGTACATGTTTTACTGAGAATGTCAGACTTCATTCTCACATGACTGAGAAAGATAATGTGAATTTACAGAAAATATGCTCTCATTTTAGCTTCTGGAGCACCTTCCAAAACTGTATGGGACAAGCATGTGAAAATAGTTTTCTCTCAAACATGATTCATGATATCCCAGCTGAAGGTTTTTCACAGGGTAAAATCACCTTAGAACACACCACAATTCCTGAAATTAGTATGGTACCATCAACAAATGAATTCTAATGTAACTAAAGTCTGTTATCACCCTATATAGTTCTCCTTTTGGTAACCCTCAAAATCTTCGATTCACTACAATGCATTTCAATGGGGTACTATCATTTATATTGGTCCCAAGATGGCTGCCAGCAATTCCAGGATGAAGTGCTGACAGCCAATCAGATCTCACGATGACATGTGTGGTTAGGCTCCGCCCAGATATATATGTGTTTTCTTTTTCAAATTTCTCAGGAACTACTGAACGGATTTACACCATTTAAGCAAAAGGCACGACTCTGAACCAAGGGCTACCTTTTTGCCAAATTTGGTGTAATTCCGTTCAGCAGTTCGGGCTGTAGCTGCGATGAAAGGTTCCTATGGAAAATTGCATGGGGAAAACACGTTTTGGGACCCCCCTTTTTTCTCGGCCCCCGCTTGCCGAATCACCCCGAAACTTTCAAGATAGGAGCGGACCGGAGCAGGCCATAAGTTTTGAAACTTTGGGAAGATTCGTCAACCGGCGCCAAAGTTATTTCAAATAGAATGTTGTGGATTTCCTATGGAAAATAGGTCCTAACTATAACTATCTACTGGCGACCGCCAGTAGATAATAATATATCTATATCTAATTTTATATATATATATATATATGCATATATATATATATATATTCACTGAAAAAACCATAGGTTTTAGGGACAGTTATAGTTAGTTGGAAATTGCACTCGTACAAAACCCGTGAAATTCCCCCGATATAGTTAGTTCAGCTAACTATAACTCGCGCCCCCGCAATGCACTGCTGATGACGTCACATATTACATCACTCATGACATGGTATGTGACATCACTGATGACATCACTGATGACATCGCATATGACATCAGTGATGACATCATCCAGTGACTGTGTGTTTCTGTAAAGTTTAAATATTTTTAATATATATAGGGAAAGGCTTATTGAAGAATGAGTGGGTGTATAAGTGTCTGTATGGATGATTTAGTAGGTGCGTGACTAACTCTATAAGTGAGTGATTAAACGTATCTTACTGAATGCATGGGTTAGTGACTAAACTGGGTGAATGTCTGTATCCGTCTGTCTGTTGCTGTGTAAGTGGCTGCATGGGTTTGTGAATAGCTACATGAGTGTCTATATGAGTTATTGATTGGTTGTCTGAGTATCTGTATGGGTGCCTGAGTGTTTGTGTGGGTGGGGTGTGTGCGACTCTGTGCATAGATGTGTGAGTGGGTGATTCACTGGGTGGATGGTTTCAAGAGTGCATCTGTGATAGACTGTATGGGTGGGTAAGTGTGTGTAAGAGTGTGTTAGTGAGTGAATGTATGTCCCAGTGGTACATGTGTGAGTAACTACATATGTGAAAGGCAGTATATATGTGTGTTGGAGTATATAAATAGCTATAAGCGAGAGTGTGTGATTGTTAGAGTGACTGTATGGATGAGTGTGTGCTTGTATCAGTGATTGTATAAGAGTGTAAGAATGTGCTAGTATTTGTATGAGTAAGTGAGCTGGTGTGTGTATAACTGTATAGGTGAGTAAATGGCAGTGTGTTTAATTATTTGCATGACTGACTAGGTGTGCGAGTACCTCTATGGATGAGTGGCGGTGTTTGAGTGTCTATATAGGAGTATGAGTGCATATGATAGTCCTGTACTGAGTGACCGTAAGTATGAGTGACTGTATGGGTGAGTGAGTGGATGTGTGTGTAGACCTAAGAATCAGTGAGTGGGTATGTAGTGATTGGTGTTGGAGTGTCTATGGTTTTGCGAATGGCAGTCTGTAATTTAGAGTGGGTGTATCAAAGGTTATATTAGGGTGTGAGGAGGTGCATCAGATTATCACGTGGATGATGTCATCAGTGATGTCATTTGAGATGTCATCAGTGATGTCATGAGTGATGTCACTGACCATGTCATGAGTGATGTAATATTTGACGTCATCAGCAGTGCATTGCGGGGGCGCGAGTTAAAGTTAGCTGAACTAACTATAACGGGGGAATTTCACGGGTTTTGTACGAGTGCAATGTCCAACTAACTATAACTGTCCCTAAAACCTATGGTTTTTTCAGTGAATTTGTAAGGTTTTTTAAATGCTAATTTCTAACTATAACGTGCCTGAAACCTATGGTTTTTTCAGTGAATTTCAAAGGTTTTTTAAATGCTAATTCCTAACTATAACATGTCTGAAACCTATGGTTTTTTTCAGTGAATTTCAAAGGTTTTGTAAATGACAATTTTTAAATGTATTAATTGTTATATTTATTTTTTTGATATTGATTTACTACATTTTTTTAAACCATTTATTTTTAGATATTTTATTTTTTAAATTACATTGTAATTACATCATACATTACATTTCAAAATATACTTTCTCAGAATGAATTACTTTAGTTTAAATACTTTGCAAATAGGCAATAGACTTTTAAGTACAGTAGTTACAGTTGTTGCAATGGGCAACACAATTTCAAACACAATGCAACATTGAGCTCAATGTGAATTTCTAGTTAAATGCAATTAGTTACTTTATGGATTACTTTTCTAACCACAGGACTGGATCCTAGATTCAGTACTGGGACATCTCCTGTAAACAGTTGAGTAAAAGCGTTTTGGTTACAGTTGTGATTTTTAAGGAATATTATTGTATTTTAAAAGTTGACACTTAGAAACTTTTTCACATAGAATCACCAATGTTATCCTATGGGAGGAAATTCACTTAGCAGGTAAGTAGTGTTATTGTTACTTTTTCTTACTCAGTGGTGGATCCTGGATCCAGCACTGGTGCATCTCCTGTAAACAGTTGAAAGAATGCGTTTAAGTCATACAGGCGATTTTTAAGGAATATTTGTAGTTTGTGAAAATCGACACTTTGAAACTTTTCTGCTGAAAACCAGACAATGGATTCCTATGGAAGGAAATACAAGTTACTGGTAAGTACGGTTAGAATGACTTTTCAGGGTCAGTGCTGGGCTAAAAGATGCAGCACTGGGTTTTCTCCTGATAACAGGTGAGTAAATCGGAATTCGTAGTTCTGCTGATTTTAAAGGAATATTTGTATGTTTCAAAAATCGACACTTAGAATATTTTAGAGGAATATTCAAAAATCGACACTTAGAAACTTTTTCAGCAAAAAGCAGGCAATGATATCCTACGGAAGGAAATTCAAGTTACTGGTAAGTACGGTTAAAATTACTTTTCAGGATCAGTACTGGGCTCAAAGATGCAGCACTGAGGTCTCTCCTGATAACAGGTGAGTAAATCGGAATTCGTAGTTCAGCTGATTTTAGAGGAATATTATAAAGTTCCAAAACTCCACACTTAGAAGAATTTCCAAGTGAAACCAGTCAATGTTAGCCTATGGAAGGAAATTCAAGTTACTGGTAAGTATGGTTAGAATTACTTTTCAGGATCAGTACTGGGCTCAAAGATGCAGCACTGAGGTCTCTCCTGATAACAGGTGAGTAAATCGGAATTCGTAGTTCTGCTGATTTTAGAGGAATATTTGTATGTTTCAAAAATCGACACTTAGAAACTTTTTCAGTAAAAAGCAGGCAATGATATCCTACGGAAGGAAATTCAAGTTACTGGTAAGTACGGTTAAAATTACTTTTCAGGATCAGTACTGGGCTCAAAGATGCAGCACTGAGGTCTCTCCTGATAACAGGTGAGTAAATCGGAATTCGTAGTTCGGCTGATTTTAGAGGAATATTTGCACAATGGTGAAGGAAGGGGGTGGGGCCTGAGGTGACATGTCTGCAAACACGCCCTGTGGAGCGTTTTAAGTTGGAGAATTAATTCCTCCTCAATCCCGAGGGCCCTAGGGGCCAACTAGACCACCAGATACCTCCAGTATGCGCCAGAGAGCTGCGTTGCAGAGAGGTGTTCAGAGGCCACGCCCTTTTACAACACTCTGCAACGCAGCTCCGTGGCGCTTACTGGAGGTACCTGGTGGGCTAGTTGGCCCCCAGGGACCCTCAGGATTGAAGGGGATTTAATTCCCCATCTTAAAACGCGCCACGGGGCCTGTTTGCACACATGTCACCTGAAGCCCCGCCCCCTCCCTTCGCCACTGTGCAAACGCGCCCCGTGGAGCGTTTTAAGTTGGGGGATTAAGTCCCCTTGATTCCTGAGGGTCCCTGGAGTCCAACTAGCCCACCATGTACCTCCAAAAGCGCCACAGAGCTGCGTTGCAGAGAGGTGTAAAAAGGGGCGTGGCCTCTGTACACCTCTCTGCAACGCAGCCCCCTGGCACATACTGGAGATTCCTGGTGGGCTAGTTGGCCCCCAGGGACCCCCAGTATTCAAGGGGAATTACTTCCCCTTCTTAAAACGCGCCAGGGGGCGCGTTTGCAGACTGCTGCAGGGAGGGGCGGGGCCTCCGGCACGATGCCGGTCTTTTTGTTTTCTTTTTTTTTGTATGGGAGGGGGCTGCGTGGCCCCCTTTCCTCAGCCACTTTTGGCCCCGGGGACCCCATCCCCTGGGGCCTGAGGATTTTCTTTTTTTTAAATTAAAAAACGGGAAGGGGGCCGCGTGGCCCCCTTCCCTGGGCCTCTATTGGCCCCGGGGACCCCATCCCCCAGGGCATGCCCTCTTTTTTTAAAATTAAAATCTTTGGAGGGGGGCTGCGTGGCCCCCCTCCTCAGTCCATTTAAGGCCCCGGGGACCCCATCCCCCGGGCCGGCCTTGCCCTTTTTTACATTTTTTTTTATTTTTTTATTTTTGGGGAGGGGGGCTGCGTGGCCCCCCTCCTGGGCCACTAATGGCCCCGGGGACCCCATCCCCCGGGGCCTGGCCACTCGTTGCGGACCGTGGGGTGGTCCCCAATCCCCGCATGGTCCCGCCGGCTCCCCGCGTCCTGCGGGAGCCGGCATTGCTTTTCCATAAGGGGAGCTGCTGACATGCAGCTCCCCTTATGGAAAAGCAATCTGCTTTGCTTCATTGAAGTGAGAGCAGGTTTCCCTGCTCTCGCTTCAATGAAGCAAAGCAAGTTTGCAATGACAGGACGGGAGCCGCGAGGCTCCCGTCCTGCCATTGCAAACAGCAGTGTCCCGGGGGTAGGCACCCCGGGACACTGCAGGAGCCGGCCCTGGGGGTGGCGGTCCCCAGGGCCACCACAGGCTCCAGGAGGGGGCCGCGCGGCCCCCTCCCTTCAATTGCACAGCCCCGGGAGGTGGTGGTCCCGGGGCTTCGGGGTCCGAAACGGACCCCCAAATTTCTTTTCTAAGTGCCCCGGGGAGGTGGCGGTCCCGGGGCGTGTGGGGGAGCTGGAGCCTCCCACACAGGTTATTAAAATTTAAAAAGAAGCCCCGGGGGGTGGCGGTCCCCGGGGCTTCGGGAGGGCGGAGAGCCCTCCCGCACCATTTTTTATTTAAAGCCCCGGGGGGTGGCAGTCCCCGGGGCTTGGGGGGCCTTAGAGCCCCCCCCATAAACTATAAACCCACCCCCGCATGCCCCCGGGACTTGGCCCACCCGGGGGCAAAATAGCATCGAAGCGCGGGAGACCGCGCTTCGATTTTTTTTTTTTACGGCGGGATCCGCGCACCCTAAGCGCATCCCGCCGATTTTTTTTTTTTTTAAATGCTTTTTTCTGCCCAGGGGGTCCTTGTGGGACCCCCTGAGCAGACCTAGGGGGTCAGGGTGTTTCTACCCTGCCCCCTTTGTGCGTTTTGCGCACTTGTTTCTGTGCCTCAGTTCTACCAAGGCATAAAATGGCTGCCAACACTTCCTGATTTGGAGTGTTGACAGCCACTTGACAGCCAATTAGTATGCAGCTCGTGATCGGGAGGGTATGCGGACCCTACTCGGCCATAGATATATATGTGATTTTACTTGTGATTTTCTCAGGAACTACTGAACGGATTTACACCATTTAAGCAAAAGGCACGAGTCTGAACCAAGGGCTACCTCTTTGCCAAATTTGGTGTAATTCCGTTCAGCAGTTCGGGCTGTAGCCGCGATGAACGGTTCCTATGGAAAAATGAATGGGGAAAACACGTTTTGGGAACCCCCTTTTTTCTCTGCCCCTGCTTGACGAATCACCCCGAGACTTTCAGGATAGGAGCGGACCGGAGCGTCCCAACAAGTTGGAAAATTTCGCGAAGATTCGTCAACCAACGCCAATGTTATTTCAAATAGAATGTTGCAGATTTCCTATGGAAAATAGGTCCTAACTATAACTATCTACTGGCGATGAAATGAGCATTACATTGACACATTATTGTCTAAAGTATTTAATCAACAGATATGATGTTGCAATTATAATGATTTTTGTACTAATGACAATGATGTAATTGTGGTTAGGTTTGTTTTAAAAAACAATTGAAAAACATTGGTAAGGAGAAAGTATATATCTCTAATTTAAAAGCAGCAATGTGAGTCTGTCTTCCATAGCTATCCAAAGATTGGGTCATGTGACCGCAATACTCTGTTTAAATAAAGCATTCTGTTTCTTGACGACTGCCAATGTGAACAAGGCAGGTATGCCGAAACGCGTCATAGCGGAAATTTCTAAATAAATGGAAGAATGAAATAGCAATGATTCCCATGTGTCGGTGTCTGATCTGTATCGAGTTCAGAATTGGTTCGAATGTTTAGCCGCTAACGCTGGAAGAGCGGCTGCATCGACACGACCTCGATTTGGTGCATCTCCGACATTTCCGGCAAATGGTGGAAGGAGTGTTTTTTCAGCACAAGCGGAGACACCCCTCCGCAGATGTAAGCAAGAGTCACTAATCTTAACCGTAACGTGGCGAAGTCTTCGGTTTAAAGTTTTCGAGAGAAGCCGGATGCCGAGGAAACTGGCCATTGTTGATACGGTACGTGAAACTTAGACAAGCGGGGTGAGGAGTTGGGAAGAAAACCCGGCGGGGAATCAGAGCGCGTTCGCTATTTACAACGAGCTTTCGAGAGGTGTGTGAGGCAGTCGCTCCTGCATCGAATATACTACAATGGATATTTTAACTAAACAGAGAGAGGAGACAGCAGACTCCGTATTCAGTGAACAGAGTACGAGTATTGTGGAACATAAACGTGTATCTGAATCAACTACAAAGGAAAATGACGCTCAAATTTTAAAACGGAAATTAGAGAAACTAAAGCGCAATGAGATCTCCAAGTGGTGGGAAGTTAAATCGCTGAGCAAGTATCTGGATGTGGGTAGAATACCACGTGGACTAAGAGTGTTAACAGCCCCCACTTATGAAAATCCAGATCCGGAGATGCTTAGAGAATGGGCAGCTAACAATGCGTCTTCATCAGAGAATATGATGAAAATACTAATTACATACGCATCTAAGGATCGAGAAAAAATCATAGATGAAATCATCACATTAGAGACAGAACTAAAAGAACTAATGAGTGAAGATGCCATTATTAAATTTGAATTGGATTTAAGCGCCCGTCTTAAAAAGCATGAACAAGTTATTACAGACCGGAAAGCAATAAAGTTTCAAAGAGACAGGCTGGATTACATGCGGGGGCAAATATATACCTTTGCACGCCGATTTGACAATATACGCAAACCAAGATTATCTAAAACGACTAAAGCAGCTGGAAAACAGGTTATAAATGCTACAAGCTTAGATGGAGGAGAAACAAGTTCGGATATGAGCTCTCGGGCAAGTTCGGATGCCGATATTGCCTCTGAAGATGGACTTCTAAACACAGGACTCCCTGATAACCCGCCATCGGTAATTGAAGAACTTGGTTTTTTATATATAGACCGGACTCAAAATACCAGACCAAACCCGCAGGGATACAGAAAAGAAAACCAAGGAAACGTAAAAACAGACGGAGCGGGAATGGAACTTTGTTCAGGGACGAGGAAGAAGGATTCATACCAACGCAGAGGGTGGAAGAAGCAACAGTAGCAGTAGTGAACTTGACAAATTTGATTTTAACGGATAAAGAGACACAGATTCTATCGTTGGGGCTCTCATTTTGTAAGCGCACTAATTTCAATTATGCTCAAACGCGCATTGATTTTTTTAAGTTTATACGAAAACTGAAGCTTAAAAAATTCTTTCACAATAAAAGCAACGTAGAAAGAATGCCAGAAGAAAGAGAAGGAGCAGATAATCTTGAGGTTGGTGACATGGGATTATTACTTGATTTGCATCAATTGCATCGGGAGGGTGAGGGATTGCAAGCAGTGGAAACTATGAGTCAAATGGCAGATTCATTATGTTTAGATGTATATGATAGTACCAAAACATCATTTAGACCTAAATCTACATTTACGCCCAATACACCCAGAGATGCATTAGACATATTTTCAGATCTAGTTATTAAAGATTTAAAAGAGTTATCTTTAAAGTCAAGTAGAGACTTTTTAAAAAATGAAAGCCAGTTTGAAAAAGAATATCAAGTGGGAGTTACCAAAATAAAAGACAGACAAGATATAGTGGTCAGACAGGCCGATAAAGGTGGGAACCTTGTTCTTTGGTCATTAGAAGCTTACAATACTGAAGCAAGTTCTCAATTGAGGGACAAAAAATGCTATCTTAAGGTCCCACAAAGTAACCTATTAGAGGTTAAACACAAATACTCAAAAGATCTAGTAAGATGGCGAGGATTAGGTCTACTCACACAAGCAGAATATTTGTTTTTAAATGTAGAAAATCCAGTAGTACCAATCCTATATCTGATCCCTAAAATTCATAAGAACAAAGAAAAACCACCTGGACGGCCGATAATCTCTGCCATTGGTAGTCTATTTGAGCCAACCTCGAGATACCTTGATTCATTCTTACAAATATATGTACAAGCATTACCTGCATATATACAAGACACAAGAGATTTCTTGAATAAGGTTAATATAATGGACTGGAAAGAAACATACCTTTTGATTACTTTGGACGTTGTTAGTCTCTATACTAGCATAGCTCATGAAGATGGCCTGCGAGCGATACGTCACTTCCTAAATAAAAGACCTATCAATTTATACCAACACTCAAACATGTTAGTTGAAATGTGTAGATTGTGCTTGACAAATAGTCACTTCATGTTTGGAGGAGATACATATAGGCAGTTACAAGGTACGGCGATGGGCACCTGCTTCGCCCCCAGCTATGCTAATTTGCATATGGGCTGGTGGGAGGAGCAGGTGCTCAAAACCAAATACAGTAAGATATGGGACGATCACATAGTTATGTGGATTCGTTTCATAGACGATCTTTTCATTCTATGGGATGGATCAAAAGAATTGGCAGAAGGGTTTATACAAGATATAAATGAAAATGATCTAAATTTGAAATTTACTGAACACATTAGTAAGTCTAGTGTTACATATTTGGATCTTGAGGTTTATGTGAAACAAGGAATGATTCATACTCGCACATATAGGAAACCCACAGCTGGGAATACAATTTTGCACGCTCAGAGTTTTCACCCTTCACGGTTGAAATTAAGTATCCCATACGCAGAGCATTTGAGAATGAAGAGAAATTGTAGTGAAGGTACTGCCTTAAATGAAGCACAGGATGTCCTAACTGAGAGGTTTTTGCAAAGAGGGTATAAACATAATGTACTGAAACAGGCTAAAAACAAAGTTGATAAGATAGAAAGGGATACATTACTAAAATCTGACTTAGAGAAAAAGAAAAGAAGAAGAATACTGAAAATCAGATTAGGATGATCACTGGATACAGTGCCTACCAGGCTAAAGTGAGAGATAGCCTGTGTAGACATTGGTATCTAGTGAAACAAGACCCCGTATTACAAGGGAAGATACCACGAAGACCTATGGTGACTTTTAATAAAGCAAAATCTATGAAAAATGATTTATTTAACACTAACCCAGAAAAAGAAAGAGGGGGAGGATGGCTAAAGGCCAGTCCTGGCTTTCGTAAATGTTTTAAATGTAAAGCATGTAGGTTTGGAAAAAATGAAAAACAAGTTATAACTCCATTGATGAGCAACCCATGGAAAATAAGGTGTTCACTAAATTGTAAAAGTGATTATGTGGTATATATTATTCAATGTACATGCCCTAAAGTTTATGTTGGTAGTACAATCCATATGGTACACGTGCGTATTCTGCAGCACCTTAGGGCAGTGAAGAATAATGATAAAAGCTATGTGGTAGCCCGCCACATAAATGAGGTACACAAAGGGAATATCAATGATTTAGTGTACTTTGCTATTGATCAAGTACAAAAAATGAAAAGAGGTGGAAATAGAGAAGGTAAACTCCGCCAGCTTGAATCAAAATACATAATGTTGTTTAATTCAAAGAATCCATATGGATTAAACGCTGAAGAGGATCTGCATGTCCATTTGATATAAAGGAGTCATCCATTGCAGTAAGATTGTTTTTAAAATAAATTTTAATACAGAACAGAGAATGGAAGACAGATCAGTAAGATCAAGTAACTTAATGGGATTATAAAATACAATCTTCAATGGATGAGGTGTTTTAAAGTTGAATTTAAGAAACATCATGATTAATCCACCAAGAATCAATGAGAAAAATGTTTAAAATATTTTTTTTTTAAAAACAAATTTTTTTAAATAAAAGCACTTGCACTTTCATAAGCAAATTTTGCACAATGAGGGCAGAGAAGATTATTATCTAAGTACTGTAAAGCACTTGCACTTTAATTAAAATTGAATTCATCTATCTTTTCAAGTTCTGCAATAGATTTGCATTATGAAAGAGGTTACT
Organism: Calotriton arnoldi; assembly: GCA_963921515.1. Taxonomy (NCBI): domain Eukaryota; kingdom Metazoa; phylum Chordata; class Amphibia; order Caudata; family Salamandridae; genus Calotriton; species Calotriton arnoldi. The sequence continues at coordinate 16,012 of CAWUFW010019168.1, forward strand.
TGTATATTGAAATGAGATAGGATTTTGATTTATATTGGTGGAGGAATTGGTGGAAAATGAAAAGGAGACAATTTTGGAACGCCTCTTAAATTAGTAGAATGGACAATAATTCTGATGAAAAATTGAGTAATGAAATTTGCACTTGCACTTTATTTGTGATGCTGCTGAAAAAGTATAATACATTTTTACTCTTTTACTAATGTGTATATATATTGATTTTTTAACATCAAGGTTTTAAACATCATGATTTTTTACTGATATGACTTTAATGTATAAAATAATGATATGTAATTTATTGTACAGGCTGCAAAGTTAGCAGGTACCATTTGTGAGAATTTAATTACAAGTGGAAAGTTGTAGAGCACTTGTTCTAAATTTTAGCGTCTCATGTTGTAATGGGAAATGAGCATTACATTGACACATTATTGTCTAAAGTATTTAATCAACAGATATGATGTTGCAATTATAATGATTTTTGTACTAATGACAATGATGTAATTGTGGTTAGGTTTGTTTTAAAAAAACAATTGAAAAACATTGGTAAGGAGAAAGTATATATCTCTAATTTAAAAGCAGCAATGTGAGTCTGTCTTCCATAGCTATCCAAAGATTGGGTCATGTGACCACAATACTCTGTTTAAATAAAGCATTCTGTTTCTTGACGACTGCCAATGTGAACAAGGCAGGTATGCCGAAACGCGTCATAGCGGAAATTTCGAAATAAATGGAAGAATGAAATAGCAATGATTCCCATGTGTCGGTGTCTGATCTGTATCGAGTTCAGAATTGGTTCGAATATATATATATATATATATATATATATATATATATATATATATATATATAACCTACTGGTGGTCGCCAGTAGGTAGTTATAGTTAGGTCTGCTTTTCCATAAAAAGAGCAATTTTATGGTTTGATGGTTTGCTAAGAACTTTAATCCAGTTTGACGAATCTCCACGAAACGTTCCCAAACAAAAGTTCATCCAACTCAGCTCCTTACTCGAAAGTTTGGGGGTGATCCATGAAGCAGGGGCTGAGAAAAAAGGGGGTCCCTAAACTCAAAATCTCCATGCATTCTCCAAAGACTTTTTTAAGACAGGTTTTGCGGAAAATTGCTGAATGGAATTTCAGCAAATTCGACAGGAAACTAGAGCTTGGTTAGCAGATTGTGCTTTTTTTTCATTTGATGTGAATCGGTTCAGTAGTTTTTGAGATATTAAGGTTAAAATATAATTATATATTTTGGCAGTTGGGCCCCTGAGGGTCCCACAAGCCTCCCTCAAGAATGCAAAATCAAAAATGGAGCGCGGTGATTGGTTGAGAGGCTTGTTTTTCCTGTGAGCCTTGATGCTCTTGCGAGAGGCTCCCGCGAGTCTTGTAAGAGCAAGTGCTCTAATTAGCTGGCTGTTAAAATGTTAGAAATGAAATGACTGCCATTACTGTTTACTATGAAAAAGTGGCGGTGTTGTGGAAATGAAATAAAAAAGCTATATAAGGAGGACGCAGAAAGGCATGCTGTCCCCCTAAATTTAGAAAGGAGGTGTATAAGGGATATCTACTGTAAAGAAAATAAATGTATATTGTTTTTAACTAATTTTTATGAATTTGTGGGATCGTTAATAGTAAAAAGGGGTAGATGAGTTCTCTGTTCACTCCATTAGTAGGAATGCATATTGTGGTGGTTGTTTTTGAGAGGAAGTGTGTAAGCGATAAGTACTGCGATGAGTAGATGGTTTATTCTTCTTTTCAGAAAGAGTTACGATCCTTTGAAAAGTAGGAACGAGTAGGTGATCTTTGAATACACTCAAAGATGCGCACTTGTTACTGTAAGAAGGAGTCTTATTGGAGATGGTATTTATCAGATTCTACTATTACGTCCATTGACTTTGTAAGAGCTGTGAGTAGAGTATAGTCTGTTCCCATACCCTCCTATGCATTCCCATTATTAGAGAGAGGGGTTTAGCAGGGAGGACAGTCCCTGGACAGAGCATGCTATGCAAAAATGTAATCCAAAAGGGAGGTCTGAGTGGAGAAGCCAGTCTCTCTCCAGACAACATACTACTCACATCTATCATCTGAGACAGAGGTCTGACAGAAAAGGCCAGTCCATGTACACCCCCTAATACCTACACCCATCATCTGAGAGAGAGGACTTAGTGGAGAGGCCAGTGTATTTCCATACACTCCACTACTCCAACTTGTCATCTGAGAGAGTAGTTTGGGAGGAGAGGGCAGTCCATGTACACACCTTACTAGGCACTCCTGTTATCTGAGAGAGAGGTCTGAAAGGAGAAGCCAGTCCCTTCACACACTACTAAGCACACTCATCATCTGAGAAAGAGGTCTGAAAGGAGAAGCCATTCTCTCCCCACATCCTACTACGCACATCCATCATCTGAGAGAGATCTGAAAGGAGAGGACAGTCCCTCCCCTCACCCACCTATACACACCTGTCATCTGCGAGAGAGCTCTGAAAGGAGAGTCCAGTCTCTCCTCACACCCTACTATGCACACACATTATCTGAGACAGATATCTCATTATAGAGGCCAGTCTCACTCCACATACCATATTATGCACATCCGTTATCTGAGAAGGAGGTCTCAGTGGAGAGGGCAGTCCCACAACACACTCTGCTACGCACGCCTGTCACCTGAGAAAGAGGTTTGTGTGGAGAGGGCAGTCTCTCCCAACACCCTACTACACACACCTCTCATGTAAGAGATGGGTTTCAGTGGAGAAGATACTCTCTCCTACATATTAGCATTTCCCACAATTTTGCCATGAACTTGCAAGACTCTCCCGAGAGCAGCCCACAAGCTTCAGAGAGTAAAACTTGCTACAGGGACATGTGCGATCTCACGAGAGGTTCACAAGACCTGATTGAAAATTACTGAGACTGCCATAAGATGTTTTGTGATCCTATGAGAGTGTTGCAAGATCGTAATGGGGAAAAGTAGAAAAAAGGCCCAAGGCTCAACCAATAGTTCCCATTCTTGTTACATGGTTGAAGAAATGCTGCGATGTGATTTGGTGCAGAACCAGAGATAGTTCACATTGTCCTTGGCAATTTGGAGAAGAAGGAAGTCTGTTGGAGTTGTGCTCTACAGAAGCGACTGGATTTGGAACTGAGACAGACTGGCGTCTTCAGTTGCATGTAAGAAACTGCTCTAAGTTCAGGTAATTAAAAATATACTTTATGAACTTTGTTGAAAAATATCAGTATGTGCACTACTGTTGGTAAATGTATTCTATACAAGGTTTTGTGAACCAAAAGCTGTTTGGGCTTTGAGAGGTAGACTTTAGAATGCAGAGAGATATCACCAAGTATTGGATGTTGTGTTGAAAAATGAAATTTTCAATCTATACGTATTTGTAAGTAAAAGAGGCAGTGTTTCTGAAATTATAAAACATAGATACTGCAATCTGTTAATAGAAGACCTAGTATTTTTCTGAAGTTTACTGTACACATATTTAACCCCTATAAGATGTTTGAGTGTGGATATTGCTATTTTTTAGAATAAAACACTGTGCACACTTTTAGGAAAGGTATGTGTAGAGGAATGCATTAATTTACAAACTTTTATCGCACCATGTTTGAAGGCATGTTATAATGTAATTGTGGATAAAAAATGCATTGTTTGACGGTATGGAATTTTTTAACAGAAACAAATTGTAAAGTTAGCGGTACACTACAAATAATTATGTGATTGTGGGTGAAAAATGTGGAACTTTTCAGAGAATATAGTGATGTATCATCGTTATCAATTATTGATCAGTATGTAACATTACATTTTTGTGTTATTTTGTCTCCCTTTTAGGAGGGAAATGTAAAACAGAAGGTCTGAAAAACAGAAGTACCACGTCACACTATATATCAAGGAGGAAAACAAAAAGTGTTTAATTTAGAAGAAAGACCAAACAGTAACTGTATGGAAAATCCAGAAAAATTTGATTGCACAACTGCCTACATCAACATTTGCAAACTTGGAGAAGCTTGTTCTCTGTATCTCTACTTGTTTTTATTGACAAAATTATTGGCTTACTCAAACAGCAAAAAAGTGCTTTATATATAAGGAGGGTTGCTATCTGCTTGAGCAGTAAGTAGGTGAGTTTGTATCTGGCAGTTGAAACAATGTGTAGGCAGCTGAAGAACTGTGTAGAGCTAAGTTTGTCTCAGCTATCCTTTCCGAATGACTGCATCTACAATACTTCCACATTTGTGTAATGGATGCAGCACACTGGTTGTTTCTAATTTCCCAGTAATTTTCTTTTTGCAAATTTTAATTTATTTAAAGAGATGGTTTTGCCACCTAGCCTGCCAGAAAAAAAGACTGTTAAAAGAGATATTGTTTGGCAGGCTTGGGTGGCTGAAAAAAAGGAAATAAAGATCTACATACATCAAACCCCAGTAGTCATTGAAGCAAAAGTGGAAGACATGTTGGTGCCTGGTGATGAGAGTGACAACAGTGTTAATGTAGTTGTGGTTTGTAATGTTGTTAAAAAAAAATTTTTTTTATAAAATGTTTGCAGTTATTACAGATTGATTTCCTTAAAAGGTTTTAAAGATTTCAATATTATTAGTCTTTAAATGTTGACTTAAAGTGGCAGTTCCGCCTTCAAGAACTGTAACATTTCTGCTGCATTTACATGTATATTTAAGGTACTATAGAGAGATTAGTGCATCTTCTTGCTGTAGTATAAAGATTTTTATACAAGAGACGGGCTTTGGCACAGAGGTGAATGCACTCTCATAGTGAACTACACACTGCTGTCAGATGCTGGAGAGGGCAAATCTTTTGCACATCTTAGTATATATGCATGACACTCTGGAGAGAAGTTTCAGCACAGAGGTCTGTCTCTGTGTACACTTTACTATACATGCCTGTCCCCATAAGGAGATGTCCGAGAGAGAGGGGAGTTTGTCCTTACATTCAAAGATGCACACTGGTTGTCCAAGACAAAGTTGTCAACAGAGAGGATACTCCATTTTATACTCTACTAATGACACTCATTATCATGAACAGAGGCAGGAGCAGAGAGAGCAGTCTCTACCCACAGCCTATTTTGCACATGTGCTTCTCTGGGGAGATATCTGAGCTGACCCGGTAATATCTCTTTAACCTAGTCTGTATGCTTGTCATCCAAGAGAAACGTCTTAGTATAGAGCTCATTTCTTCCCCACATGCTAGTTGTAGATCTGTCATGCAACAGAGATGTGTCAGCAGAGAGGCCAGTCCCTCTCCGCACCCGACTGCACACACCTGGAATCTGAGAGAGGTTTCGGTGCAGAGGCCAGTTTTTTCCTACATACTAGTACAAACACCCTTCATCCAAGGGAGAGTTCTTAGTGTTGAGGCCAGCCCTTCTCCATACTGTATTGCACTTCCTTGTTGCCCTGGGGAAAAGTCTCAGTAGAAAGGCCAGTCCCTATTTTATCGTACTATGTTTAGTGTTTCTCCTGTGGTGATGTGTTTTTTAAGAGCCCAGTCTCTCATCACTCCTTACTATATACTGCTGCCACACTGTGAAAAGCTGGGACTAGAGTGGTCACTTTTTCCTCAACTACTAGGAGAAGGAAGTAAAAGTTGCAAGTACTGTAATGAAGGAGATGTACATTATTTGATTTAAAAAACAATTACGATCTTGCAAGTCTCATGAGATCATGAAAAAAAGGCAGGGGGTGGTAGAAAACAACTGTTTATAGAGAAAGGTGTCAGTGAACAGGCTTATATGTTTGAATATTGTACTATAAGCACTGAACGATACAGACCTGTTGTCCATGAGAAATACTCGAGCTCGCAAGACACAGAGAAATACGTGGCTGAAGGCAGCCAGTTAGATGCTCCTACACTTGCGGGAGTCTTGAAGGATCATATTAAAAAAGGGGCAGTGAAAACCTGGTGCTTAGAAATTTTACCTATTAAAACATCATATATTCAGCGAAAATGCAAATTCCATTATAAAAGTACGTTCTCGCGAGAGGCTCACAAGCGTAAAGCAGTAAACGCTGCCCCCTCACAGTGGATGCAGAGGACTGTGAGCCTGGCTCTCGTGAGAGGCCCATGAGAGTCAACTATGCTACGTATGAGAGCACCATGGCGAGAGTCATCAAGAAGGGAAAAAAAGGTAACAGTACAAACAACATATGTAATGAAAGTATGGAGTAGCTCTGAAAAGAGCTTTTTAATTAACATTTTTAAACAACTGTATTTTTTTGTGTTTTTTACATTTTTTACTTTTTTGTATATTTATTAACCCCTTGGGTGCCATGGATGTAATGGTTACACCCTCGGCTGCTGTGCTCCTGTGCTGAGGATGTAACCATTACGTCCAGGCACCAACCCATGGGGGAAGCGCTGATGCTCCCCTGTGGGCCGCTAATTAATTGGCCCCTACCTGGGACGGCAGAGGAAGTGCTTTAACTGCCACCCCTGGCCCCCCTCGGTGATCTGATGACGTTGGCGCACTCACGGCACATCAAGTACAGCCGGGGATGCACTGGAAGCCATTTGCTTATAGCGCATCCAGGAAGAGGAAGTGTTATTGCTAAGGCCTTCCCCCCGGAGGGGTTGGGTTCTTATAGGAATATGAACGCAGGAGAAAAGGACTTTTCCCCTGCGTCTGTGGAGAGTGGACTCCTCTGCCAGGATCGCGGGTGAGGCCGCAATCGTGGAGCAGGAATCTACACCATTAGACACCATGGATGTGTTTTTGTGATTGTTAGGGGAGCGACCACTTAGGCAAAGGTCGCTCCCCGGGGGCATATTCTATCCGTGTTTTGTCTCCCCGCAGGCTTATTTGGCCGTTTCTTAGGCCAATTAGCCCCCAAGGGCGATTGAAACCCACTAAAAGCCAGGGAATCATTTATTTTGATGACTACAGGGAGCTAACAATTGAGCAAGGGTTGCTTCCCTTGGGAGATAATTTATTTTGGTAGTTTCACCCACCAGAGAGCAGATCAGCCATTTTTAGGCCGATCGGCCCTCTCTGGGGGTGGAAACCCGCTAAACCAACCAGGGATTTTTTTTTGGGGGTGGTGACCCCTTGGGCAAGGGTTGCTCCCTTGGGGGATAACTATTTTTAGTTATTCCACCCCCCCCCCCGAGGGCAGTTCAGCTGTGTTTAGGCCAGTCTGCCCTCTGGGGGAGGTGGAAGTCCACAAAACAACCAGGGATTGTTTATTTGTTGGGAGATCAACTCCTTGGGCAAGGGTTGCTCCCCTTGGGTGAGGATTTGTTTTAGTTGTTCACGACCCCCAGAAGGCAGGATCTGCCCTCTGGGAGTTAGAAGCCCACTAGACCACCAGGGATTGTTTTTTTTACGGGGAGCGACCCCTTGGGAGAGGGTTGCTTTCCTTGGGGGAGAATTGTTTTTGTAGTTATTCCACCTCCCCCAGAGGGCATATCCGATTCTTTTAGGCTAATCTGCCCTTTGTGGGGGCAAAAGTCCAATAGACATCAGGGAGTTATGTTTTGAAGGGGAGCAACCACTTGGGGAAGGCTCGCTCCCCTTAGGGGTCCATAATCATTTATATGCATTTCAAGAAACATGTTTGTGGGATTGTGGTCTATGTAGTTGCATTGTATTTTTGGCTTACCAAAGTCAGTCACGTGGCTGGGTCTAGTTAAAATGGTTGCACTTGTGGGGACTAGAATGGATTTAAAATGCACAATTAAATTGCTTTGAGAACACTTTCTTTTGGAGCATGAATGAGAAAGTTAAGAAGCTGGTCTTCGGCGTTGAGAAAATGAAGATTTTATTTGTACATCCCTGTCACAGCAAGCTTGTACAAACATAAGGTTTATAATAAGCGTGGCATGTTTATTCATTAGATCAACATGGGGCACTGTCTACAAAAAAAACACTTTGGGTTTGCAGCATTTCAGTGCGTTTATTTTTGGTGCAACGGCATACATGCTTTTGGTCACTGGAGTGTTTGTGTTTCTATTTGGCACACACTGCCCACAGTCTAATCGCTCACCTGGAGAGTGATTTATTGCACGTTAAGGGAATGGTTTTAACATTATTATGGCTGAATTCGTTTTTTTGTGGTCTAAGATTTTCTACAAGGTTAATGGGCTTTCCTTAAATTTCAGTTACCCCTAAAGAAGGGCTGTCAGCCCGAAATGCATTGGGTCAATATCTTCATGATTAACCAGGATGTATTATTTATTCCTTCGTGTTGCAAGATAAAGTCTGTAGCATTTGAAGCTTGGAATGAAGTTGCCTCTGTTATGAATTCAAAAAGATTGATGAAACATGGAATAAATATGATTCAGTTGGAAGAAAAATTGGAATAATGTTTTCACTTGAGCAACCTCACAACAACATTGCAGTGCAGCTTGTAACTGGAGCGAGATGATGCACTGGTTGGTCTGGATTTCAACATGTGCTATTGGAACAAGAGCACATCACAAGCTTGCACGCACAATACTCTGTCTTTGAGCATTTCTTAAAACAAGCAAAAATTGTGAAAAACTTGGTGTGTATGGACTTATTGTCTTGTAATTGATTGAAATATCACCACTTTCTTGACAGGAAATCTTTCTCACTAGGAAATGTAGAGTTTGTGCCAAAGAGGTATTTGGGAGGAGAGTCGTATGTACTGCCCCAATTGTCTTTCTAAGCCTAGCCTGTGTGTACCAACATGTTTTAAATTGTACCACACACAATGGTTGTTAGAAATGGGATTTCTGGTTGGCTAAGGCTTGCGCCAAAGCCAGGCAGAAACCACCACTCTAGTCAGGGCAAGGGAGTTACACACCCAAGATAACCCCTGCTCACCCCCTTGGTAGCTTGGCACGAGCAGTCAGGCCTATCCCGGAGGCAATGTGTAAAGCGTTTGCGCAACACACACATACAGCAGCAACACACTAGGCACACTACAAAAGGAACTCCACACAAGGTTATATAAAAAATAGCCTTTGTATTATCATAAAACACATTAGAGACGTAATCACATATTTACACTGTGCCAACTGGCACGGGCAATATTCACAGGGGAATTATATACAGGACCAGGCCAATCGGGCCACGGTCAGAACCATCAGGACAGGTAAGTAAATGCAGATATAAAACACAACCAGTAACTACTGGTACCATAATGACCTAAGCATTATCCTATTAGCATTAGACATAAACCCACATTAGGCCCAAACCTCATTAGCATAAATACATTACGCAATGGGCCTCACCTGCATAAACACATTATGCAATAACCTCATAAGCATAAACACATTACGCAAATAGCCACTACCTCAAGACATCATGACATGACATTAGGCATAACCACATTAGGCCCAAACCTCATTAGCATAAACACATTACGCAATGGGCCTAAATCATTCTGGGCAACATTCAGAGTAGGCATAAATACATTACGCCATCCTGTAGAGCCTGGCGCTCTACCCATGTCCCCAACCTGCCCCCAGGCCAACTGGCCTTCTCTAGGGGCTCAAATGCCCTATGTCCAGCAAAGTCAGGGCGCTAAGCTGCCACTTGCAGCTAAAGCAGAAAGTGCGCAATACACCAGCCTAAACGTAGCAGCTGCCCACTAATTGCTGGGCAGCTGGGAACATCACGGGCACTCACTGTGCCGCCTGAGCCCCTCTCTGGGACTCTCTAGAAACAAATTCCCCCAAAACGTTGCAGTTGCCCACTGTCAAGCGGGGCAACTGTGAACAATGAAAGAGGCCCGGCTCCGGGGCTCTCTACACCTCATAGGCCATCGTGGCAGCTACCCACTGTCAGACGGGGCAGCTGTGGCGAGATTAGGCATGGGCATCTCGGGACCCTCTCTCACCAACTATGCCCAACAACGTGGTAGCTGCCTGCGCTCTCGCAGGGCAGCTGGGAATAGCACTGGGCACCATCTGTGCCTGGGGGAGACCCGATCACCGGGCTCCTCCGGGTGCCATAAAAAGGAACATGCCCCCTTCGTTGGAGCGGCCCACTGCCAGGTGCGGCCGCTCAGGAGATTCCTAATACTGCCTGGGTGCCCCGTGGCACCTACAACATGAAGACCAGCCTCAGCCCCACTCACCGGGCTATGCTGGGGAGGCTCTCCTCCCGCTGGACTCCTCCGGGCTCCTCCTCTGCCTTCACCCAGGCCCCCTCCCAGGACTTCTTGTGGCAGCGCTGCACGTCCGCTTCACCCGGTCCCCCTTCCTGGGACCGGGTCTTCGCTGTAAAGCCCGCAATGCTCTGCACGGCTTCCTCTTCGGTGCAGCGACGCGTGGTGGGCTCCCGCTCGCAGTCTGGTACCTCTCCTCACTCTTCCGGCTCTCCGAAGGGCTCTCCCTTCCACATGGGGAGCCCCGCCAGCAGCCAGACTCCGTTTTCCTTCGGCGCGCGTCCCAGCGCGGGGTGGGCTCCCGCCTGGGTCCTCTGGTTGGGTGCTGCTCTTCCGGTCCGCCCACAATCAGGCAAAGGCAACGCCTGACTTCCGGGTCGCCGCGCGATCGCGGCGGGCGTTTCTTTTTCTTCCTTTGCGGTGGCAATACGGGGTAAGCTCCCGTTTTAACTGAAGACACTTGCGGGGTGGGCACCCGCTAAGTGTATATAAAATAAAACGGCAAAGGTGCGGGGTGGGCACCCGCTCCCACCGGCGGCTCGGGGGAATCCCCACGTCGGGATTCCCTCTATAATTAGTGCAGCAGCACGCTGCACGCCGCCAGCTCCTCGCTCTCCCCTCAGGCAGCCAAAACACAGCGCTCGCAGGGTGCAGGATGCAGGCAAAGTCCTGAAGGTCCTGGACTCTAGCAAAGCAGAAGGGTCCCACAAAGTCCTTGGAGATGAAGGGGCAATGCAGGGCCCAGGGAGGCAAGCCCTCCTGGCAGCCCCCCCTGGGCCCCAGCAGCAGCACGCCCCAGCAGGAACAGCACCAAAGACTGGAACAGAACTGAACATTTTCATGGGGTCACAGCCCCTTCTTTTATACACTAAATCCCTTTGTCTCAAAGTGTAGGGCATGGGGGAACCAGATACAACTGGTTCAGGGGAGCTGTTGAGCACTTTGTTTTGCTCAGCTCCTCTCTGCCTTTCACAGGACAGGCCAGGGACATCAGACGCACCACAGGAGGTGGAGCCAGCATTGTGGAGGGAAGGTACAGCCCTATTCAGGTCCCAGGTGCAACTCCTCCCTCCCATCTACATGCAGATCTCCCTATTCAGCCCTGCGCTGACTCACCCTGCCCCTCCTGGAGCCACACACAACTCCCAGCTCCTGTCACTCACAAGCCAGACATGCAATTCACATCAGGCAGGCAGACACAGAGCACACATAAATGCCAACTTCCAAAAGTGGCATTTGTACACCAGTCACAATAAATCTGCGCACACCATTGCGCAGCATTTATTCTCACAAATTCATACATACCAGACTTGACCACACTGCTCCTCTCATACCAGGAATTAACATGGACACACTTATCCCCCATGCATTCCTATGGGAGGGCAGGCCAATCTCACCACAAGCACACAGAGAGCGCACGCACTTTCCACTGGACCACAGTGCGAAAGTGCTCAGAGGCCTAAAATCACCAACACCAGGTTACAGACAAGGCAAAAAGTTTAGGGGTGAACCTGCCAAAAGGGCCAAGTCCAACACAACCCCCTTCCAGCCAAAACGCAGGGCAGACCAATCACTACCTTGATGGGCTTCCCTGCTACGAGCGATAGAACACGGACGCGGGCCCTCACTGCAGGGACACCCTCCGGTTCTACGCCACTCTGAACCCATGTGGTTCCCTCTGAAAAAGAACTCTCAGACCCAACTAGGCTACCCCACTGGTACTTCCTAGTTGTCCATGGCCGGGACCAGGCCCTAGGCCACCCAGACGTCACTGGTCCTTGCCAATCCACAGAGTGGGGGGCAGTAACCCCTGGCATCCAATAGCCATTCTCCACTCTCCCTCCCAGTGTAGTTCCAAACTACCACTGATCCTTCAACCTAGGGTCCGCACCCTCAGGCTGACCGAGGTCACCGGCCTCACCCTACCTCTACTTCTGGGGTTCCGCACCCTCCCAGGGGAAGCACCCACCAGAACACAACTCTCCCACCAGTTCAGGACCTCTCTCCATCAACTGGTCTACCACCTGGGATCCACGTTCACCGGCTGCACCAGGGTCAGAGGCGAGGACTCCCTCCCTCTGCACCCCCTTCCAGAGTCCGGTACCCTTCAGTTCCATGATCACAGGGGGAGTCTCAGTATGTCCCAGGCTAGACAGACCACACGCCAGCGGCGTATCAGCGACACACTCTCCTCCCAACTGAAACTTTCAACAGGAGGACAGCTCACTCAGGCCCATAGAAACTATTTCACTTCGGAGGTACACAGCACACAGCAAAGTCCCTCTTCAAGCAGGTGGGGGACACAGCACACAGCAAAGTCCCCTTTCCTCTTCCTCAGTGGAAACAACAAACTGCAGGTGAGCCCCAGAACACACAGCAAGGGCAGTCTCCTCAGTCTCTTCAGCTGATCCACTTTGGCAGAGATTCCTTCTTGACCTGGAAGTTTCCTAATCTCCTAACCTAGGGTCTAAACCCTCAGGTTGCACCAGGGTCAGAGGCGAGGACTCCCTCCCTCTGCACCCTTCTCCTGAGTTCGCACCCTCCCAACTGGAGTGGTACCTCTGGAAACCAAACCGGTCAGGACACTGTTTACAGTCATCCTTCCCTCCAGGTCAGGCCGAACCTGAACCTGGCCTCCCCAACCTTGGAGCTAAATCCCGCGGCTGAGCACTTTGCCTGGCACGCCAGGACTTCTGGGGGCGCACACAGCACCCCCCGAGGGTAACACGACTTACGTGTTGCGTGATACTCTGCCTGGCGCAGATCTCCCGACCCCTGTCCATCTGACAGTGCGCGAAGATCCCCCAGGACAGAAGTGGTGTCACCATGGTCACTTCTAGGAGACTCAGCCCTTATGGCTGGCCCCTGACCCACTGGCTCTCCCACTGGGGAACACATCCCCCTCTCACCCCTCACTCTGGACCTCTGCACCCTCCCAACTGGAGCGGTACCGCCAGACACCAGGACCGCTGGAGCTCTAGTTACAGACACTCCACGTCCTCTAGACACTGGGAGATCCTCTTCAAATGACCGACAAGTACAGCCTGGGCCCCCGACCTGGCGCTCCCTTAGGGAACCCTCCAGGCCCTGAGACTGGGTTTCGGGCTACTGTGGGACACACCGTCCCACACTCACTCCGTCTCCACTGAGACAGGACGTGAGCCCCTACGCCCCTCCCATTCCACTGGGACCTAGCTGGGCTACACTGAACCTCTTCCACCACACAGGACCGGAAGATACTCAAGCCACTACTTTTGGAATCACTCCACAATGCCTCTGCAGGACCTCTAGCACACAGCCAGAGGTCCACCTCCCATGCAAGCTCCTTATCACCAAAAGAACTCACACCCACTTGTCCAGTGCAACACACCACTCATCCAGACACCCTCCCCCCCCCAAGACTGGTGAGACAGTTCCTTACTGCCCTTGAATCTCAACCTGTACCCCTCTTACTGGGAACCAGGTACCATACTGTGGGAACGGGGAATGGGACTTCCTGCACTGGACACCATATTGCTGCCACCACTGGATCCCACCCTTACTGGTGAATCCAGACAACTCAACTGAGCTCAGGGGATAAACTACCCTCCAGAGCTAACTTTTTCTCCTCCACACTCCCTTTCTTCCCTCCTATCCACCCACACCTCTGGGGACAGGAAAAGGGATTGAGTACTGGACCCAGCAAGGGACTCCCTATCTATGGGAACCTCCCCATCTACTGGCGTCCCGCCCTGTCATTTTCTCTCTTCTGCCACCAAACATAAAAGCGCAGAAAACACCATTTAAAAATGACACTCTTGAGGAGAAAAATAAAATCAGTAAAAATAATCCCCTAACATGTGATTATCTAAATGCAGAGCTTGTAGTGCAACCAGTTGTCGCTGTGGTACTGCGCAAACGCAAGTCCTATCCTCACTGCTGACAACCAATGTTAGAAATGGGATTTCTGGTTGGCTAAGGCTTGCGCCAAAGCCAGGCAGAAACCACCACTCTAGTCAGGGCAAGGGAGTTACACACCCAAGATAACCCCTGCTCACCCCCTTGGTAGCTTGGCACGAGCAGTCAGGCCTATCCCGGAGGCAATGTGTAAAGCGTTTGCGCAACACACACATACAGCAGCAACACACTAGGCACACTACAAAAGGAACTCCACACAAGGTTATATAAAAAATAGCCTTTGTATTATCATAAAACACATTAGAGACGTAATCACATATTTACACTGTGCCAACTGGCACGGGCAATATTCACAGGGGAATTATATACAGGACCAGGCCAATCGGGCCAAGGTCAGAACCATCAGGACAGGTAAGTAAATGCAGATATAAAACACAACCAGTAACTACTGGTACCATAATGACCTAAGCATTATCCTATTAGCATTAGACATAAACCCACATTAGGCCCAAACCTCATTAGCATAAACACATTACGCAATGGGCCTCACCTGCATAAACACATTATGCAATAACCTCATAAGCATAAACACATTACGCAAATAGGCACTACCTCAAGACATCATAACATGACATTAGGCATAACCACATTAGGCCCAAACCTCATTAGCATAAACACATTACGCAATGGGCCTAAATCATTCTGGGCAACATTCAGAGTAGGCATAAATACATTACGCCATCCTGTAGAGCCTGGCGCTCTACCCATGTCCCCAACCTGCCCCCAGGCCAACTGGCCTTCTCTAGGGGCTCAAATGCCCTATGTCCAGCAAAGTCAGGGCACTAAGCTGCCACTTGCAGCTAAAGCAGAAAGTGCGCAATGCACCAGCCTAAACGTAGCAGCTGCCCACTAATTGCTGGGCAGCTGGGAACATCACATGCACTCACTGTGCCGCCTGAGCCCCTCTCTGGGACTCTCTAGAAACAAATGCCCCCAAAACGTTGCAGTTGCCCACTGTCAAGCGGGGCAACTGTGAACAATGAAAGAGGCCCGGCTCCGGGGCTCTCTACACCTCATAGGCCATCGTGGCAGCTACCCACTGTCAGACGGGGCAGCTGTGGCGAGATTAGGCATGGGCATCTCGGGACCCTCTCTCACCAACTATGCCCAACAACGTGGTAGCTGCCTGCGTTCTCGCAGGGCATCTGGGAATAGCACTGGGCACCAACTGTGCCTGGGGGAGCCTCGATCTCCGGGCTCCTCCGGGTGCCATAAAAAGGAACATGCCCCCTTCGTTGGAGCGGCCCGCTGCCAGGTGCGGCCGCTCAGGAGATTCCTAATACTGCCTGGGTGCCCCGTGGCACGTACAACATGAAGACCAGCCTCGGCCCCACTCACCGGGCTATGCTGGGGAGGCTCTCCTCCCACTGGACTCCTCCGGGCTCCTCCTCTGCCTTCACCCGGGCCCCCTCCCGGGACCCGGGACTTCTTGTGGCAGCGCTGCACGTCCGCTTCGCCCGGTCCCCCTTCCTGGGACCGGGTCTTCGCTGTAAAGCCCGCAATGCTCTGCACGGCTTCCTCTTCGGTGCAGTGACGCGGGGTGGGCTCCCGCTCGCAGTCTGGCACCTCTCCTCACTCTTCCGGCTCTCCGAAGGGCTCTCCCTTCCACATGGGGAGCCCCGCCAGCGGCCAGACTCTGTTTTCCTTCGGCGCGCGTCCCAGCGTGGGGTGGGCTCCCGCCTGGGTCCTCTGGTTGGGTGCTGCTCTTCCGGTCCGCCCACAATCAGGCAAAGGCAACGCCTGACTTCCGGGTCGCCGCGCGATCGCGGCGGCCGTTTCTTTTTCTTCCTTTGCGGTGGCAATACGGGGTAGGCTCCCGTTTTAACTGAAGACACTTGCGGGGTGGGCACCCGCTAAGTGTATATAAAATAAAACGGCAAAGGTGCGGGGTGGGCACCCGCTCCCACCGGCGGCTCGGGGGAATCCCCACGTCGGGATTCCCTCTATAATTAGTGCAGCAGCACGCTGCACGCCGCCAGCTCCTCGCTCTCCCCTCAGGCAGCCAAAACACAGCGCTCGCAGGGTGTAGGATGCAGGAAAAGTCCTGAAGGTCTTGGACTCTAGCAAAGCAGAAGGGTCCCACAAAGTCCTTGGAGATGAAGGGGCAATGCAGGGCCCAGGGAGGCAAGCCCTCCTGGCAGCCCCCCCTGGGCCCCAGCAGCAGCACGCCCCAGCAGGAACAGCACCAAAGACTGGAACAGAACTGAACATTTTCATGGGGTCACAGCCCCTTCTTTTATACACTAAATCCCTTTGTCTCAAAGTGTAGGGCATGGGGGAACCAGATACAACTGGTTCAGGGGAGCTGTTGAGCACTTTGTTTTGCTCAGCTCCTCTCTCCCTTTCACAGGACAGGCCAGGGACATCAGATGCACCAAAGGAGGTGGAGCCAGCATTGTGGAGGGAAGGTACAGCCCTATTCAGGTCCCAGGTGCAACTCCTCCCTCCCATCTACATGCAGATCTCCCTATTCAGCGCTGCGCTGACTCACCCTGCCCCTCTTGGAGCCACACACACCTCCCAGCTCCTGTCACTCACAAGCCAGACATGCAATTCACATCAGGCAGGCAGACACAGAGCACACATAAATGCCAACTTCCAAAAGTGGCATTTGTACACCAGTCACAATAAATCTGCACACACCATTGCGCAGCATTTATTCTCACAAATTCATACATACCAGACTTGACCACACTGCTCCTCTCATACCAGGAATTAACATGGACACACTTATCCCCCATGCATTCCTATGGGAGGGCAGGCCAATCTCACCACAAGCACACAGAGAGCGCACACACTTTCCACTGGACCACAGTGCGAAAGTGCTCAGAGGCCTAAAATCACCAACACCAGGTTACAGACAAGGCAAAAAGTTTAGGGGTGAACCTGCCAAAAAGGGCCAAGTCCAACAATGGTGTTTTTGGGTGCAACCATGAGCATAAAATAAACTGACTGGTCAGTATTATTTTATATTTTTTGTTCAGATTTCATGGTTGGCAATAGTGTGGTGTATTTAGTTAGAGCTGTTGTGTTTGTAGTTATAGTTTTGTTTATATTTCCAATTGGTTTGTGTTTTCATTTTTGTATAGAAAATGTGATGCGGTGTATGTGGACTGGTGCTTGGCTGGCGGTGTGCATGGAGTGGCATTTGGCTGGCAGTGTGCATGGACTGGTATTTAGCTGGTAGTGTGTGTTGACTGGCATTTGGCTGGTGGTGTGTGTAGACTGGCATTTGGCTGGTGGTGTGCGTGGAATGGTGCTTGGCTGGTGGTGTGCACGGACTGGCACTTGAATGGCTGTGTGCATGGAATAGCATTTGGCTGGTGGTGTGTGTGGACTGGTGCTTGGCTGGTGGTGTGTGCGGACTGTTGCTCAGCTGACAGTGTGCATGGCCTGGGGCTTGGCTGGCAGTGTGCATGGACTGGTGTTTGGCTGGCGGTGTGTGAGTTGTGACTTGCTGCTGGTCACCACACACACTGATAGCCAAACGCCAGTGCACACACGCTGTCAACCGGCAGCTGGTGTGATTGCTGTGTCAGTCATGTGGGGGTATGAAATAGGCCTGGGCAGTGAACTCTGCACCGCTCACGGAGTTTGCGGAGTTTCCTGCACTCCACTGAGATCGCGGAGTTCCGAAAAACTCCGCTTCACGGTGCGTAGCAGAGTTTTTCTCCTCGCTCGCATACGTCAACGTCAAGTTGGCGACCGCGAGCGAGGAAAATCAACCTCCTGGCGAGATTTTTCCTTGTTCACGATCGTCAACATGAAGTTGGCGAGCGCGAGCGTGGAAAATCAACATCCCGGCGAGATTTCTCAACGTGGGGGGGTCAGGTTTCTCATTGCGAGTGGTCACATATGCTCGCGACCGCTCGCATTGAGAAACTGCCTGTTTGCGTTGAGAAAGCTGCCGCTCGAGTAAAAATCTACTCGAGCGGCAGAAAGGAAAGCTTGTGCTGTGCATAGTGCCGTTCGCAATGATTGCACAGTGCGAACAAGCATCCGGCACTGTGCAATCACCGCGAACAGCATTTTTCTATCATACTCCGCCACTCGCGGAGCTTTGCGTAGTGCGACAGAGTTTTTTATGCACTTCGCGGTGTTCCGCGTAGTGCAACTCTGCAAACTCCGCCCACAGTTACTTTTTATGCCGTTTTTTGATGCGGCGAAATAACGTTTTTGATGACTGACTGACTGAAATTTTTCAAAGCACAAACCTTTTGCATATGGCATACATACATAATTTCCAAATACTTCTTCTGCTTCTAAAATATATATTCAGCATATCTCAAACAAAAGTTACACTCGAAATGAAACTAGCACAAGAACTCTCGAGACATTCTGCACTATTAATCCGCCTCAATTTTAAACAAACCATGTGTAAAGAAAAAACACTACCCTCACCATATACATGAAAATTTCATCAGCCTTACTGAACATAGATTAATATGTAAACATATATGCAATTTCTTAATAGATGTACACCTTCAAACCATCTTTCCAAAAATATATATGTAAGAAAGTGGCTCTGTATATACTGCACCAAAGTAAGGTTCAGTGTGCACAGAGTCCACAGTCCCCAGAGGTTTGGCAGAGGCTAAAGTTAGATATAACCTTACTCTCTAAAGTGGTAGCTTGGTCGAGCAGTAAGGCAGTATCAGAGGACAGTGTAAAGCATTTGTTGTACACACTCAGTCAGCAAATGAAGCCACACACTCAAGAACTGAACTCTAGGCCAATGGTTTGTATATAAAAATATAGTTGTTTTATTTTAGAACCAACAATAGGTGTCAAAATATACTTTCTCAGAATGAGATGCTTTAGTTAAATACTGTTCAATAGGCAATAGACTTTTGAATGCAATAGTTACAGTTGTTGCAATATGCAACACAATTTTAAACACAATTATACATTGAGCTCAATGGAAATTTCTGGTTAAATGCAATAGATTACTTTTTGGATTACTTTTCTAACCACAGGACTGGATCCTAGATTCAGTCCTGGGACATCTCCTGTAAACAGTTGAGTAAAAACGTTTTGGTTACAGTTGTGATTTTTAAGGAATATTATTGTATTTTAAACGTTGACACTTAGAAACTTTTTCAGCAAAAACCAGGCAATGTTATCCTATGGAAGGAATTCAAGTTACCAGTAAGTACAGTTGTGATTACTTTTTCTTACTCAGTGTTGGATCCTGGATCCAGCACTGGTGCATCTCCTGTAAACAGTTGAAGGAATGTGTTTTTTTTATACAGGCGATTTTTAACGAATATTTGTAAGTTTGCAAAATTGACAGAAACTTTTTCAGCAAAAACCAGGCAATGTTGTCCTATGGAAGGAAATTCAAGTTACCGGTAAGTACAGTTGTGATTACTTTTTAGGGTCAGTGCTGGGCACCAAGATCCAGCCCTGGGATCTCTCCTGATAGCAGGTGAGTAAATTCGTTTTCGTAATTCGGCTGATTTTAGGTGAATATTTTAAAGTCTCAAAACTCGACACTTAGAAGAATTTCCAAGCAAAAACCAGTCCATGTTATCCTATGGAAGGAAATTCAATTCGCCGGTAAGTTACTTTAACGTTACTTTTGTAATCCAGTGCTGGACTCCTAGATTCAGCGCTGGGACATTTACTTAAAACAGGTAAGTAATTACGTTTTTGTAGTTTGTACGATTTTTAAAGAATATTCTTGTATTTCAAAAGTTGACACTTAGAAACTTTTTCACAAAGAACCACCAATGTTATCCTATGGAAGGAAATTCAATTCACAGGTAAGTTACTTTTTAATTACTTTTGTTACTCAGTGCTGGACACCTAGGTTCAGCACTGGGACCTTTCCTGCAAACAGTTGAGAAAATTCGGTTAGGTTATTTGTGCGATTTTTAAGGAATATTCTTAGTTTTCAAAAGTCGACACTTAGAAACTTTTTTGGAAGGAAAAGTGTCCATGTTATCCTATGAGGAAAAACGAGTTATCGGTTTCGAGGTAAGTAATCGGTCTTTTGAGTTAGGGTTCTGGGGTTAGACTCAGGGGTCTCCCAGGGTCAGTGATGCACTGTTGTTGCACCCTCAGCGCCACTAGGGCGGCCGGGTGCAGAGTGTTGAGGCCCAATGTTATCCTATGGAGGATAGGGGGACTCCGGTTGGTGGCTGCTGGCAAGCAGGCCACTGGGTTGTGGGAGCAAAGCTCCTAGGGTTAAGCTCAGGGCACGTTGGGGACCAAGTTAGCACAGGAGGGGCACCCTCAGCGGCACTAGGGCGGCCGGGTGCAGGGTGCTGTTTTGAGGTCGGGTGCCCTGTTGATTTCAATGGAGATTTTCGGTTTTGGTTTTCAGCTGCAGGCTCGGTCCAGGAAGACTTCCAGGAGGAACCAACAGCTGGGCAGGTAAGTTGGAGGGCTCGGGGACGTAGGTGCACCTCGGGTTCCTTTCTCCAGGGCGCAGGGCGGCTGGATGCAGGGGTGTCTTTTGAGGTCGGATTTCACCTTACCGGGCCACTCGCGGTTGGGGGGGGTCTCCGTGCAGAGGCTGCAGGCGACGTCGGGGAGTCCTGGAGGGGTCAACCCACGGTGGACTCGGACTCTGGTTAGTTGGGGGACCTCGCTGGGACCGGTGGGCCACTTGAACTCGGGCTGTAGGCGACGGGTGCAGTGGTGGTTCCAGGCGTCGGGTTTCTTTCTCCTCAGCAGGCTCGGAGTCTTTGTTTGGTGTTTCTTTTGAACAGAGCTGCTGTTCACAGGAGATCCGGTCTTTGTTGAAGGCAGTCAGTCTTCCCTGGGGTTCTGGAGGTCGCTGGCTGCAGGACAAGACTATTTTTGGCGCAGGATCTCTGGAAACTGCAGACGGGCCGGTAGGGCTGGGGCCAAGTCAGTTGTTCTCTGCAGTCTCCTCTGCTGGGCGTCTTCTTTCGTCCTTTTTCATCTTAGGTTGCGGGAATCTGAGGAAGGAAGGTTCACGGTGCCCCTAAATACTAGATTTAGGGGCGTTACAGGTAGGTAAAGGGCAGGGACCAATGGGTCCCTGCCATGGGGGTGGGTACACTCCCTATCCTGCCACTCTCCTGTGGGAGGGGGGCAGGAGCCTAGTCCTGATTGGGCAGGGCTCCCCATCTGCAAGATGGCGAGAGCCCGGAGATGTGCTTCACCTCGCCTCCCCCACCTGAGGGGTGGGGTTGGCAGAGGCTGGCACACCCCTTTCCTCCCTTGGTGTTTCCCGCCAGTCTTCCCGCCAGGATGGGGAAGAACCGGTGGGGGCCAGTTGCTGAGTACAGCAAGTGGTCTGGGGAAGCTCAGAAAGGCGGAATGCCTTTGAAGCTTCCCCCTGCCCATCCTGGGGGAGGAGGCCTAGCACCTCGCCCAGGACGTGCATTGTTGCAGGCCCGGGAGAGCGGATGGCTCTCTACCCAGGGGTCCAGCAACATGTCTGCTGTGTGGCAGCCTAGGCAGCCCCTCAGACAAGACGTGCATTTTACAGTAAATCCCACACTGGCATCAGTGTGGGTTTACTGTGCTGAGGAGTTTAATACCAAACTTCTCAGTCTTCAGTGCAGCCATCATGGTGCTGTGGAGTTCGTGCTGACGACCTCCCAGCACCATATACTCGGAATGGCAGCACTGCACTTACAGTGCCCAGGAATGGACCTGGGTACTGTAGGGGCACAGGGCTCATGCACCTGTACCCTCACCACTGGCATAGGGCACCCAGCTAGAGGGGTGACTGAGGTATGCCAGGGCAGTGTGTTTGTGGGCATGGCACACAGGGATGTGTGTCATGTCGACTCTCTGTTTTGTTCTGCACCAAGACACTCAGCCTGCAAGGGCAGTGTGTGTGTGTCAGGGTACAGGGCCTCTAAGGGTGGCACAATAAGTGCTGCAGCCCTTAGGGGTCTTCTCTGGTCACCTGATTGGCAGGGATCCAGGGCACACCAAGGAAAAGTGCATCAGTTATCAGGCAAAAAGTGGGGGGGTACTGCAACAGAAACCCACTTTCCTACAATATACCTCTGCATTTTTAAGTAAACTCAAAAGTCCCACCGTATATATAGCTATGTGCAAGTACAAAAACCATATCTCACCATGTAAGCATATGCAATGTGATCATATAACTTAAAAACCACATTGACAAACACTTCCCAATACATACCTAACAAGTATTACTTCTTTCTAATTCGTATACAGGCGGACAACATGTTCTCATCTTTTATTTCTCACTACACTATTCCTGTTTAATAAGGTTACTAAAAGTACTACAACTCCCAGAATGCAAATAACAGATGTATCTATTCTGCACATGATGTTTAGACATTTAAAACATTCTTAGTTCCTCTTTGCAACGTTCCACAAGACTATACTGTTATTGTTCAATAAAATACATGAAGTAATAAAGAGGCACTAATTAATTTTTCTCTTACTTCCCAAAACATTCACCACTAACATCTTAAACGCATACCCTCTAATAGATACAGTTCCTCTCATATATTTTTTCACATCACTGTGATACTCTTTTTATGAGACTCCCATATACATCTTCATTTCTAGTGTAGTTTTTTTAAAAGGATTAAAAAGTTATGTACATACCAGAAATTGAGTTCGTAGATTATATTGTTGTTTTAGCTCTCTGCTGATACTTTTGACACTGTTAGGATTTGTAAAAACTAAGCACAAGAATGGTACACCACTCTCATAGAAAACAACTCTAAAATGACAACCTCTTCAACTTTCCACTCTATCATCATGAAAGATGCAGCAAATGCAATCATGTCTTTCAGTTTAGACTACTGCATCTCCACTTGTGAATGGTTAGCATCTGTTAACCCTTTCCCTCTCTTTCAAAATGAGGTTCCTGTCAGCGCGTTTAAGCGATCATTGCAGAGTAATCGCGAAAAACCCCAGAAGTTCAAACCTATATCTAGCTCCATTTTTTATAAATGTAAATACTGTACAACAGTTTATTACATAGTCCTGAGTTGGAAATTAAAGTTTGCCATTATTTAAATTGTGTCAACACTCCTAAACGTTTAAAAAAATGTTCTGTCTCTTTAACACCCTTCCCTCAATACACTCTTGGCTCAGTGTACCTAGCAACCCAGTGGAACCAGTAGGTCAGAAGTTCACAGCACATTCTAGAAGGAACATGCTGCTTCCAAATACGATATAGCAGGTGTGCATTGCTCCACAGATTCAAAAGCATATCCATGTCTGTAATACATTTATTTTTTTTAAACACCAGCCAATAATAAGACTTCCTTCTAAGGCATCCAACACACTATCTAATTTCATTCACTTTCATGCTGACAGCATAGAAAGAAATACTTTGGAAAACTACCTCATCCAGCTCCAGACTTCCCCTGACTACTGTTGCTCCTTCACCTCGAAATGCTTAGAGTACGGTTCGTGGGCCATAGCTATATCTATTGGGCTAAAGAGGCTGCAAAAAGAGAGGTATTGACGGGGACTTGCGTTTGCCGAAAGTGCAGATTACTTAGTTTGACCAGAGAGGGTTACATTTTCATCATTTGCTGGCTTTGGTTAAATCCATTGTGCATTCCCGAGCTCCTCACCTCATGATTGTGCACTGTGGTGGCAATGATCTAGGCACATTGACTGGGGTAGGGCTGGAAATCCTAATGCAAGAAACCTTTGCAGAACTGATGTCGCTTTTCCCTGTCTTGGTGTGCTCTAGTATATGTCATAGACAGAAATGGAAGTGGTCAAATCAATATTGTCCACAGATTTTGCAAAGCCAGGAAACATGTTAGTAAAACTGTTTCTGCACTCCTCAGAGATCATCACATAGGCTGTATCTATAACAACAGTCTGCGTTTTGACATGGATGGAATTTATAGAAATGATGGAGTGCACTTTACAGATGAAGGCAACAGGGTGTTTCTAAGTAACGTGAAGCTCTGCATCTGGTCTTATGTATAGCAGCCATATGCACACAACCAACACAGGCTCTTGTCATAGCCACCCTAGTACCCAAAATATTGTGAAGTTTTTTTCGAACTATTTTTTCCTTTAGTTTCTGGGATCTTCGCGATGACGTCGCTAACCATGCGGACACGTCGTGAAAACATAAAACAAAAGCAGACATTCAATGACCGCCAACACATCCAAAAATAATATGTAAAAAGATCCATTGTGAAAATTGCACTACACATATTACTATATACATACTTCTTTCAATGCATGTTAATACTCTTATTTTTTCACTATGTTTCTTTAAAAAACATCTTTCAGACCTATTTTCCGTGTTTGCAGTTATTCAGGACGTTGCAATGTCGCCGTTAACTGCGACGGTCACGCCTTTTCCATAAAGTGAAAACACATATATGCACATATATTACAGTATTTTACACACTAGGGGTTTATTACTGTACACTTTAAACTCAAGTTTTTCTAGTGTATTTCTAGAACAACCATCTTAAAAACCTATTTTCCATTTTTGCGGTCAGAGATCACGATGACATCGGTTATCGTGATCCCTGCGGTTACGTCGCCAAAGTAGGAAGCAAAAGAAGGAATTCAATAACCACCACCATGTTAAAAAGTTATAACTATATAATTAATTCCAACCATCACAGTACATAGTTCATTATATAAATAACTCTATAAAAACATTTATCAAAATCTCAATATATCTATAACAATGCATATTTATGACTGGTATTTTTTATATTTCCACCAATATTCGTGACAATGTTATAGTTGCAATGTCCCCGCGATGGTACATGGTGGGCTGCACTGGCAGTCATGTCGTTGGCGCAAATTTCGAGCTCGATTTAAAAAATCCATTCTCTACACATAACTTGTGTCACTAACACCCCCATTTCTCAATCATGGGGTCAGAGTATCTCCACTCTGACCGTTTATGTGGGCTTTCACACAAATTTTCAGCCCTGGGAACCATTCCTGATAGATAAAATGGTGTGCGCAACTTTCTGTACAGGTTGCGTTCAGCCAATCACAGCATTCCTGTTGGTGCGTGCATTCAAGATTAGTCGCGGAATCACCGCAAAATATCTACGGCCAGAGATATCACAATAATTTTTGGCTTAAATTTAAATATCTAAAAAATTACTGAACTGATTTACACCAAATAAGTGAAAGGTACTTCCTTGAACCAACATCTACCTCCCAGCCAAATTTGGTGTAAGTCCTTTTAGCGGTTCAGGCTGTAGGTGTAGCTAAAGGTTCCTATGGGAATTAACATTACAAACGCACTTATTTTGGGCCCATAATTCTCGGACCCCAGCACACAGATCACCCCCAAACTTTCCATGACAACCTGGGCCTACCTTGACACTTTTTTCATTAAATTTCATGAAGATTGGTCAAACGACGCCAAAGTTATAGGCAAGTCAAAAAATGTGTTTCCTATGGAAACATGGTCCTAACTATAACTACCTACTGGCAACTGCCAGTAGGATATATATATATATATATATATATATATATATATATATATATATATATATATATATATATATATATATATATATATATATATATATATATCACTAGGTAGCTATAATTAAGTTTGCTTTTACATAGACAGAGTGTTTTTGGTTTGCTAATAACTTTGGCTCCATTTGATGAATCTTTAAAAAACTTTCTGAAAAAAAGTTCATCCACCTCAGCTACTTCTTGGAGAGTTTTGGGTGATCCATCAAGCGGGAGCCGAAAAACAACGGGGTGTCTCAAAAGATAAAATCTCTATGCAATATCCATAGACTTCTTTAGGCAGGGCTAGAGCAAAAACTGATGATCGGAATTACACCAAATGCACCAGGAAGCAGATTGGGCTTTATGTGATTTGGTGTAAATCCATTCAGTAGTTTTAAAGAAATTAAGGCTAAATACAATTGTATATTTTGGTAGTTGGGCTCGTTAAAGTCCCACAGGTCTCCCCCGAAAGCGAAAAATTTAAAATGGATCCCTGTAATTGCTTGAGAAAACCAATTTTCCCATGAGCCTTCATGCTCCCGTGAATCCATCAAGACTAAGCTCTCTGATTAGCTGGCTGTTGGAATATTAGAAATGAAATGGCCACTATTACTGTTTACTGTGAAAAATTTGAGGTGTTAAGGAGATGAAGTAAAAAAAAAGCTATGTAAGGGAGCAGCAGAAAGGCATACTGTCCCCCTAGATTTAGAGAGGATGTGTCTAAGAGATAACTAATGTGAAGAAAATAAATGTATATTGTTTTAAACAATTAATTTTTACAATCTCGCGGGACTCTAGTGGGATCGTGAATGGTAAAAGGAGTAGATGCATTCTCAACACACTATATTAGTAGGAATGCATATTGTGTGTTATTGAGAGGAAGTGTGTAAGATATTGGTACTGTGATTAGTAGAAGGTTAATTTTTTTTTTTTTAAATGTTATAATCTTGCGAGACTCTCATGGCGAACTTGAAAAGTAGGAAGGAGTGGGTGACGTTTGAATACACTCTGCTAATCACAGGTTTTGCTGTTGCAAGGATCCTTGCTGGAGATGGTGTTTATCAAAGTCTACTGTTTATGCTCATTGGCTTGGGAACACTTGTGAGTAGAATTAATGCTCATCAACACACCTTACTACGCACACTGAGATACACGCCTGAAAGTAGACTAGTCCATCCCAAAACCTACTTTGTACAGACATCATTATAGAGAAAGGTCTCAGAAGAAAGGCCAATCCCTCCACACACCCTACTATGCACACTCATCATCTGAGAGAGAGGTCTGAAAGGAGAGCCCAGTCCCTCCCCACACCCTACTATGCATAGCCATCATCTGAGAGAGGGAGGTCTGAAAGGAGAGAGCAGCCCCTCCACACACCCTACTAAGCACACACATCAGTAGAGAGAGAGGTCCCAGCAGAGAGGCCAGTCCCTCCTCACACTCTACTAAACACACCCATCATCCAAGAGAGGGGTGCAGAAGAGAGGCCAGTCCTTTTACACAACGTACAATGGTCACCTAAAATCTAAAAGAAAAGTGTCATGAAACAGGTCAGTCCCTCCTACACACTACTATATATACTGGTCATCCTGAAGAAAGGTGTCAGCAGAGAGGCCAGTCTCTCCTTACACCTCACTATACACTCCTGTTATGGGAAACAGCGTTTACAACGCTGTCATTACATCGCAAGACTATTACAACGCTTTCGTTACAACGACCACATTGTTAGTACGCAATGCATTTACATCGCAAGTCATTACAACGACTTGCTGTAGGGGGCGCTGAGGTATTGGAAATGAATTCCAACACCTTCCCTACTGTTGCCCAAACTGGAGTAGGAATAGTAAATAATACTATTCCTAAGTCCAGAGCACCCCTACAGCAAGTCGTTCTAATGACGTGTGATGTAAATGCATTGCGTATTAACAACGCGGTCGTTGTAAAAGCACGCAATGTAATACATCGCGTTGTAATGTACTTTCTCCCCATACGCTAGTAGCGGGAACTATATAATATAAGCACTATAAGGAAAGAAAGTGTGAAATATATTTCCCCCAAAAAATTGTGATCTCACAAGACCCTTGATGGATTATAAAAAAGCAGGGAGGGGTACCAAAAATCTGTCTGAAGAGGGAGGTCTCATCAAAGAGGCTTATGTGTTTACACACTTTACTGCTCACACCCCAGAATACAGGGCCGTTATCCATGAGATATGTGCTAAGTGTTTCAGCTCGTGATACTCTCACAAGAGTCGGAGAAATATACGGGCGTAGGCAGGAGTTTGTGTGCTCCTGCTCATACGAGTGTCTTGTGAGAGTCATTCACAAGCTTCTGCAGGTGAACCTTGCAGTGGGGACCTCGTATAATCCCATGAGAATGTGGCAAAAGCCGCATGGAAATGTACTGATTGACCCTGCCACAAGGTCTTTGCTCGTTCTCGCGAGAGTCTCTCAAGCTCGACTGTACAGGGAGAGAAAAGAGTGCATATTATTGCAGTACAAGTGCTATTAGCTGGTTAGAACAACCATAAAGCAATAGAAAATACACATGGGTTATCAATGTTAATAATTAAACTAAAATAAAAGCTTCGAAAGACCCTTTAAGGGGATTATAGTACTTGTAAGAATGCAAGAGTGAGATTATATTAGGGTCAACCAATAGTTGACATTCTCTTTACAAAATTTTAAAAATGCTGCAATATGATTGGATACATTGCTTCAAGGTTCAGACACTTATATCTGTTGCATAACCTTAGGAATCCTGAGATTGCCCTTGGTGATTTGGAGTTGAATGAAGATTTCTCCTTGACTTGTGCTTCACATAGGTAATGTGATTTTTGAGTGAAGAAGATTGCTGTATTCAGCTACCTTCAATATACAGGTTTATTTGCAAGTAATTAAAAATATAGTATCATTAAAGTATAAAGTCTGTTACTAAATATGTAAATAATACAATATATTCAGAAACCAGTTTCAATATGTTTGTTCATTATGAGATTTCTAATAATGTGGATGTTTAAAATGTCAAATATAAATTAACAGTGCTTGCTATTGAACTATTGCTGATATGTTCTCATAAAAATGAAGTATTCACCCTGTAGAGATTACTATAATAAGAATTGAATGTAAGCAAATGTATTGTAGGGATTGTATGCCCTGTTATAATGGGAGAAATAGTTCATAGTGGTTCTGTTATAGAACCGACAAAGAGTTTTATATTGTAGTGATGTGTTACTATTGAGACTGTTTTTTCAAACTCCATTATTAGCTGTATTTACTGAAAGTATGGTGTATGGAGAGAGCTTACTTCGTTACTAAAAGGTTTTTAGACATATACAAGAGTGTTTGTACAGTAGAGAGTGTGCACTATTCGAATTGAGTCATAAAAACAGCTTACTGAGAGAAAATATGTTTGCATAAGGAATGAGTTCCTTATTAAACTGTTTAACACTCAGAGTAGAGAGGTGTTTTGTGAATAGTTTGCATTGAGATCAAACTTAAGCATTCATGCTATATAAAAGTGTATGGGATATACAGAAAGCTTGATGAAAATGCACCTTGTCTAATCTATAGCCTGTAAAATGTGTTGAGTTCAATGTTGTAATTAGAGAGGGTTCTGTTTCTGAAAGCAATTATACACATGGTGCAGTCACAAAAACGGTCTTTGTAGAGTGATGGGTTTCCAACAAAAGCCTTTCACACCCAGCATTTAACATGTGCAAAGGTCTCAGCAAGAGAGGCCATGTTGTCAGTAAACCCCTTCGCAGCTGCTGTTTAACTTGTAGAGAACTGTCAGTGGAGATGGTGTCCTGTTATAACAGTAAATCATTGACTTTGCATGTACTGGTATACGAAGGAGTAACTCTTTCATAAACACTACTACAGGCAAACTCTACCCAGTATAAATCAGTTAAGGGTGGCCCTAGTGTTTGTCCAAAACCTTGTACACTAACACTTTACTCTCTTCAGAGGTATCAGTAGAGACCATATTGTCTTTAAAGCCATTTATTCACATTATTCTCTCAGAGGAGATGCCTTTGTACAGGGCTTGATTGCTCACTAAACCCTTTTAGACCTAACTTATAACCTCTAGAGACCCATTGGTAGAGAGGGAATGTTTTGACAGAAGTGAGCCAATGACTCTATATACAATACTATTACAAACCTCTGATTTTACGTCAAATTTACTAACCTCCATGTTGTTTCCTCAGATAATATGTAGTAGCCCAGGAGCTAGTGTTTGTCTGAAGCTTTGTACACACACCATTTCAGCTGCTCAGAAATATCACTAGACCGCTTATTGTTATAAAGCCACCTAACACAGAGGTACTAATTCTCTCAGGTCTTTTACAAAAAACATTAGGTCTCTGTTGAGCTGTCACTTAAAGAGGCTGCTGATACAGGGTAGGAACAAGCTCTACCATGCAGATGGATAAGAATGCTGATATATAGTAGCACAGGGCCTACCTATTCCCTCAGTCCTTCTACACATACTGTCTATTCTGCACAGAACAATCATTATAGAGAGTGGTATTACTGTAGTGAAGTAAACACCTTAGTTACTCATAGTAAACATCTTTAGAGAGGGATGACTTTCTCAGTAAAGCCTTTCACAACCACCCTGCACTTTGAATAGATGTCTCAATAGAGAGGCTATCTTGTTATAAAAAAACATAGACGCATTTAGCCTGTATAGACTTATAAGAAAAGTTGCCCCTCTGTGATCAAACTGAATCATGCAGAATCTGTATCTTGTTAAAACGTGATAATGCAAGCCCCAGTGTTTGCACAGATCCTTCTATATACATCCTTTATCCCTTGTAGAACTGTCAGTAGACAGCTGTTTATCACTTGAACCAAACACCCTCTTCAATCTCAGGAAACATCTGTAGAAATAGATGGCGTTATTAGTAAAGCGCTTTACACCCACTGTTCAACCTCCAGAGGGGTTTCGGTAGAGATGTTGTCTTCTTATGTAAGTGAATCATTCACTCTGTATAGAATTGTATAAGAAGGAGTAATTCTTTCATAAACTCTACCACAGCCAAACTCGACCCTGTTTAAATCAGGTAGGAGAGGGCCTAGTGTTTGTCTGAAACCTTGTGCACTAACCCTTTACTCTCTTCAGAGGTATCACTAGAGACCTTGCTCTCTGTGAAGCCATGTATACACCATGTTCTCTCAGAGGAGATGCCTTTGTACAGGGCTAGATTACTAGAGGGAATGTTCTGAAAGAAATAAGCCAATCACTCTGTATACAATTCTATTACAAATCTCTGATTTTACATCAAAGTTTTCTAACCCCCAACTTTCCTCTGGTAATATATAGTAGCACAGGGGCTAGTGCCTAGCTTTTATTTATTAGTAAGTACTTTTTAAGAAGCAGAAATAATTAATATGTGTTTGTATATTTTTTATGTAGAGTTTCCAGCGAGTTTAAGATGTCTACAAAGGAGCAGATGAAAACCACAGTACTACAAAGGAGTCTCTAAATGCAAAACAGACGCAGAGAAAAAAATTATGGTAAAAGAAAATTCAAATCTAGTAAGAGCACCAAATGTTTCTTAAAAAAATAATAAGATCATGTAAACTTTCTTTAACAGGTGTGAGTAGAATGCAACATGTCTCAACATGTAGGAAAAAATTGTATTGTTCTTAAAAAAATATTATCCCAAAATACAAGCCCAACCAGACAGATTTAGGGAAAAGAAATTTAAAGAACTTCGTCAGAATTTCTTTATTAGAAGGCTAGTAACTAATATTATGAAAAGCATGAAAATAGTATAAAGCAAAAGAGCATTGCTAAACCAAAAAAGTTTGTGTGTCTAGTTGGCAAGGCCTTTGTACTAAATAGAAAGATATTCATTTGAATTTTGAAGAGAATGAGATGCTTAGATAAACTGATAAATTCACTGAAGAAAACATGTCGCCAAAAAGGTTCAGGTGAGTAAAGTAAGTGTCTGGAGTATTTTACAGGGAGAGTAGAAGCACACTTCCAGTATTGAGGCATTATTTAATGAGGAGAGTTATTTACAAGAAAATCATTTGCCTTTGCAATTGACAGAGATGGTCGTGGATATGAAATCAATGAAAGTACACCAACTGAAAAAGAAAAAATAGTGCCTAGAAAAGTAACTAATGAAGTATTAGGTCAGTGTCCTCAAAATCCAGTTTTTGAGTGGAAATGTAGAAATGTATGAAACATAAGGCAAGAGTCTATTGAAAAACTTAAACTGTTTTTAAACAAATACAGCAAAGGAACTGCGAAACAAAAAATGAAACTACTCCAAAGCCTTGATCCTTGTCAAGTAGGGAAAACTCACAAACCTTTAAGGACGTTCATCGGCTTGCTTATCACAGCTGATCTGTGACAGTACTTTCTACCATATCTGAATGCTGTCTGTGCACTACACTAAAATATGTAATCTTGTAAGAAGATTGTAGTTTGTAAAATGTCTAGCTCTTCAGCTTCAAAAATGTAATGATATGCTATTAAGAGGTACTCACTCAGAAGTCAATTCTGTTGTAAATTATATTCAGATGATATACTTTGGGTCTGAATGGCCAACTGAACAGAGTGAGATGGTTGCATTGTACAACACTGAAAATTCTAATACTAGTACAGTGTTAGAGAATTTAAAAAAGGAAATTAATGCATTTGCAAGAACAGCTGCAGAAATTAAAGACAAGGTGCGTGTTTGTTGCAGGTGAATTCACTACAAATCTCAAGTCAAAAAAATATATATTTGTGAAAAAACAGAAGACATATGTTTTAATTTATATTACATGCGATCTAGTACAGTGGTTTAAACTTTCTCTTTATTTGATCACTGAAGATAGGCTTGATTTGTGCGCAAGGCGGATTGCCTGTAAATACTGTATTGACAAACTGGACAATAATAAAGTGAGTGCTAGAGGAATACACAACAAATTGGAAGTTTTTCCAGTTCCTCCTCAGCTTCAAAACCTAAATGTGTATGAGACTATTCTCATACAAAAAGTAAATCCCTTGCAAGCCATTGTTAGAGTGGAAACAAAAATAAGAAATTACCTCCTTTTGAACTACTAAAAGGCTTGAAAGGTAAAGTTGAGTATTTGCCTTTAAATATGAAGGAGAGTATTGAAATATACGTGTAGATCGAGAAGAAGAAGAACCACTAGTGGTTCTAGTAAATGGAGTACCTAGCAAAAAGAAAAAAATTGGCAGGAAATTGTCAGCATTGTTAAGGTTAAGAGTGCTTTCCAATATCTTAAAATAGAAAATATAATTTACAAAGATATTGATATAGAGGAACATGTCTTAGAAGAGGAAGTTCCACATCAGCTCCTCCTGCTCAGTTTGAAAAGGTTAATTTAGGTGAAGCAGAAGAAATATATGAACATTACAGCATTCACTCTCTACATTCCAGAGATATGATGGGTGATGCTTTAGAATTGTGCCAAATAAAGCAAGCAAAAGAGAAGCAGTAAGTGTGTAGGAAAGGAGTTGAGAAGCACAATGTTTTCCGATGTTGTTTCAGGCAAGACAAGGTGGTTGTTATGATGAACGTCGACTACAGATACCTGCATCAGAATATAGATCCAGTAGATTGTATTCTGAAGATCCCTGCTTTACGGCAAAACATGCCATATATTTTCCACCTTTTGTTTGATAGTGATCTGCCAGTGCTATCATATGCTGTGGGCTTTGTTATGAGAACAGGCACACGGTTTAATGACATCACTGCAAGAGATTTTGTGGAAAAAGTACATGGTGAAAATGAGGCACTAGAAAGTAATTTGCTGAATGTTATGGCTTACCAACGTCGCACCAATGAATATGGGTTCCATTGTCATGGTGAGCTGAAATGTATGTTATGCAATCAAGGTGCACACAACTGATTTGTTACTTTGAGCAAGTGCAGAGTATGATTGGGATGATCTTCATGATTTTCTCAGGCAAGCTAATGCAAATATTCTAGGGATTGATTTCATGCCTGCAGGGGATTTGTGTTCCATTGATCCTGCAAATGTTTGTAGATACTTCAAACACTGATTTGAAGCCATGTTTCATTTTATATGCAACAAAAAGAATCCGCCACAAGGTGAGGTTTTGAACTTCTTCTGGAGAAAAGAATACCAAGCTAGAGGAGCAGCACATATGCATAAGTCATTGTGGGTAAAGATGCACCAAAGTTTGATCAAGATACTGATGGCTCAGTTTTGTAATTCATTGAGCAATATGTAACTTGTGACACTCCAGAAGAGTCTCAGAACAAAACTCTTAGGCAACAAGTCCTGTGATTCTAATCACATAAATGTGGCAAATATTATCGACGGAGATACAGAGCAAAAGGGAAATAATACACTTAGCGTTATTTTGTATTCCCTAGGCCTGTAATCTCTAAAGGAAGAGTGAGCAGTTTTGTGTCTGCAGTCAGGCACACTGTTACTGGGAAATGTCCTAAATTCCATATAATAAGAAAAGGAGAGATCTTTGAAACTTATCAGTGATTACAATGCCGTAATCCTATCCATGTGGAATGCCAACATGGGTATTCAGTTTTTAGCAGACAACTCTATTCCTGTAGCTCGATACGCCACTTCAAATATAACAAAGTCAGAAACGACAGAGATAAAGGATTTATGGGAAGAGATAGCAGTAGAGAAATCTTTAAGTAAAAAGCTTATACTCGTAGTCCAAATCAATCATTGTGACTAGTTTAGATCTGACATCAACACAACAATGTGTGTTGAGACAGTTTCCTGAAACTGAGTACCTTGCTCAGTTTGATGCAGAAAGCACTGAACAAATAAATATGATGGACACTTATTATCCTAATTGGAGTGTCCATCTTGAAAACATGTGTTTGTATGAAGTACTGCAGTACTATGCATACAGAAATAACGTAGATGAGAACCATGAGCAAGGAAAGTTTGGGGTGGCTGGCTGTAATGGATGTTTGGTGAGACATGCAAAACCAAGTCTCATTAATCATTGTGAATTAAGCTGTCAAACAGGTGGGAAAAGAGAATTTCTTTGCCTGGTTCTATTGCAATTTTTTTAACCTTGGTGTTCAGGAACAGAACTGCTAGGTGACTTGACAGCTACGAAGATGCTTTCGATGCAGTCAAAGATAGCATACAATATGAAGTGTTTCCAACATATCAGAAAATGTTAAATGATAAAATCCAACAGAGGGAAACATTTTCTATAGAAGTTACAAAGGACAGCTCATAAGACAACCAGAGTTCGGGCCTAATAGTCAAGATCCCCTTGGCCAGCCTATTATTGAAAATGAAACGTCCATAGCAATGAGTAAAGTAGAAAATGCTATGGCTCAAGTGATGAGTGAGACCATTGATTTAGAAAGTTTGATCCCACAACTAAATGAAGAACAGCTAAAGATGTTTCAACAAATAACAATATCTGTTGAGCATGGACTGGCACATGATAAGTCTGAATGTACTTGTCGAACCTACACTTCTGTATGTTAGTAGGCAAGTATAGGGAGCATATTTCTGATTAAAGTACTGACTGCATTTGTTCAGAGAACCTAGTTGTGATGTATAATTTGTTGTGACTTCTCCTACTGGATTAGCTACTCAGAAAATTAAAGGAATCACATTGCACCGACTGCTTATGTTGCCTGTGGAACATGACAACAAACTAGAATACATAAAGTTATCTGATGATGCTTGTCATGAGGTGTCTAGAGTTCTAAAGAAATTGAATGTTCTGATTATTGATGAGGTAAGCATGGTAGGTTAGCATGGTATAAAACCTTATGCTAGCTGCCATTCATCTGAGGATGCAAGAGGTCCTCAAAACTGACTATGATGTTGTGTTTGGTGGTAAACACTTCGTGTTTTTGCTTACCTTCTACAATTTACTCCTGTCAAAGGTCAACCAGTTTTTTGAAAAACATGTGCATGAAGAAACTAAAAGGTCATTAGGGAGTATTAGAAATGATAGCATATGGTTAAATCTCCAGTATGAGGGGTGACAGAAAACATGAGACAGGCAGCAGATCTAGGATATGGGAATATATTGAAAGACATGAGAATAGGAATAATTAGCAAATAGGCTAACAAAGTTGGTGCTTCTCACATAGTTAGATCTCTATTCCCTTACAAGAAGTCACCAGCATCTATAATGCAACACATTATGAAAACTCAGTAACAGATTGTGTGCCTAATGCCAATATTGGATGAGTGCGCACAATTTAACTCTGAAATGCGACATTTGAAAACATAGCAGATAGTGACTTTTACTAGTAAAGACAAAATGTAACATCAAGGTTTAAACTTACCACCATGCCAATCAGTGGTAAGGAAACTGGTATCTCTAGAGAAAGCAGTTTCACATACTGCTGGTTTAGAGAAGACTCTAAACCTCTCTAAAAATTGTAGAAAATATTTGCGATGAAATCTGAAGGTCAAGTAGGGATTAGTGAATGAATCAAAAGGAAATGTGATAGACTTCATTATATATCCCAACAGAACAGAGTATGAATATATTCTGATTAAATATGATCACATTGAGGAAGGAAAAAAATAGGAAGGTGCACTGCCAGATTTCTACTGGTAAAAGATCTGTATGTGAAAAGACAACAGTTTCCTCTCAGCTTTTCCTATGCTGTAACAGTTCACAAATCTCATGGATCATGTTTGGACACAGCCATGATGAAAACAGGTCACAGAGTCTTTAAAGAAGTACTGTCTTATTTTGCTTTATCACAGTTGAGGACATTATCAGTGTTGTACTTTCTTAATTTTGATGAGAGCAAAGTAAATGCTGACTCATAATGTGTGATAGAGTGCAATCGCTTCTGAGGGATCTATGCTCTTTATCTGAGCTTATGTACCATTGTTGACAAGCATCCAATGTACAGAAAGCAAAAACTTTCTGAGATTGAAGATTTTACAAAAGTTATAAAATGAAGAGAAGAATATACAAAGAATTCAAAAAAGCTAAACAATAGGTTTTCCATTTTCTAACTCTTCTGGCATTTCATGTTACTATAATGTAGTAGTTAATGGTCTTCCACCTACAGCTGGGGGCTGAAAACATTATTCAACACAAAGGGAAACCTTTATGTCAAGCTTTGACAACTCGTTTCAATTTAGTACATACTGAAAAACATGTGCAATTCTACTACATTTACACATGATATGGTTGACCACTGTATTATAATACAGCATAAGTAAACACAATTCACTTTCAAAGTGCAACTAGATGCACAGGAGTTTTTAATTGTAGTGCTAAATGTGTTAGAAAATGAGGGGATTGCAATAAATGATTTCTTTACAGCAAACTATTCATGGAACCATGAATGTGCATCTTGTTGCTATTCAGGCAGAACAGACATTCAATCAGACCAATTTGTGTACCTTACAGTACCAGATTGAAAGTCAGTGTCATTTGAGAAACTATGTGTGAAAGCTGTACAGAACAATTCCTGTCCAGACTGCACATAACAACTGTTGTCTACATTGGTTTTAAGACACAATTCAAAATATCTCATTCTCATGTTACGAAGATGTAGAGCTGATGGTAGCAAAATCAATACTGATATCACCAACTTTAAAGCAGATATCAAGTCATAACAAAACATACATTTTTGTGGGTATTGCAATCCATCATGGTCACTCAGTCAACTCTGGTCACTACACAGTCTACCTTAAAAACTAATCTGGCTGGACTGAATGTGATGATGATTCTCTTACAGTCAAGTAGAGATCACCTTGGAAACTTCCAAAATCCTATCTTATATTTCTACAACCAAAGTTCTAGAAGAAACAATAATTAGAAAAATATATGTAGATGCAAATAGGCACAAAAACATTAAAGTTCATTTACATTCTCGTTAAGTGGCCTACCGAGTATATAGTGATTGAACATTTTCTAATAATAGTAAATTAACTCAAAACAAATAAATGATTATCAATTTGTACTATGCACAAATGTTGGTCTCATGCACACAAAACATGTAGGGTTTTATATAAATCTAAGTAATTTATTTTCCTCCACAATTATATAACGAATTGCATTTTATAAAACTAAACAGACTGTTAGTATTGTGGTGTATATACATTTTACCTACAACATAAGGATATATTCAGTGTGAATTCAAATTCCATTATAAAATGTACGATCTCACGGGAGGCTTGTGAGACCAAACCAGGAAACACTGCCACCTTGGACTGAATGTAAGGGATTGCCTCCCTGTCTTACGAGTGCTCACAAACTCTCACAAGAGGCTCGCGATAGCCATGGATTCTGGTACTGTTCTGCGGCTCTCACAAGAGTCAAACAAGAGATTGTTTTAGCTGGGGAAAAGAGGGAAACTATGCAAAACACATAGATGATAAAAGTGGATGCTAGCTCTGAAAAGAGACGTTTTTGTTGAGTTTCTACAACTATAATAAATGTTGTGTTTCCAAACATTTAAAATAGTTTTATTGATACTTTTTTTTCTCCAAAGGGTACAACAAAAACATACAACTTGAAGTGTTAAACAAACACCAACAGCATCTTTTTAAATCAATAAGAAGAAAAACGTACAGAAAAATATTTTTAATAAAGTACTGCCCGGGGGAACGTTTCACTTGTGCTCTTGGACAAGCTTCTCCTGAGGAGACCTGCTTATCTTTGATGAAGAAATGATCTGCTTACACAAGCAGCAAAATTGCACTGTATTCAAAAAGCAGGATTAGTGTCTGCACGGGCACGGTATCTCCTAGAGCATATGATGTTGAAGCCCCTGTGGAGTTGTCCAGCTTCCCAGCAAGAGCCAACTTTGCCCGTGTAAGCCTTTGTAGATGCATGGATCTAAGGTGCCTCTACATCTCTGTGGTACTCATGCTATATTGTTTATTTCTGCTCTCCTGGCTGAACTCTTTGCTGTAAAGTTTACAGATATCATTCTTCAAAGAAACTTTCTTGGCACCTGGCCTCATTTCAAAGAATTGCCACACCAAGAATTCCTTACGTGTCTGGCATGGTTGAACTGGTGCAAAAGCCCCTTCAGGTTCATCTGAATCTGATGAAGCCATCTTTTTCTGAAAGGAAAACAGGATAGAAGAGCAAGCCAAATATGTCCAGACCAATATTGAAATAAAGCAAAAAGTATGAAATCTTCTTCTAAATAAAGACATCCATATTAACCAATCAGAATCCCTCCTTATGGTGTGCTTCCTTTCTAGGACCACTCGTGAGTGTTTTGCGAGACCGTAAAAAAATACTTCCTTTACATCTTGTATAGAACAGTATACAGTTTATTTTTGTACCTTGATCAAAATATCTGATGTTCTATTGTGTTCACAATTACAGTAATACACTGTAATTAACTTAATTCTAAATGTACGATCTTGCGAGTGCTTCACAAGACCTAAACAGGAATTACAGGCCACTCCCAATCCACGCAGGGGAGTGTGTATTCGGCTCCCACTAGAGTCTCATGAGAGCCATCACTTTAAAAAAAACTATTTTTATTCACTACTCGATTGTAGATTAGCATTAAATAATAACTGAAAGCATGATAAGATAATAGATCACAATGAAATTTGGTTTATGATCTCGCAGATCGCAAAAGTAATACCTCCAAAAAAGATTGCAGATGAGCTGTCTTGATATCAGAGTTACAATAACTGAGCAAATAAACAATATCTATTGAATATTTATCTGCTTAATGCTCACACACTTTTTAAATTAATTTTGCAATTGTAAACCAGATCCTCTTTTGTTGCAATAAAAAAGAAATAGTATTTTACTAAAATAATGTCTGAACACAACGTATATTAAAAACTCATCGTACCATACATACACTCACAAAAATAACGTTAAAGTAAGATCATAATTAGGTATAATAAAAATATCTGTTTTCATTTTTTTTTAAAACCTTAGAAATTCACTGAAAAAAAACAAAGCTTAAAGTAACGGTATAGTTTGGTAATTTCTCAGTGACAAACAAAAAAAAATTGAAATTCAGCAGTTATAGTTATTAGTACTCACTATAACTTTGGCCCCAACATGCACTGCTCATGTCCTCATATATGACATCCCTCATGACATGTTCTATGACATCATTGATGGCATTACTGAAGAAATCATCCAAACTTCCCTTTCACACATATTGCTCTATAAATTGGTATAAAATTAAAGCCTGACAGTACGTAAAAAATAGCTCAGGAGAATTTCGCCCATTGCTACTGCCAACAACTCACTTAAATGTTGAAAACAAGCTTTATATACAACATTGAGCCTATATTATATACTTTACAGGTAGCATAGGCCAAATTCACAATCAACCACATATGTACGAGCAACACTTATTGACTACAGTGTTCAACATCTATTCAATTGTTGGCAGAAAGCCAAAGTAGTGTATGCCAGTTCAAAAACAAATGTCCTACTATGGACAGCTTTTATTTGTATAAACCATTGACTCACTGAAAATACATTGAGAAATGAAGTTGACATGAACCAAAAAGTAGGTACTCTAAACAGTTTTTACACTATCGGGAACATTTATTTTGTATCACACTGTTTGCAGACAGTGAAACTCTCATTAGAAATGCACCACAGAGTATTAAAAAAATATCAACATCACTGTACACTCAATGCAACAGTTGTAATAAAACCACTATTTTCTAAAAATGAGCACAATCTGTAGGTGCTAAAGAACATACACGCTTCACTCTTTACACTGTGGTGAAAACTTTACAGATAGCTCATCTATTCTAACAAAACTAACTATCATGCTGACAAGATTCTCTCTAGTAACTGAAGGCAACTTACAAAAGCTGGTATCTACTACATAAAAACTTTCTCCTGTGGGAAACATTTTCTGTAAAACCAAACAAATGTCTAAAGCATAATGAACACAAGTCAGCTGTCACCTGCACACAGAGTTAGTCATGAATGAAAACATTTATAAAGTATTCAATATTGCTACACAGCTATGGTGCATTAAGAGCACATGCATTTTGTAAACATATATGAACATTAGCTGAATATGAATGAATATGACTCTGACAGCTACCCGCCACTATGTAAACTATAAAACATAGTTACCCACTCATTGGATGAAGTGTCATCAGTGATGTAATTATTGAAGTCATCAATGATGTCAATTGAGATGTCATCAGTGACGTCATTAATGATGTCATAGAACATGTCATGAGTGATGTCATATGTGAGGTCATTAGCAGTGAATGGCGGGGGCACAAGCTATAGTTAGTGCTACAAACTATAACTGCAGAATTTCTGTGTTTTTTTAGTTTAAAACATTAACGTTGTCACTGAGAAATTCACCTAACATTACTTTAACCTTTGTTTTTTTCAGTGAATATATAAATATATATATGTATAAATAAATATATATATGTATATATGTGTGTGTGTGTGTATATATGTCAAAGCACTGCGCTTATCCTATCCTTAAAAACTTTGCTAGAAAAACAGACATTTGAGGTGAGAAGATTCAGAGTGTCATTAGAGTTTTAAGGTGCACCAAAGGCAGAAGAGGGCCCTGACCTCATTGTTTATAGTTCACTTTTGTATAGGGCACCGGTTGACAGACTATTATGTATGGAGTATCATTCCAGTAGCCTCCGACACTGCTGTAGTCTTCAAAAACCCATTCTCTATACAGGAGCTGCGCTCTACATAAACTTCGGAACTACCCAGAGTTGTCTGCTTCTTTTTTGCATAATTTATGCAGCACTCTAACTCTGAAAGGGTATTGCTTTGACTTATACTGGATGCTCCCTTGTGTCTGTGCCCTCCTGCGAACCCTGCATTTTCCCTGTGTTCCCCAGCTCCTATTGTCATCCCTGTGATGTCAGCTTGCTGCCATCCCCCCCTTTTGGACAGCCCTCTGTTGTCAGTTGGCTGCCCCAGTCCCCCTATCCTTCCTTCATTGTCAGTTTGCTGCTCCAGTCCCTCCCATCTATACCTTCCACTATCTATGTGCTTCCCCATCCTCTCCCACCCGGCCCCCATCCTCCATGTGCTCCCCAGCTCTGCCAGCCAGCCCTATGTTATCAGCTTGCTACTGCAGCACCTCCTGCCAGCCGTCCATTTTTAGCTTGCTGCCCTAGTCCCTCCTGCTGGCCCTGCGATGTCAGCTAGTACCTTAGCCTCTTCTGCCCATCCTCAGTTGTCTGTGTTCTTTCCTAGTCCATCCAGCAGGCCCTACATTATTTGCTTACTGCCCCAGTCTCTTCCTCCGTCCCTCTGTTGTCTGTGTGCTTTCCCCGCCCCTCACACTGGCCATCCATTGCCAGATTGCTGCTCCAGCTACTCTCACCCATCCTTCATTGCCCATATATGGACCCATCCCTTCTTGCCTGCTGTCTGTTCTCTGTGTGCTCCCCAATCCCTGCTGGCTCTTCATTGTCTGTGTACTCTCCCAGCCACTCCCAAATCCCTCCGATGTCATCTTGCTCCCCCTATGCCTCCTGCTGAAACTTTATTGACCGTCTTTTCTCCAGCCCATCCCACCATCCCTTCATTGTCCCCTTCTGTCTGCTCTGCCTTGCTCATTATTCTATCCAGCCTCTCTGCCAGCGTTCCGTTGTCAGCT
Source organism: Calotriton arnoldi (assembly GCA_963921515.1). NCBI lineage: Eukaryota > Metazoa > Chordata > Amphibia > Caudata > Salamandridae > Calotriton > Calotriton arnoldi. Next base: position 58,051 of record CAWUFW010019168.1, read on the forward strand.
CTCTGCTCTAACCCATCCACCCAGCCCTCTGTTGTCATCTTACTGCCACATCCCCTTCCACCGGCCCATCCTGCAGATTCTCTGCAGTCACCTTGCTTCCCCATTCCCTCTTGCTCCCCTTATGTTGTCAATTTGCTGTCATGGCCCCTCCTGACTGCTTTCAGTAATACGCTTGATTTCCTACCTCTCATGCCTTCCCTCTGTTGTTAGCTGCCTCAGTCCCTACTGCCGGCCCTCCAGTGTCTGTGTGGTACCCCAGCCCTTAACGTTGATATACCATTGTCAGCTTACTTTCCCAGTCCCTCCTGCCCACCCTCAATTATCAACTTAGATCCTGACCCTTCACACCCACTCTCTGTCATCACCTTGCTGCTCTAGGCCCTCCATTGTCTGTGTTCTTGCCCAGCCCCTTCTGCTGACCCTTCATTGTCAGCTTACTGCCCCACTTCCTCCCACCAACCGCTGATGTCCATGTGCTCCCCTAGCCCCTCCTGCTGGTACTCCATTGCCAACTTGCTGCGCCAGCTCACCCAGCCAACTGTCTGTTGTCAGCTTGCTGTCCTAGTCCCACCAACACACCCTCCATTATCTGTGTGCCTCCCCATCCATCTTACCCATCATCCATTAATCATGTGCTCCTCAGCTTTGCCTGCCAACCCTCAATAGCATGCTACCCCGACCCCTCCTGCCAACCTTCAATTCTTTACGTGTTTCCCCAGCTCTGGCCACCAGCCCTCTGTTGTCAGCTTTCTGCCTCAGCACCTCCTGCCAGTCCTCAATTGTCAGCTTGCTGTTCAAGCCACTCTTGCCTACTTCTGTTACCTGTGTACTCTTTTGCCACCTCCATCATCCCTCTGGCCCTCCTGTTGACTTTCACTGTCTGTGTGTCCCCCCAGTCCTCCCACCAGCCCTCTGTTGTCAGATTGCTCCACCAGTCCTTCCCACATACTCTCTGATCTCCCTGTGCTTTTCCAGCCCAACCTGGCACCCTACTTTGTTAGCTTGCTGCTCGAGTCCCACTAGCACACCCTCCATTGTCTGTGTGCTCCGTAAGCCTCTCCTGCTGGCTTTCTGTTGTTTGCTGGCTGCCCCAGCCCATCCTGTTGCCCTCTTTTGTTCCTGAGCTCCCTCGACTCTTCTCTTTGGCCCTGGGTTGTCAGCTTGCTGCCCCAGCCCCTCCCATCAGCTTGCTGCCCCAGTCTGTTACCACCCACCCACCTTTGTCAGCATGGTGCCTCAGCCTCTTTTGCCCACTGTCCATTAATGGTGTTCATCCCCAGTCCTCCAGCTTTCTCAGCCCCTTAAACCAGCCATCCATTGTCAGCTTGCTGCCCCAGCTACGCTTTACTTTTGCCCATGTGTGGCCCCAGGTCTTCCTGCCAGCTGTCTGTTTTCTGTGTGCACCCCCAGCCACCTGGATCCCTCCGATGTCAGCTTGCTCATCCCACCACTCCTGCTGGCACTTCTTTGTCTGTTTTTTTCCAAGCCCATCCCACCAGCCGTTTGTTGTCAAACGGATGCTTCAGCCCCTCCAGGCTGCTCTCCTTTGCCTAGATGTGTCCCCATCCCCCACCAGCTATCTGTTATTAGCTACCTGCCTTTTTCTCCGGCCATCCATTGTCAGCTTATTGACCCATCCCCCTCCACTGGCCCTCCATTGTGTGTGCTCTCCAGCCAACCCCACAAACCCTCTGTTGTCAGCTTGCTGTGCTGCCTAGGTCAGTCTACCTGCACTCCATCATCTGTGTTCTTCTCCATTCCCTTCTTCAAGCCCTCCATTGTCAATTTGCTGACCCAATTCCGCTCGCTGTCACTCAATTCTCTTTGTGTTCCCATGCCCCGCCAGCCCTCACTGTTAAGCTATTTCTGCCCGCTTCTGTTGCCAGCTTGCTGCCCCAAGCCTTACCTGGCCCTCCATTGTCCATACGCTTCCCGGTTCCTCCAATGAGCCCTGTGTTGCTAATTGCTGCCCCATCCCCTAGCGCCTTCCCTTGTATATGTATTTCTCCAGCCATTCCCATCTGCCCTCTGTTGCCAACTTTATCTCCCAAACTGAAAACTGTCCCAACCACTGTCCCCTCACTCCTTCAATCTGACCCTACATTGCCAATTTGCTATCCCAGCCCCCCTGCCAGCTCTCCATTGTCATCTTGCAGCCCCATGCCCTCCGTCTGCACTCTGTTATCCATGTGCTGTGCCAGCGCTTCCCTCACAACTTCCATTGCCAGCTTGTTGCTCCAGCCCCTCCGCCTGGCCCTCCATTTTTAGCTAGCAATCCCAGTCCCTCTTCGTGGTCCTTCAATGTCACATTGCCCCCAGCCCCTCCTGCCAGCCCCCTGTTATAAACTTGCTACTCAGCCCCTCCCATCAGCCATCTATTGTCTGTGTGCTCCCCTGCCACTCCCATGGACCCTCCGTTGTCCATGTGCTTTCGCAACCCCTCCTGCACCACCCAGTTGTCAGCTTCCTACCTCAGTCCCTCCCCCACCCTCCATTGTCAGCTTGGTCCCCAGCTCCTTCCCCCTCCATCATGAACGTACTGCCCAATCCCCTCCATTAGCCATGTGCTTCCACAGTCCCCTTTGCCCAAGTTATTCTCAAATTGATACCCCAGTACCTTCTGCTAACCCTCCATTATCAGCTTGTTACTTCAGCCCCCCAGCCTACCCTCCATTACCCATATTGTCCTGCTTAGTGTCACTCACTAACCTGGTTTCCTGCGGAGGTAAGACAAGTCTAGATGCTAGTTCCCAGCTCCTCCCCAGTACTGGAGGCCTGATCGAGAAATAACTCGGCCAGGACTGTGGCCCAAGGGGGGAAAGGAGAATGAGGTGGTAAGAGAGAGATGAATTAGAGGTTCCCCGACTACCAGGATTCCCTTCTTGATTTCAGAAACTTCCTGCTTCCATGGTCCTTCTCCAAGGAGAGGGGAAAGAACAACGTTACTACTGAATATACCACCCCGTAGTTCCCCTGTGTAGTTCTACATCCCCACCACTTCCACCCAACCATATTCAATACCTGATGGTGTCCCCTATCCCACCTTTGATGCTTCCTCTCTCTTGTGTATTCTGCGGTATGGTTCTGTGCCTTAAATAAAAAGAACAAATAATGTACATATTTTGAGTCAGACTTACTATTCATCTAGATATCAGGTAAGCAAGTGTAATTACATACCGGGGCCTTTGCTCAGTGAGGTGGTTTACCTAGGTGACAATACGTGTTGGCACCAAATTTTTTCAGGGGGTACCATATCCTCAGTGTTGATGCACTCTACCATTGAGACTAGACCTAGGCGAAACTCAGAGTTTCACTCCATGGAATTCCATGGGGTTTAAAAAAAAACTCAGATTCTGCAGAATTCCACTAGAGGAAGAAAATAGGCACTTTGCGCTGCTCGCCCAGTGATTTAGTGCCGGGAGCTTGTTTCATGCTGAAAAATCATCGCCAATGGCACAATGCAGCATGCCAGAGGGTGCAGCTTTTCGAGTCGATTTTGCTGCCCCTCAAGTAGATTTTCTACTGGAGCAGCAGCTTTCTCGGCACGAAGTGTTGCGACCACCAGCGACCACCTGTGTTGGAGATATGTCAACAGGTGCCTTCCTAGGAACCGAAAATCCCTCTAGGGCAGAGGTCTTAAAACTTGTTTGCTCTGAGCCCCCCCCCTACCCAAAATATTTTGAAGCCAGGCACCCCTCCAAAACCGTATGGAAAGTCTTGGATGATTGGGAAGGTTAGGGCTGAGCACGGGGGTGGGGCTTATGAGATAATATCAGGGGCACTTTTTCAGTAGCTCATATTCCACACTAAATGTGAGACATCTAAAAGAGCAAACACATAAAAAATTAAAATGGGCAAAAGACACTACTCCAATCAATTGAGGTCCTCATGCTCTTGGGTCCCAATGAAATTGCACCTTCTGCACTAATGATAGCTGCAGCCCTGAATAGTAGACTATGCCCTCTGCCTCTTTCACCCCTTTCCCACCACATCTATTCTTGAAACAGATTGTCTGTCCCTTTCAGTAAAAATGAGCGCCCACATGTGGCCCACCTCATCCCTTATGCTCTTCCCATATCTTATAGTAAAGTATAAGACAGTCTTAATTGTGATGCAGTAGACCCTTCATATTCCTTGGCCCCAGTGCCACTTTGCTTGCTTCACTAATGAGACCTACTGCCTTGCAAAGCGGCAAGTCTTCTCAGCCCCTTGTTAAAGTCCTCCTCCCATCCTCCTTTCTGTCAACTCCCTGAAGCCTAATGCCAAGGTGTCTCGTCTTCTCCAATTATTCCCTCTCTTGGGCCATTTGTCTGATGCAGAAAACAACACTGGCACAGCAAGGGTGCACTGAGCCCTTATGCACGAAAGGAATTAGTAAGGCATCCATAATAGGGGTTTATTTGGGCCCTTACACCCCTGGCTCCTGGTGCCAACTGCACCTGCCCATTAAACTTGCCATTATTGATAGACCCGAGATCCAAAGCAGACTGTCTGCCTCTTTGTTTCAAAAAAAGGGGGGAAATAGCCACATTCCCCTCACCTCTGGTTACTTTTTCTCTGGGCCCCAATGCTAACAAGGAAAATTGCTTCCCACCCCTTTGTGCTAGTACCACACCCATTATTGGGATGCAGTGGCCCCTCACACCATTGTTCCAGTGCCAATGCACCTGCTACACTAATGGTAGTGATGGCCTTTTAAACAAAATGAACCCACATTTCTCAACACCTCTTCAGGGCATCTCTCTGACGAAGGGGGGAAGCTGTCTCATTTATAAATGAAAAAATTAAATACAACATAGTGCCACCTCCTCCGGATTTTGCTCCCTTACTCTTTCTCCTGGGCCATTACCCAGAAACCCCAAGGGTCTGGACGATCAGACCTCTGAATATGACCTTTTGGCCTCCTCCCTTCTACCCTCTCAACTGACCTGAAAGGACATCTGCATGTAAACAGAGGCCAACGTTGACAGGGTGTATAAGGACTAAGGTGCCCATTTGTTTAATTTTACATAAACTGTTTCCATACTTTTTGTTAAAAACAATAATTCCAGGTTTGTTAATGGGGACCTGGAGGTACCTCTGCATGAGAGTAAAAGGAGGGGTTCAAAAGTGATTTAATTTATGGAGTCACTTGAAGCCTCATGATAACAAAAATTAATTATTTTTGAGAGGTAATGTAAGGATGCTGAGTTTTGGAAAGTGCCCTTTTAATGGACTTATAAAAAAATGCCTGCACTAGGTACCGTCTGGTTAGCTATTACTAATGTGAATTCTTTGATAGCACTTGTTTTATCTTATACAGGGCCACTGGAATTATGCAATTCTGCTACTGCAGCATTTTTCGCATAGTTATGGATTTGCCACATTTGCCACATAGTCCACCACCTGCAGTGTAATATGCAGGTGATTACAAAAAACAAATTTGTTTCTAGCTCAAACAGATCAAAAGTTACTAAAACCGTGGTGATGTGGTTGCACGCAGTGGAAGCCCTTCGCAAAGGATAACTAGTCATCTTTCAGTAGCTTATTTCTATATTTGGGTGTTAAATTGGAACTAATAAGGTGAAATCTTTGCCCAAACAGTACTACCATGTGAAAAAATGTCAAAATAATTAAATAATACTTTCAAATAATGTGCCATATTATACAGTACTCCATAATTTGCCTTTTCTTGCCGCATAGTTCAGTAAACCCTACCGCATAATTTGGTGCTCCCCTGCTGCATAATTCCAATGGCCCTGATCGTATACACGAAATCATTGTGTGGCAGCCTATTCTACACAGTGTTTAATACAATTTTAGAATAATGCCTTACATAGTCACATTGCTTTCTGTTACATGCTGGGACCTTATAACACTATAAATTCACAAGTCACTATTACGCTCTGAACCAACAAGGATTCAGCTCTGTGACTCTCTGGTCTCACATAGTGACATCTGCAGTGATCACATTAGCCAAGTTTCATAATGTGAAGGAGTGCATTTCACATCAATTAGTTTAACGTGAATTTATTTTACACCTAATTTTACACTTTTGGGTGTGTGCATAATTTTAAATGCAGGTGCTATAAACATGTACATACAACAAAATATTTACAGAATATTTTGTTGTTTTTAGCCAATCCTTTGACCTTGCCACCCCAAGGCTCAGAATCATAGCTGCCTTACTTTTTCGACACTTCAACTGGCATGCAAATGAAGACGGCCTGGAAACGCGAAAAATAAACAAAGTTTCGCTTCCAGGCCATCTTCATTCACAAGTACTCAATGAGGCATTTGCGCCCCCCTTGGAACGCAACCACGGACCACCAGGGGGGCGCGCCCCCCAGTTTGAAGAACTCTGCCTAGGGGATGCCAAACGCCACTTGCGCTCGCCAACTTACCAGTGCAGGAGAAACTTTGTTGCAGCAGTTGGCGGAATTTTGCCAGAACTCTCCATTACAAGTGTATTGCAGAGTGGCTGAAATTCTGCCAATTCCACCAGCAGAGCGGAATATATCGCCCACCCCTAATTATGACTAAACATGTCAACATTTATACTCATACAGTCATCTGGTATACATGAGGAGACACCACAGATACATTCATATGGTTTGCATACGCCACACAATTATAGCATTAGTGTGATATGATTATAGATGCATCACAAAACAAACACAACTATTATTCCAGGAATGTTAGATTCACATCCCTGGATTTGGTTAGTTCTCTACTATAGGGTTCGTACAAGCACTATCTCTAAACACTTTTGTACCAAAGTTCGTGCCCAAGCCTTATGTTGTTTTTAAATCGAGTTCCCCCGTTTTTCCAGAGTTTGAGTAAATGCTTCCAAAGCAAATAGCGAACGTTAACACTATACGTTGACCTTTCTTGGCAGGATTCAGAGTGTGTTTCCAAGGTACGTAGCAATCATTAAATCAAAGCAGCGCGGTGCGAGCGGGTTCCGCCGTTTAATCCTACAGTTTTGGTATTTGTTTTTGCAGGGTTACAAACATGATGTGGGTGAGGGATAAGGAACTCGGAAGATGATGCCGACGAGGGGAGAGGAACTCATACGATAATGCAGGTGAGGGAACAAGAAATTGGGAGCCACTCCTCGAGGATGCGGCTGTTCAGGTGAGTAATAGCAAGCAGGATCTTAATGGTGGGCGCAGTTCAGATAGGAGCCGCCCCCAACATGGGTGACTCATCTTGCAAGCTATGGTAGTCTCGTGAGATCTCGCTCCCGTTTCTCTTGCGGCCCAGGATAGGGCTGCTACTATTTTTCAAAGTGGCAGGCTCCACCATTGGCCACTGTGGAAACGAAGGTGCGTCATGGGACGCAGGTGACACTTCGTGCTCCAGGGTCACCGAGGGCACGCACCGCACCTGGAGACTCCTTTCAGGAAGGTGGAAAGCCCCACACATATGCAGGGCCGGCTTTAACACTGGTGGCGCCCTGTGCGACAATGTTTGTTGGCGCCCCCCCAATGACCACCTCTGCCATGGATCCCCTCACTAGCACCCATTAACAGTGCCCCTCAAGTCTCCATAACCACTGTCTCTCAGATTCATTTAGTTTTATAGCACCACTCATAAGGTGTCAGAGCACTTTACATCACACACACATTGCACAGAGACAATCATTTGTAAATCAGTGTATAGGAAATGTTACATCAGAAAGGACTACAAGGTGTAGTGTTAGGAGTGACATGTCATCGATACTGGTAGGCAATATAGTTTGAGTCCTTATTCTGGAAAAGCACAAATTCAGAATTTAAAACATAACATCATTTTTAGGGGTTCTCTTTAATAATAATAATAATTGTTTTTACCCAAATGAACCCTTTTGGCAAGATTGGGATCATGTTAGACTGGGCAAAAAAACATATAGCGCTAACATATAACTTGCAGTTTGCATGCAGCTCTTTGAAGACAGTTAATAGCTCAATGTTCTATATTAGGATTTTGACTTATAAACGACAAGTAACAAAAGGAGCTCTCTTACAGAAGCAGTAATCCACTGACCTATTTCCATTATATGCACTTTGTTATCTGCATGGTACACGTTCTTAGCAGCAGGCATTTTAACCCTCTGCACTACCTTAGGATGAGTCAAAACTTCCACTAGACAAACCTCCAGTCTTTTTCCACGAAGACGATTAATCACTGGAGTTATCCTGACATTTTAATTGATGCCTGATAATTGCTGAAGGCCAGGAACACTGCAGCAGGTGCTTTTAGAATGAGAATATACTTGGAAAAATTATGCCCCACCCCAAGTCAGCGCCCAATGCGGTGGCACCGATCGCACCGCCCTAGAGCCGGCCCTGCACATATGCTTCCCCAGCAACTCCTGCTGCCCCTAAAATGTCAGCATCCTGCTTTAGCCCCTTTGTCCACCCTCTTATGCCCAAGTGCCCCCACAGCCCCTGTCACTGGCCCTTCATTGCTAGCTTGATGCCACAGCCCATGATGCGCAAACTTTTTTTTCAGCTTGCCAACCAAGGTCTTTCTGTCAGCTCGCTTTTGTCATCATGTATTTGGTTGCATTTTTAAAACGGTAACAGAATTTAACTGCAATGTTAAAATATGTCTCATGTTTAGATAAGTCGAGACATATTTAAACATTGTCAATTTAAAAAACTGATTATGAAAAATCTGAGGGGGGCCACGATGAATATTATTTTTGCACTGGGTGGAGCAGAATTAAAACGTTTGAAGACCACAGCTTTAGGGCATGAGTTATAGTTAATAAAGAAAACCATAACTGGTGAATTTCATTGTTTCTAACTGACATTTTCACCTAACTATAATGTACCTTTAACCCTTGTAATTTTCAGACAATTTTAAAGATTTTCTTTTATGTAAAGTAGCATATTATCACAATTCCTAACTACAACGTCACTTTCACCTTTGGTTTTCAGTTTAGAAAGTTAAGTTGGCACTCACATTTTCACTTAACTATAAGGTTACTTTAACCTTTTGGGGGGGGTGTGTGTGTGTGTGTATATTTTCACACACACAGTATTTTTCAATACATTCTTGTGGTAAAGTACAACATTGTTAAACAATGCTTTGGAAAGGTATAATGCAATCTTATTGCAGGTATTGTAACATACTGCCTGGTAAGGGTATGGATATCTAACCCTCGGTCATGGTTCTTTCATAGATGTAACCACAATCTAAATCAGTTTCAGACTGATGTTTATCAACACTTCAGGAAGAAAGTGGGTCCAAGTGGGCAAGGTCTGTCTACTTTCTTCATGTGATAATCACTTGTTATCCTTTTAGAATAAAATCGGGTCTAAATATATCAATAACATTTTCTAGGAAAGAATATCTCTTAGTGTTAAACTTATCAGGAAAGGATTCTCAAGTCTATTTATTTCCCGTTTTGAGTAATAAATAAGCATTGTTCCTGAGGTCGGGCGAATTAGATCATACCAGTTATGAAAATGATTTTTCAGTGTCATTGAATTGACTGACCTAACCTTGAACTGGATTTAAAGGCTTGAATTGGGCGAGAACATTGAACACCAATGATCTATTCCTATGCTGGAAATTCTAGCTTATCCTAAATAAGTATGGCTTTGCCACCTCCCACTTTGAAACACCAAACGTCAGAACAGGTGGCCACGAAAGACCTTTTGAAATTCGTAGGAGTCTTGCATCCTATGCAGTCTTCTATTTAAGCCAAAACTAAAATGAGGCCTAGATATTTACACCTCTGAACCACAGCCATTTCCGTACAGCTGAGATAGCTACACATATATGTTCATGGATGCGAACGTGTCTTGTTGGCATTTATTATCACTCTATTGGCAGAGCAGTAACCTGTCAACAGTCAAGACTTTCCTGCCATTCACGTTGGGTATTCGTCCTTGAAAACTTGTCATGAGTATAGTACATTGCTTTAATTCATGGTGAACGATTATTAATTTATCACATCAGGACATCAAGGTCTACCGAACAGGCTGAATAAATAGGGTGCCAAAATACAGCATTACCCCCTCATGGGTCCTCCTCGTCCCAGTCCTAACATAGTGAGGCAATCCTGCCTCCCGACAGCCAATCAGAACGCTTATAATATTTTCAAAGGATATATAAGCCCCTCCCACCCACCGCCATGCCTGTTTTTTTTGCTGTCCGACGTCGGTCGGCATGCTGGTGTGCGCCGTGAGTTTTTTTTCTTTTCTTTACTGTTGAAGTGTTTGTTTTACTTCTTTTGTTGCGTGCGGCCGCACCGGTGTTCTGGTTGGCCGTGTTCCTGCTCCTTGACCAGATCGTGCTCCCCGTGCATGTGCTGCACTGGGGCGGGGAGCTTTCTTTTGGTTCTGGCCTCGGGTCGTTCCGGTGCTGGGGTCTTCTAGCGGCATCCGGCTTCCGCGGCCATAATGTTTGTTCTGTGGCTGTGGGGGAGACTGCGGGGCTGTCCCTTTTTCTTTCCCAGGTCTGGTGTTGCTATGACTGGTTTGTTTGGGGACAGTTTTTTAGGGGAGTTGCTGGGCACTTCCTGGTGTGTGCTGTGGCTTCCTGATACTGCTGCATGTGGCCAGGGGTGTTGAGGTTTGTGCTCCAGTGCCTGCAGGATCTTTGTTTATGCATCATCATGTTTCGGGAGCTGCAGGTGGTTGACCTGTTACAGATTTCCGGGTCTAGCCTGCGGGATTTGGTTCATGCTGCTGTGATGCCTTCCCATGAGGGCTGCGCTGCTTGAGCCTTCTACTTCCTCCTCTCCGCAGGGTGGGAGTACGTGGTCATTTTCCCTGCTGGGGGGTATGTCCAGTGCAAGGTTTTTTTTCGGTCATGTTGGTCCATTTCTTGAGGTTCTCGGCTTTACACCTGCTTCATTGTCTGCGGAGGGGTGACTCCTTGTATTGTTCCTCGGTGGTGCATGACCTGTCTTTCCATTATGTTATTTTGGAGGTTCTGGCTGTTGCATGGCTTGAGGTTGACATACAGGGGATTCCTTGTTTTCTGGGGAAGCGGTATCACCTGACGGTGTTTGATACTCATTTTCCTCTGGTTCCTGGGGTCTCTCTATTTTGACCTCCATGTCTTTTTCCTCATCTTTGTCTTCGGAGAAGTCTGCTCTCATGCGTTCTTCTGATGCTTCTCATTTTGGGGTTCATGCTTGCACTTCCTCTGCTTTGCAGGTCTATTCTAGGGGTTTGGGTACCTGTTTGTCTGTCTTCCGGATCGGGGGGATTTCACTCCTATCTTGGCGCAGATGGAGGTCTTGGCTCAGTTTCTGTCTGCTGTGTTTTGTTGCCCTGAGGGCCCTCTCCTCGGCTGCTGGGGTGGCGGTGGCTGGTAGGAGGTCTTTCTGGACCGCGCTTTGGTGCCTTGACGCTGCGCTGACGCCTTGGCCCGTTACCTGCCTTTTGTGGTTCTCAGGCTTTTTGGCTTACTCCAAAGGCAGTCTTTGCGGAGGGGCTTGTCTTTTTTCCTTCTTCTGGAGTTTCCGGATTCTCTGTCTTCTTTTCGGCCCTTTCGTGGTCGGGCCCGTGGTTGGGGGGCTGTGTTCCTTTTGGTTCCCGGCCTCTGCAGCGCCTGCTGCTGCCCCTGGGTGTTGGTCAGATATTGTTATGCCCAGGAGGAGTCACCGTGGCCTGGTGGTTCCGGTCTCTTCCTCCAAAGGTTATGTGTTCAACTCCTGGTGTTTTGCTGGTTGTGAGTTCCCTGTTTACATTGTTGGCGATGTTGCAATTTTTGGGACTCAGCTAGGTTGTTCCTGGATCGTTGGTCCGGTCTGATTTCTGCCTGGTGGGTCTTGTCGGTCATCGATCTTGGTTGCCGGATTCTGTTCCGTGGCTGTCCCCCTTTTTGTACTGTTTTCTCCCCCCGGCTCGGTTTCTGCCCTTTTTGACTCTTCTGCGGGTCCTGCTGGGTTGCCCTTCTGCCCCGGCTCGGGGTTGGTTGCAGGTCCGGGGGTTGGTGGCTGCCTCCACGGCTGTGGTTCCTTGAGCTCGCCTGCGCCTCAGGTCCTTGGTGATTCTTCTGTTGGCTCGTTGGGACCCTTCCCATACAGGTTGCGTGGCTCTGGTTCCTCTCTCCCCTGTTCTGGTTCCTAATTTGGTATGGTGGCTTTGCTCTCCCACCCTGGTGTGGGGGTGCGTTTTCTGCTTCCTTCTCTCCTCTTGTTGACCTCGGATGCCTGTCCTTGGGGTTGGGGGGCCGCGTTGGGGTCCTTGCTGGCATACGAGTCTGTTGGTTCGTCCTGACAATCAGGTGGCTTGTTGTTACTTGCGCCTTCTTGGGGGGTCCAGGTGCGCATCTCTGTACCTGCTGCCTTCCGTGATTTGTGTCTGGGTGAAATCTCATCTGCTGACATTGAGGGCTTTTTACGTTCAGAGGCTTCTGAATGTCGTAAGGACGGCTTGGGCCGCTTCCTTCCATCCTCTGTTTGGTGCCGTCTGTCTGTTCCTCTGTTCCGGGACCTTTGTCTTTGGATCGGGACTCTCTGGATTGGTCTTTTTGCTTCCCCTCGCGACGCTCTTCTCCCCCGGTTTTGTTCCGAGGTGGTCTGTCCTCAGGTTTGGGGGTTGCTCTCTTGTTTCCTTGGCCTTCGGGCTTTCTGCATGCCTTCCCTCCTATTTCCTCCTTCCCGGGGGTGCTGCAGAGGATTCGGGGGGGTGAAGGTGTCTCTGCTGTTGATTGCTCCTTTTTGACCTCGCTGGCTTTGGTTTCCGCTCCTGCTGCTGCTGGAGGGGGGCGGGTTTGGCCAGCTTCCCTTGACTCCGGCTCCGCTTCTGTGTCCGCACCTGTCTTTGCCCTATCTTTGTCACCTGCATCTATCAGCCTGGCTCTTAAGCGGCTGTCGTTGGCGTCTTTGGGCTGTTCCTGTGGTGGCCTGTGGCATTCCATTGTCGCGTCGGCCTTCAACACTTAAGGACTGTGGTGCGCGTTGCGGCTCTTTTGTCTCTTGGTGCTCTTCTCTTGGTCTGGATCCATGGTTGGTGGTCCGGCTTCTATTCTTGTCTTTCTCCGAGATGGGTTTTTGCTGGACCTTTCCCCTTCCGCCTTGTGTGTTCGTTGGGATGTGGTTCAGGCTTGTCGGGGTCTCGGGCCTCTTTGGAGGTTGTAACTCCTTGGGTGAGTCGGATTCTGTGTTGTTCTCGGCTTCCACATCCGATCTCTCCTGTGATTGTGCCTTCTTGGGTTTGCCTACTGTTTTGCGGGGTCTGCAGTTGCACCCTTTTGTGCCTTTTTTGGAGGCTGTTTGTTGTGGTTGTCCGGAACTGTGGCTTTTTTGTTATCCGTCTCCTCCGCGTGGCGGTTGGGTGAGTTGGGTGCTTTGCTTCTCTCCTTCCCTTATTTGCAGTTTCTGCTGGATGGGGTTGTTTTGCGGCTGGGCCCAGTTTTTTTCCCTGAGCTTCCTCCGGGTTCCATTTGTTGCTGGAGGTGATTCCTTCCTATTTTGCCTGGGGATGGGGATTCCTTTGTTCCTTCATCCTTGGTTGTTCGCGCCCTTCGTTTTTTCTTCCTCCGTCCCTTGGGGTTTTGTCTTTCCCCTGCCCTGTTTTTCTCATGTGGGGGTGTGGCTCTGGGATTGTTGGTTTCTCCTTCCACCTTCACTCGCTATGTGCATTCGGCAGTCTGCCTATCCTGCCTGTGGGTCTGCCTCCTCCGTCTCTGGTGCTGGGTCGTTCGACACGTTCTGTGTCCGCTTCCTGGGCTGAGGAGGCGGGGGTCTCTGTCCAGGTGTTTTGTGGAGGAGCCACTTGGCTGTCCCTTCACACATTTGTTCGGCATTATCACTTTGCTGTTTTCCTTGCCTCTGTGGCCCATTTTGCTGTTGCCGTTTTGCACGCTGCTGTTCCTTAATCCTTTGTTTGATTAAGTTTTGTACTTTTGCAAGGATCCCTGGTGTCCTGCGTTTTTTCTTCTTGGGTCTCTGCTTGTGAGTTCCTCACTATGTTAGGACTGGGACAAGGAGGACCCATGAGGGGGTAATGTCTTGTTACTTACCCGTAATCTTCATTACCCCGATTAGGGTCCTCCTTGTCCCAGTCCTGTTCCCTCCCTCCCTCCCGCTGTATTTGTGTCAGAACTTGTTGATAACAGGCATGGCGGAGGGTGGGAGGGGCTTATATATCCTTTGAAATTATTATAAGCGTTCTGATTGGCTGTCGGGAGGCAGGATTGCCTCACTATGTTAGGACTGGGACGAGGAGGACCCTAATTGGGGTAATGAAGATTACCGTTAAGTAACAAGACATTATTTAACTCAAATTGCATTTTGAGTATCTTTAAGTAGTTCCACAACAGCCATCTGTCGACCACATCCAAACCACATTTGAAATCCACAAAGCAACAAAACCATGCAAGAGACTTCTGGAAAGCTGTTCTGGGAAACATCACAGGGTAAGAGTTGAAGAGTGAGGCGCTCTAAATCGGGCCGCAGCTTCGTCAGTTAGATTCAGGGGGTGTGCAACAGAGATTTCCCAACCATCACTGCCATTGAAATGGCAAAATAGATGAAAATAGTTTTAAATTTAAAAGACTTCTGTGCACCACATAAGAGCCAACCAGTATTTTGTTCATTCTTGGACTGTATACAGACTCTGCAAAGTCTCATAGAAGCCTGTCTGTGCTATGAGGGCTGCTAATCCGAATGGAAAGCCGACCACAGGCACTGCTACCCTGACTGGAGGCCCCTGGGCTCAACTAAACACAACAGAATCCATTTATTAGGGTGGGTGACACACCCCAAACAACACCCCCCCTTGGAGCTACTTCTCTGTCTCTAAAGACCGTTTGGGAAGATGGTCTTTAATTTCACTAACCTAGTTTGTTGAATAAAAATAGCCTTTGTCGACTAAAAATAGAGAGCTTTTATCAGTATTTTGTTGCAGGACAATATATTGATAATAGACTATGGGCCAGATGTACGACGCCCAAAATAGCGCCTTGCAAATTGGGAGTTTTTTGCGACTCGCAATTTGCGAGGCACTATTTAGGATGTACAACAGTGTGTAACACACTGTTAGCGATTCCCAATGGGGTCGCAAATTGAGAGGCTCATGAATATGAATGAGCCTCTTGCAATTTGCGACCCCATTGGGAATGGCAGGCCTTCCCAGGTATGGTGGCCTGCTGGGCTCAGCAGACCACCATGTCTGGGACTGCATTTAAAGAAAGCAGTTTTTAAAAAAAAATGCAGCCCGTTTTCCTTAAAGGAAAACAGGATGCATTTAAAAAAGAAAAAAATGAAACGTTTTCGTTTCATTTTTTAAGGGCAGGTAGTGGTCCCTGGGACCACTGCCTGTACTTAAAAAATATTTTCCCATGCATTTGCAAAGGGGAAGGGGGCCCCTGGGGACCCCTTCCCTTATGCAAGTGCATTACCACCCTCTTGAAGAGGGTGGTATTTGCGAGCGATTTGCGCCCGCAATTGCGGACACAAAACATTCATACATGGGCTTGCGCACGCTATTAGGAAGGAACGGCCCTTCCTAATAGCGAGATCATAAAACCTATTTAGCGAGTCGCAAATAAATTGCGACTCGCTAAATAGACTTTGTACATGGCCCATACTGTTTTTGCATGCGCAAACGGGTTCGCAAACCCGTTTGCGCATGCAAAACTGTCATACATCTGGCCCTATATTTAGAAGAGTCTTCTGGCTTCCTGTTCTTATAAATACAGACCTTCAGTGCTCCCACTCAACTGCCTGGCACAATGCCAAAAGATATGCAGCTTTACAGAGCACTTTCATTATTACTGCCTACCATTTTTGTTAGAGATTGTACTAGCCGTTTGACTATGAATACTTGAACGGGTTCCCAGAATTCATCAATTCCTCCAAATCACTCAGGGTAAGTGATGCCAATCTGACCCCTCGTTTAACATTGTCAGAAAGCCCACAAGACAAGTGTATACGTTTTACTTCCCAGTAGTTCTGTGTAATTGCAAAGCTAATTCAATATTTTGTACTTTTGAAGACAAAAGGCCTAACATTTTTTTAATGCTATTCATTTTTATGGGATTCAACCTTAAATCCTACCTTGAGTAGGTAAACAGATAGTTTATCATATAGTAATGCCTAAGCTCCTTGTCTAAATTTATAATGCCCTTCAGTTTAACATTTGGCAGCAAGCAGAGCCATTACATTTTGTAATGCATCACTCTTTGGTATTGATATAATAGCTCTAGTTCCTTAATCACAGTCTCCATTCTAACCACAGAACTAGGCAGCGGAATCTATCAAACCAGTGACTGAATTGATCCTTAATGAGTCGAAATTGATTTTAAAAGCCCACAATTCCAAAGTCTAGTGAATAATTATTTTTGCATACCAAGCAGTGAACAGTATACAACTTTTCATATTATAGATCTTAGGCTAAAACTATTTGATTTGACTGAGGTTGTGGTTAAGACTTCAAAATTCCTCACTAAACTGGGAGAAGTTAGTCATGTCCCTCTTGTAAATTTAGCACATCAACAGGATATAAAAAATGAAAACAAATAGAGTCAAAAGAAACCAGATGTATTTTGCAACATAACAAGACAGTGATGATGATGACCTCGCATCATTTAACCAAATACACTCTATAAAACAATATTGCTCTACTTATTCTTAAACATATGAATGCCATTATGATCAAGTAAAATGTAGAGCAAACCTTATACTTACTCTAAAGAACATCTTCTGGGTCTACAGAGGCAGGGAATCTCTCACTGTCAACACATGGACCTGGAGGCTTCAGCTGGCATTCAGTCATATATCTGTTCCTCTTGCAACTTTCGTATGTCTCAGTCCGGTGTCAGCGATGCCTCCATGGAGAGTCATGTGCTCTTCCCCCCTCTTCTGATCGTTCTTTCTTGGGCTTTCTCATCAATGCAAGATCCCTTATTAAGAACAAAGTAGGCTTTAGGGTTTTTGTTTCTCTCCGCAAGCCGGACTGGGTGTTTATTACTGAGACGTGGGCCAGAGATTGCTCTGGGCCCGATCTGGTGGAGGCAATCCCTTCTGGATATGCCCTATCCAGATTTGATAGGGTAGGCAGAATGGGTGGGGGCTTGGGCATTTTGTATAAAGATATTTATTCCTGCCACCCGAGCCACTCACTACGTCTCTTGATCTGTACCAGGCATTATATTTTTCGTTGAAAATTCATTCGACTGAAAGATTTACTGGTGTTGTGACCTACCGCTAACCAGGACCAAGAGCGTCCTTTAGCCAGGGTTTTAGCAACCTCATAGAACCTTATCTGGCAAGATCTAATCTTACCCTTCTGGGTGATTTTAATTTTCATCTGGAGAGGACTCTATGTAAGGAAACACAAATTTTCCTAGAAACTATGAATTGTTGTGGGTTATCTCAATTGGTTATGAGCCCTACCCATATAGCAGGACATATATTAGATGGCATTTTTTCAAACGACTCCCGGATTATGGTAAAAGAACCAATATAACTCTCTTGGTCAGACCATTATGCCATTCCCTTCAACCTCCAGATCCCGGTATCTCATACAGCTCCAAATAATAAAAAGACAATGGAGAAGAAGAGAAATCTCAGTCGTATCAGTAAGGAGGCTCTTCTTAACACACTTAATAATCATCAATGGCCCCCTTACTCTGATGTTAATTTGGCAGCCACTGAATTTTCCAATTTGCTTCTAGGAGCCATGGACAGCCTAGCTCCCCTTAAGAAGCATTACGCAGCTAGAAAAAAGCCCTCTGCCCCCTGGTTCTCCGATAGGCTGAGAAAACATAGACAATCGTGCCGCCATCAGGAAAGTATCTGGCGCTGAGATCTCAATCCTGCGGGAAGAGACTTGCACAAACAAAGATTAAGGGAATATAAAAGCGCCATGATAGAGGAAAAAGTATCATTTTATTCCAAGGCCACAGAATCCCTCAGATCTCCTAGGGAGCTTTTCAATTTAATTAAGTCCCTCTCTTCCCCGTCAGTTCCTGTCCACACGGACCTCTGTGATAGAATGGCTAGTTTCTTCCGCTCCAAGATCTCGGAAATCTATTCCTCCCTGGAAACCCTCAACGTTGAGACCCTCAAATCAGTTTCTGCCAAGCCCCCCCTTTCCTTTAACAATTCTGTAACCCCAGAGGAGGCAGGCAATTTACTTGCCTCCCCCCCCTGTCACAAGAGGACACGAACCACCTGTTTGGTGGAATCACCTCTGGTTCCCCGTTGGAGCCCGGTCTACTGAAGATTATGAAATAGGGGAGGGAGGTTATTGTACCCCACCTTACCTCAATACTTAATCTAGTTATCTCAGCTGGACAGTACCCCACCTCTTGGAAGACGGCGGTGGTCATACCACTTTTAAAAAAAACCCTCCCTGGATTCTGCTGAACTAACTAATTGCCGCCCCATCTCCTTACTACCAGTCCCAGCAAAAATTCTGGAGAAACATTTGAATTCTCACCTCAGTTCTTATCTGGGGAGCATCAGCTGCTTGATGGCTTGCAGCATGGTTTTAGAAGTGAGCATAGCACGGAGACAGCGTTAACCGCCGTTATTAACAACATCCGAGTGCAGGTTGACGCTGGTCAGACCACGCTATTGATTCTTCTTGACCTTACGGCGGCCTTCGATACTATATCCCCCCTGAGACCGGTGGACCGGCTTAAGGAAATGGGGTTTGGGGGTCTGGCCCTTAAGCTCCTCACCTCATTCCTTAATGATCGGGCTAAAATAGTAAAGATGGATCAATTCTACTCGGCCCCTAACCATCTGTCTTGTGGAGTCCCTCAGGGCTCCTCACTGAGTCCGACTCTTTTTAACATTTATGTTGCCCCCCTGGCCAGGGTTGTTAGATCCTTTGGATTGGAGGTGCTGTCCTATGCTGACGACACCCAAATTATGGTGTCTATCACCAACAGCATAGAGGCATCTGCCACCAATTTTAAAAACTGCATGCAGGCAGTCTCCTCCTGGATGGTAGAGAACTATCTCAGACTTAACTGGGACAAAATGGAGGTTTTGCTCTTTGGAAAACAACAGCATATCTGGTCAAATGCCTGGTGGCCTGACATGCTTAGCTCCTGCCCTTGCCCAGTGTCCCTAGGAAAAAATCTTGTTGTTATAGTGGACAATTCCCTCTCCCTGGGCCCCCATGTCAACAGAACGGTGTCCACCTGCTTTGGGACCATCAGGATTCTCAGGAAAATTTCTAAATTTCTTTCTTTTACCTCTTGAAAGCAGGCAGTCATCGCCTTAGTGTTATCGAGGCTGAATTATTGTAATGCCCTCTATTTGGGCATTAATAAAGGGCTTGTTCATCGTCTGCAGCTGGTACAGAACGCTGCGGCCAGGCTGGTAATGGGCCTTCCTAAATTCAATTCAGTCTCAACTGCTGTCAGTGAGTTGCATTGGCTCCCTTTAAACCGGAGAATTCTGTTTAAAGTTCTATGTCTTACTCACAAGGCTTTCTACAATCAAGGTGCGGAAGGTATTAAAGGGCTCTTCCGACGATATGTTCCTACCAAGCAGCTAAGATCTGCCAGTAAAAATCTGTTGGTAGTCCACAGGTATAAGAGAGCCAGATGGGGGGGCAGAGCCTTCTCCATTGCCGCTGCTAGGCTCTGGAATTCCCTCCCCTCCTCTATTTCTGGACAAGTGTCTCACTCTCTTTTCCGCAAGGCCCTGAAGACTTGGCTCTTTACCAGTCTATTAGCATGAGCCCAATGTATATCTCTGTCTAATGGCCCTGTTTGCAGCGCCTTGACGCCTATGGGCAAAGTTTGCGCTTTATAAGGCTAATATTAATTCATTCATTCAGATGGCGCAGTGCTCAAAAGGTGCAGTGAGGAGCAATATTTACAATGACCCATATATACAATAGGATGTCTAGGGCTTTACAGTGGGATAAGAAAAAGTCCAAGATACAATCATTGATTCCTGTCCATACTGTACTTTAAATATTCAGACAATCCCAATAAAAATAGTCGATGTTTTGACCCTGAAGTTATTTCAAAGGGGTCTCTTCCGGACGAACATGCCAGTTGACATTTCACCTCCAAGTAGTGTGCATTTGTTCTGTGCTGGGGTAATGTCAAGGTCGAAGGTCGAAATCTGCATCAAAGCTCTTTCTTGACGGTGCACAGCAGCCTCTGGCATGTCTTGGTTTCTGCGGTGGCCGCTGGCATGGCGCTTCTTGGATCCTTCCGCTGCGGATCCCGGGCTCTGCTCAAAAGCTGGTCCCTGTGCGCCGCTCTTCAACCCTGCACAACCAGTCAGGGGGGCATGCAGGCAGGGCTGGGTGTCAGCGGACACTCCCGCTTTCTCACAAGAACACCACATCAGCACGAGCTGCAGGCCCCGGGGCACCCCTCAATCTTGTAGCCTGGGCCCCACACCGGTTGTACAAGGTTGTGGAGTGGCGTGCAGGAACCTTTTGGCATTGCACCATCTGCACTTCACTAGATTTTGATAACATTCATATGTTTAAGAATAAATAGTTATTTTGTTTTATAACCTAGAGAGTGTACTTGGTTTGGTATATACACAGATAAATAGAGGTCCACTGAAACATTGTTGTTTAATACCCCGGTTCTGATTGGGCATAAAGGGTTGGTCCAGTGTATTTTTACTCATAATAATTTAATGCTTCATTTTAGTAAACCCGAAGGAAACCATGCCCACTCTTGGTCAGGAATGTCTATTGTCCTCACCCGCTCACCCTCAAAGCTACTCTCACCATCCTCATAATATTCAATTTGCAATTTAGACCAGCAAAGCATCACAAACATTGCAAAATATTAAAATCTGTGCTTTTGGATGGTCTGATTGGCAGCCTCGGAGGTAACATGTAGAACGCTAAATAAAAGCCCTCGGCAAAACTTATATTACGTCTCTAGTATGATCTTCTATACGGTCAAGTTGAGGCATGTTGCACATACACATTATGGGCTGTTCTTAACAAAAGTTATTAGTAACAATTCAGCTGAAGAAAAAAATCTAAAGATGAGAAATAGCATGAAATATCTGCACTATCGTACTCCTTCTCAGAAGATTTGGATATCTGCAAAGAGAATTTTGGGAGCAATAAACAATCCATCAGATAAATATGGGCAAGTGGTTTATTAGCTGGGGTGGACTGAGGTCCACCACAAGTAATAGAGGCACAATCCTGTTAGGTCCAGTAAAATATTTCAGTAATTAAAATCTGATCTCATTCCTTGGTAGCTCTGGTACAGAACAGACATGCTTAACTTAAAGAAAATGTGCAAAGCATGTAGAAGAGTGAAAAAGTAAAAAAAAAGAAATAATATCCACTCCACTTCATAAAAATAGGGAATATTTTAATGAACTGAATGACATTAAAATGACAAATAATCCAATAAGGGGTACCTGAATTATGAATTTTTATAAAGTTAAACACAAAGAGCACCAAAAAGCACAAAGCACCAATGATCAGTGTAGACTGAGAGCTAAGCATAATTTCAAGCCAACTGTGATGGAGCTCAGGTCAGATATACCCAATAGGTTTGACCTGGTAGGAGATTTTACCTTGAGATGTTGGTGCCTATTTGTGAGCTGTTTTGCGTCACTCTTGTACTATGCAACATGGTGCAGGAACGACTCAAAACTTACATGTGATTTATGAAGCCACACTAGGGCACTTTGCGGCCCTGAGTGACTCCATAAATCCAGAGTAAAGCAACACAGCGCAAATCGCTGCATTGTCTTATTCTGCCCTGGGAAAGCGTTCCATGGGTGTTGCATGGGTGTTCCCACTCAACTGCCATAGATTTTTTTACGCATTACTAGATTTACCAGAACTGGTAGACCTGGGAATGCACCAAAAAGATGGTTAACAAAGAGAAATATCTTTATTTCACCACATTACTTCCTCTTTCTATGTATTCTGCAGTCTGCAGCACATATAGGAAGAGGAATATGCCTCTCAGGGTTGTTTTTGTGCAGGAAGGTGTGCCTTCCTGCACAAAAACAATCCTGCATGCAACGCAGGCACCCTTGCGCCATAGTACATGGGCATCTGCATTGGTGCTAGGCTGCCAAAAGGGTGCCAGCACTGGGGAAAAGGCAGGAATATATCGTATTGCCTTAAATATAACTAATTCTTGCCCTTTCTCTGTCACACAGTGCAGCGCAGCAAGTTGATAGAGGGGTTGGGCGTGCGTCAGGTGATGAAGTCCAAGAAGCCAGTATTTAGTTTTTCAAATGAATCTTTATTTTCAATCAGTTAGTTCTCACAGAATTGGTGATTTTACGGTCAGCCAACGCGTTTCGTTCTCATGACGAGAACTTCGTCAGGGCTCAGTAGGCGAGTATCTTTTCTTTGAAGTTAAAGGGATACGTTGAGAATAATCGCACTCCACAGGTATAATGGGTGCAATGTAGCCTAGGTCCAATGTGACCTCTCTCGTCAAAATTGTAAAAGCGATCCCTCAGTCAAGTCTGTGTTCCAGGCTATTCCTCTGGAAGCAATTAGGATATCGCAGGGCCTCAGTCGGCCTCAGTAATATATCTTAGATTAGAAATTCTCCTGCCAGAATGAGCGAGCAAGTTGACATGCTGCACTGCATCACATTCTCATAAATAGACCCCTTACATTTTTTTTCTAGAACTCAAAATCTTTCACTTGGGCAGCGAAGCAAGCTGTATCCGTGGAGGGCTCCACAATGTCAGATAGGTGTTGGACGAAGTTCCAGTGAAACCATCAGTTTCGGTGGGAACGGCTATGAGCCGTTAAATTTTAATTTCACACCCAGGGAAGTCCTCTCGCTGGTTGGATACTTTTTGCACCTTCGTTAGGTCAAGATTTTTACCTTCAGATTTAGGAGCTTGTTTATGAAAACCCTGCATCACTTTTTCACCACAAAAAGTGATATATGATTGACGCAGGGCTCTAAATCTAATTTATGAAGCCACACAAAGCAACCCTGTGAGGCTTTGAGTGGCTTCATAAATCTTGAGTTAGGCAACACAGCAAGAATGTGTGTGTTGCCTTGCACTGCACAAGCGAGGCATTTCACGGGCATTGCGGTGGGTGTTCCCATGCAACACCGATGGATTTTGACGCTGCCCCAGATTTACAAAATCATGTAAAACTGTGAAAGCGCCAAATCTGTTTGCCTCCTGAGGTGAGGTGTAACAAGGAAAAAAATAAACCACATTTTTCCTCTTTCTATGTGTGCTGCAGCACACATAGAAAGAGGAAAATGCCTCTTAGAATTGTTTTTGTGCAGGAATGTGTCCCTTTCTGCACAAGAACAATCCTGCATGCAACGGAGTCACCCTTGCACCATGGTGCATGGGTGCCTACAGTCTCACTAGGCTGCCAAAACGGCACCAGCACAGGGAGAAAGGGCAGGAATTCACAGTATTGCATAATTATGGTGCATCCCTGCCCTTTCACTTTGGCATGGGGTGCACTGCCCTATGCCAAAATCCCATAAATGAGGGCTTTAGTCTCTTCTTATTGGAGCTCAAAATCCTCCTTTAGGGCAACACTGCAGGCTGTGTCTGAAGAGGGCTCAACGAGGCCGGATACCTTTTCACTGAGGTCCAGCTGAAACATATTTGCTGCTGCAGAGAAGCTCTGATTGGTTGGAACCCTTTTTCTTCAGTCCAGCGAGGTCACCCCTAAGGTAAATTGGTTTGGTAAGATTATACTAGTCCTCTGGAGGTCTTGAAGTCCAAAGGTTTTCCATGTCCTAGGTTTCAGGAGTAGTTGGAGAAGTCCAGTTATGCACAGCCACAGGTCCCAGAACTTCAGGAACAGTACTTGGGGGTCAAGACTCACTCCAGCAGGGGTCAGGACAGGTCCAGATGTTACAGGTCAGCTGGGCACCTCAAGAAAAAGTTCACCTGTGGCTTATTTTGTCCCTGTAGTGGTTTCAAGCTCAGTCTTTTGTGAAGCCCGAATTCGACTCTAGGAGCAAAATGTGTGGGCTTACGTTATCTGAGTCTCATAGAAACTTACAATGCCTTGTCAAGGAGGTTAAGATGAGATTCAATGCCTCCACTGAGATAGGAGGAAGAGGATGAACTCATTGCTTACAAATAGTATTAACCAGAACAAAGGATGGATAGGATGGAGCTTTTAATGAGGACTTACTGTACTATTACAAAATTAGAGAGTCACCTGATAGCACTTACAAATCATCCTCTAATAATGGAACAAGACAGGTATTAGAAGGTTTAGCCAGCTCATTATTAGCTTTAGAGCTTCATTGTTATAAGTAAGCCTGGGTGTAGTTCGCGTAGTTTCGCTACACGGAACTCCGCGAAGTGACAAAAAAACTCTACGGAGTTCCGCAAGTGGAGAAGTGCAGTGCGAACTGCCATTTGAGCTGGTCTTCCTGCCGTTCGGGTAGAAATTCTAACCGAGCCGCAGCATGGGGAAAAATCTCAGCTGCACTACGTGGAGCGGAGTTTTCTGCACTCCGCGAGCTCCGCGGAGCACGGAGTGCAGAAAACTCTGCAAACTGAGTGGAGTTAACCACCCAGGCCTAGTTATAACTGGGGTTTCTGGTTGGTAGAGGTATGCACCCTGTCCAAGCAGGATCACACTAAAAGATAACCTGTGCTTACCCTCTGGTAGCTTGGCACAGAGCAGTCAGGCTTATCTAAAGAGGCAATGTGTAAAGTATTTGCCGAGACACCTATGGGTATTTGTATGCTTAACAAATTTCATAAATAAAATAAATAAAAAAACGCGCACACACAGTAACACAATGGAAACGCCCCATAAATACTCCATATAGGGTTAGACAAATAGATTATATTTTTATGAGTGAAACAAGACAAAAACTACAAAAATCCAATAGGTAGTACTAGAATTATGAATTTTTAAAGAATAAATAAAAAAGTAGCGCTTAGAGGCAAATAGCGCTTAGCGGTTGCATGAGGTCACACTGGACTGGGGTAAATCCAAAGTTCAGGCCGAGTGCAATGGTCGGCAGGCTGGCTCATGCAGGTCCCAATGAAAAAGTACCTTGGATGGAGCAAGCGTCGACGTTGAAGAGTCGATGCATTGGTTGTGATCCATGAGGTGATGAAGGCGTTGTCGATGAACCCCTTTACGATGCAGGTGCTGTCCCAGAGTCGAGCCATACTGCCAGTCATCATCAAGCAATGCAGTCCATGGGAAGCAATGTCATCAATCAGCTCCTGTGTCGGAGTCGAAGAGCAATGTGTCAGTTCTGATCTGCGCAAAGTCATCACTACGTCAATTGTGATGGTTCTGGACAGCAGAAATCACCTTTCAAGGGCCCAGGGCTGGATTGGCACCACTTGGAAGGGCTAGACTCGCAAATGGCAGAGTTCAGGTGCTGTTGCAGAGTTGAAGGAAGTCTTTGATGGCCCTGAGACTTTAGAACAGGGGGAAACCAGCAAGCCCTTGGAGGCACCAGGGGTTCAAATGAGATGGGTCCAGTATTTGTCCAGTATAGCAAATCAGAAAAGCAGTTCTTCCAGAGCAGCAGTCAAGCATAGTGGCACTCCTTAGAGCACATCAGTCTTTACTCCTAGCAGAGTTCTTCACAGGTTCAGTAGTGTACGGTCTTGGAAGGGGCAAAGCCCCAGTACTTATACCCAGTTGTGCCTTTGAAGTGGGGGTGACTACAAAGCAGGACCATGAAGTGCACAGGTTGCTCTTTCTTTCCAGCCCAGCTTCCAGACTATCAGTAGGGGGTAATCATCCCATTGTGTGGGAAACAGGACAATGTCTATTGAAGGGAAATTGTGAGCTCCCCCCCTCTCTCCCTTCCCAGGTAGAGCTATCATAATGCAGATGAATTCCTGTCCCACCCACTCTTCCTTTGTTTGTGGCTGTCTAGTTGGAATGCACAACGTGTAGCTATCACCCACTCCAGATATGCATTAGAGAGACAAGCTGCAAGGGACACATAGCAGTAAGAGCAGAGAAATGTCCACTTTCCAAATGTGGCATTTCTAAAAATAGCAATGTTAAATCCAACTTTACAAGTAAAGAGGATTTATCATTGCCATTTCAAAGATATGAAACGAAATGCATTAAGGAATTCCCAATGCTAGCCTATGAGAGGAGTAGGCCTCACAGTAGTGAAAAACAAATTTAGCTGTTTATCACTACCAGGACATGTAATACTTAACAGTACATGTCCTATCTTTTACTTACACAGCACCCTGCCTTAGGGCTAGCTAGGGCCTGCCTCAGGTGTGATGTATGTGTAATAAAAGGGGAGTGTAAGGCTTGGCAAGTGGATTAAATGCCAAGTTGAAGTGCCAGTAAACGGCACACACAGGCCCTGCAATGGTGGGCATGAGATAGGTTTGTAAGGCTACTTGTGTGGATGGCACAAGCAGTGCTGCAAGCCCACTAGTAGCATTTAGGTTACAGGCCCTGGGTATAGGGTATACCCTTTTACAAGGGACTTACAAGTAGATAAAATATGCCAGTTGTGTATACACCAATGTTACCATTTTTAGGGGAGAAGCACATGCACTTTAGCACTGGTCAGCAGTGGTAAAGTGCTGAGAGTCCAGTTGCCAACAAAAAGATACGCCAAAAAGAGTAGGTAAGCAGGCAAACCGTTTGGGGGAAGACCAGTCATTTAGTTAAGCACTCCCATTGATCACTAGTGTAGTCTGGGAAATTTGCAACCTGAGAGATAGATGTTGTACAATTCCGATCTTCAGTCCCTCAAAATGTTGACCATATTGCACTCACTCGGGTAGAAATCAGAGATTTCTCCACTGGGATCAAGGGCACTTTGGTAGGGGCTTGATGAGTCTGTGATGTATCTGCTTCAGGAAGCCCAGCTGCTTTAAAATTACTAGAAAGATGAGGTGAAACTGTAGTTTCTAAGGAAGGTAAATTCCGTTGTGCTTTTAAACATCTTGACACTAGAGTTGAGATGTAGCAGAGGAACAGCTACATTAAATACCTTTACTGAGTTGCTGTCAGCATTTGAGGAATGGATGGATATGTCCAAAGTGGGGCCACTGAGAAACCCCCTCATCCACCTATTACATCATATTTAACTGTTATGAAGCTAGGAAAATGGTGGAAGAGAGAGACCCAAGAGGTACTCCTTAAGAATAGGCAGTGAATTTCTGCTCATGACCTTCAATGAACCACCACTCACTACTTTTGTAAGAGAACACAGTACAGACAAAGGCTATTCAGGTATGCCCTTGTGTTATATAGTAAATGGATGTCTTTCTCAGTGGAGATGGGCAATGTTTAGCTTTGTATCCAAACAGTAAATACGACCAAAGCCCAATATGCTAGGAGAGGGTAGCCACGTTTGCGGTAGTCACATGTAAATAAGTAGCAGAACTCAGCATAAGACCGGGAGACTGAGCAGCAAGGTAATGTAACAGGGAAGAAGAGGGAACCTAAATGGAAAAACACAACAAAGGGGTTGGGATGCAAACATTGACAAACTGAGTGGAAGCAAAGTAGCACATGCTAAGATAGGGTAAACAAGTTTGCTGTAGTCACAAGTAAATAAGTAGCAGAGCTCAGCATAATACCAAGAGCCTGAGCGTCAAGGTAAGGTAGCAGGGAAGAAGAGGGAACCAAAATGGGAAAACACAACAAAGGGGCAGGAATGCACACATTGTCAAACTAAGTGGAAGCAAAGTAGCCACAATGAAATATTGCAAGGCACCTATGCTAGTGCATGAGGATATAACATAATGCTGCTTCCACTATTGCCCCGCAGTTTTGCCCGTGATCCAGAAAGTGGATCTCTGTAAATTAATGTGTCTACCTCGCTAACCTTTAATTACCCTTTTTCCATATTCTCTACTCTTGACCTCTTTTGACCTTAAGGGACTCTTGGCAAACTTTGCTACACAGACTAGTTTTCCATTGTTTCCCATTCTTTCACCCTGCATTCCTGCAAACTCCGATACTTGTCTATGTCTCGCATAATATGCACACAATTTTTTTTTTTAGCAAATTCTCATTTATAGTCTTTGATATTTCACCAGATGGCTCACCATCCACCCTAACGAAAGTGACTTTTCAGCAGGGCCAGTTGAAATAGTCAGAATTTGAAGATGTGATGAAAGCAAATCTTTCAGCAGCCCCGGTCTGCCACCAGTACCCAACTTTCGAAGAACCTCCAACGTCAGTGTGCTCTGCATGCTTTCCATATGGCACATGCTTATCTATGTATGCCACATCTGTGCTGGTCAGCACTAGCCTTAAATGTGGCCTGGGATGCAACACCTCCCAACACTTTGTCAGGAGGCTAGACATACTTTTAGTACTTAAATCCGCGGGCCAAAGTAGTTTTGCAGTAATGGTTAACCGATGGATAACCCACAAGACATCTTCCTGCTGGATTAGTTATAGAACCAAGAGGCCCTTTGGCCAGTCAGATGTGGGAGCTAAAGTGCAGGTGTGAAAAACAATAGCATATACATCTGATCTCGCCAGGAAGCCATAGCTTTCATATATTTAACGATTTTGTTTAAGATTTATTTTTTCTTTAAGTGCTTCATTTTACTAACAGAATTAACATGGTTGTGTACCTTAAAGTACTTTACTTTGTGCAGTTTATTTGTGATTTTTGTTTGTTCAGCATTGTACTCACATGCATCATCTTTGAGGTTTGACTTGTTGCTTAGGCTAAGCTAGGGCGAGAAATGTTTACCTCATTTAAATGTGTTTACTTCTAAAGATCGGTCGGTCTGTGTGCCATTGCCCAGCCGACCTCTTTCTCACAATAGCATTTCTATTCGTATTTATATTCGAAGACATACCAAAAATCACTCCGAACAGTATACCCTTATTCTAAATTTCAACCTTCGAAACTAAATGGTATTCTAAGCTGCTAACTGTATTTTCAAACAAAACACCAAATTCTGCATGCCTCAATTGTGTTTTTATGGATGTTCTGTTTTCAATGTGATTGTTTTTGTCTTAAACGAACTACCCCACACATCAAGCACTGACACAGCATGCAAGTGTAGTCAGAGGAGCAATACCCCTGGAAGCATGACATTCCTGCCATTCCCATTTTAAT
This sequence comes from Calotriton arnoldi, assembly GCA_963921515.1. Lineage (NCBI taxonomy): Eukaryota > Metazoa > Chordata > Amphibia > Caudata > Salamandridae > Calotriton > Calotriton arnoldi. The sequence continues at coordinate 86,995 of CAWUFW010019168.1, forward strand.
GAGATACATAGAGATGTTCTCCACAAAAAAAGTTGTTTTGGTTGATATTAATTATTTTATAAATATGCCGTCTCATTTGCTTCTTCTAAATTGTACATAAAATAAAAGCCACGCTCACTAAAATGTATTACTTCGAATGGGTAAAATAATACAAAATTGACTAGCGACTAAAGTGCTTGTGCTCTCTCCCCTAAACTCTCTCCCCTAAACATGGTAATAATGGTTCATCCCCAATTGGTATCTTTAATGTATTTATAAGGCCCTAGTAAAGTGCATTACATGACCTGGGCCTGTAAATTAAATGCTACTAGTGGGCCTGCAGCATCATTGTGCCACCCACTTAATTAGCCCTCTACTATAGCTCAGGTCAGCCATTGCAGAGCATGTCTGTGCAGTTTACACTGCCATTTCGCCCTGGGAAGAACCTTCCTTTTTAGGTCCAGCATTTGAGACCTCTTGAATATACTTTGGTATATACTTCTCTTGTGGGTTTAAAGACATTTCATTTGTTTGTTTCAGTGTCCTTTAAAACTCCTAGCTTGCTAGTGGTCAATCCTTCCCTTTGGTGGGACAGCTCTGTGAACCGCCGTCACCTGTGTTTTGTGCCCTTCGCTTTCCTACCCTTATTGTCCAACCTCCAGCAAGCACTGACCACTGACTCAGCCGCCGCCGTGTGCCAACGGGATCCCCCACCATGCCATGTGAGCATTAAGTGTGAGAGATGCTGTGATTGTTCTCGTCCCTGAGAACACTGATGCTCTTCCCTGGCTGTCACAGCTGTGAAGATGGGAAGTTTGAAAGATTAAGATTCCCTCGAGAAAAACTGTGCCTGAGTCTGAATTTAAAGGTTCACAAAGACTATCTGCAGATTCACATTTCGCAAGCATGAGGCTTATATGCGTGATGTAAAAAAATTAGCAGTTCACAGGTCAATCAAAGAGGGCTCGATTCACATGGAAATGCATGGGCACGTTTTATGGAAGGTCAATGATTGGCGTCAATTTTTATTTCCTACCCTTTTTTTCTCCAGTTAGAAAAAAAAGTTTTTAAGAAGAAATGACTCCCGACCAATTCACTTTATAAAATATTGGGGAGTTTTGAGAACTTTCTCACAATATTTGCATATCTAATGTAAAAAGTATATTGTGTGGTGTATTTTAAGGCACATATTTGGGTTGTAAAATGCCACTGGGACGTTTTTGAATGCCCACAAAATAATGAACATATGGGTAACTCCAACACTGTTAAGGCTTAACACCCCTTGACCCTCTCCCCAAGAGAACACTGATTTACTAAGGACTTACCCTCGGCAGAGTTCGCGGAGTTGCACTACGCGGAACACCGCGAAGTGCATAAAAAACTCCGTCGCACTACGCAGAGCTCCACGAGCGGCGGAGTATGATAGAAAAATGCAGTTCGCGGTGATTGCACAGTGCCGGATGCTTGTCCGCACTGTGCAATCATTGCAAACGGCACCATGCACAGCGCAAGCTTTCCTTTTCTGCTGCTCGAGTAGATTTTTACTCGAGCGGCAGCTTTCTCAACGCAAACGGGCAGTTTTTCAACACGAGCAGTCGCGAGCATACGTGACCACTCGCAATGAGAAACCTGACACCTCCGTGTTGATAAATCTCGCCGGGATGTTGATTTTCCACACTCATGCTGGCCAACTTGATGTTGATGATCGCAAACGAGGAAAAATCTCGCCGGGAGGTTGATTTTCCTCGCTCGCGGTCGCCAACTTGACATTGACGAACGCGAGCGAGGAAAAAAACTCCGCTACGCACCGTGAAGCAGAGTTTTTCAAAACTCCGCGATCTCTGCGTAACGCGGAGTGCAGGAAACTCCACAAACTCTGCGAGCGGAGTGGAGTTCACTGCCCAGGCCTAATAAAAAGTATACTACATACAAGCAAATAATCATTTTTATATCATTATCAATTAAAACACACATGATTGTATACAATACATAAAAAAATGCTGTTAAGATTTAAAATAGAGAATAAAAGTAGAACGGGTCTAGAAAAAAGACAATTCAAAGATAGATGTATACATACCAGCTTCCTTGTATTTCCAAACTACAGGAACATTCTCCTCCTTTTTATGGCTGACCAAAGAAACATAGCCAAGCAATAACATGTAAGGGGGGGTCAGGTAACAAAGCGCAGGATGGCATTGTCTAAAATTAAGTATGCGCATAAGCGGGAGAATGTACCTATTCCTTTCCTCAGTATACAACTTCCAGAAGAATTTAAAATGGAGATCACATTGGGGGAGCATACATCACATGGGCAAACAGGTAGAGCATCAATGGAATAGATGTTGGTAGGATGACCTTGCATGAGCAAGATATACTTTGGTTGAAGCCTCATTAATACATGTCTATGTTGAAGGTTTGAGACAAAGGATAGATATGAAGTCACAGTTTTGTTTTTGGTAAGAGCTAAATGATATTGTTTAACTATATACTTATTGCAATTGAGCTCCCACATATCTCCTCCCAGTTTATCAAGTAATTGCCCCTTGAGGTCCTTCTTTGAACCAGACATGTGTAAGGGGTCCCAACATGTTTATGCAGGCCAATAAACTGCAGGTTGGGCTTAATAAATTGGAGCCACTTTATTTTACCAATGCCATCTAACTTAAGGCAATCCTTCACAACATCTTTAGTTAAGTTTAATGATTCTTTTCTCCAAACTGATTGCCACAAGAGGATCGGTGCAATTCGGGCCTCGTCAGTAATATATGGTACATCTAACTGGTAGTGGCAATTATGGGTGGAGCATGATTGCGGCACACCCACCAATCTTTTCAAAAAGCCGTCCTCAATTTGTTGAAGAGTTGATATATCAATCATACCCTATACAGCTGCCCCACATATGGCAACAGATATTGTTTCTGCCTCAGAAATCTTTTTTATTGTATCTATTGGTTTAGATCTAAGGGGCATATTAGCAAGACCGGCGATAAAATTATCGCCGTTTTAGCGGCAGGAAACTGCCGCTAAAGCGGCGATAATGGGCTTGCTAATATGCGTTATGGAATTCAATAGAAGCCCAGGTTAGATGTCCTGCACATCTAACCTGGGCTTCTATTGGAATTCTATAACGCATATTAGCAAGCCCATTATCGCCGTTTTAGCGGCAGTTTCCTGCCGCTAAAGCGGCGATAATTTTATCGCCGGTCTTGCTAATATGCCCCTAAGTTTTTTAATGAACCTAAAGAGAGCTCCAATACTCTTTTCCATTAATAGCCCTCTATTAGCCACCATATTGTGCCATGTATTTTTACTGTCGAATAGGACCACTAAATAAGAAAAGGTATCCACAACCACCAATCTTCTGCATTGTATATGCATGCCTCGGTATTTCTTTAATCTAGTTCCTGCCACAAGCACGAAAGACTTAAACTCATTTACCCGCAAGTCCAGATTATTCATAAATTGTGTGTACTCCTCTATGAGGTTCTGCAGTGCATTGCCAGTATGTGCCAACAACAATGCATCGTGTGCATAGAGTGGTATCAGGACAGGGGATGAGTTAATAGAAGGGACATCGGTGGGCCAGTTCCAGGGCGTTAGTATATAGTCAAATAAGAAGAGGGCAAGGACGCACTCTTGTCTAACGCCTCGGGTAATTCTAAAGTGTCTAGTGCTTTTACCCTCTCTCCCATAACGGACACAGGCCATAGTGTGAGAATACATCTCATGAATAAAATTAATTATTGACCTCTCAATTCACATACTTTCCATTATTGCCCATAACTTCGAGTGGGCCCCACAATTGAAGGCGGACGATAAATCTATAAAGGCCATATGGAGATTGCATTTCTTAGCCGCCGTATACTTTGCGATTAGCAGATTTAGGTTAAGGCACTGGTCAATTGTCCCCTTTTCTTTCCTAAAACCATACTGAGTGGGGATTATTATATTCCTTTCTAAAGCCCAGGTCTCCAACCTATTCAGGAGTAAACGGCCCAATAATTTGGCCATGCTGTTTAATATTGAGATCGGCCTATAATTTCTTGGCATTGCCCTATCCCCCTTTTTATAAATTGGAATTCTGACCATCTTTTTCCAGGAGGCCGCGACACATGATTGCACTATAGCATTTAAAACATTTGTGAGTAATGGCGCCCACACCTCCTGAATATCTAAAAAGAAGTCAATCGGGACCCCATTCAGTCCAGGTGCTTTGGATCTACAACATTGGTTTACAGTGCATCTCATTTCTTCCAAGTGAAAGGAGGAAACATCATCAGCGAAAATCAAGGGAGGGCCTAATATTGATTGCTTTTCCCACCCTGATTTCCCAAAGACCTCTTCAAAGTGCGTCACCCAAGCCTCCTCAGTATGTGCGTTTCTAGAGTGATCTCTGTATCATCCTTTAAAAAAGGGGAATTAATTACATTCCAAAATTCTCTACTGTTCTTTAATACAGTAACCTGCTGCAATTTGTCCCAAGCCTCCTTCTTTAGATCCGTCATCCAAACTGCTCTTGCCTCTTTATATGAGAGGTGTAATGATCTAACCAGATCAACATCTCTCGACTTGGTCCTCTGTGCAGTATGGACATTTTTTCCAACGCCTTTGCACAGGCGTTGTCGAACCAGCGTACCTCCCTAGGGTTCTTATAGGAGTTTGGTCAATGCATTTTGCAGTGAATTTCTGCCAAAATCTGGTCAAAGGCTATCGATATTTCTTTACTGGATTGGTTCGGGTCTAGGCAGAGTAGGATTTCATGGTTCATTTTGACAACAATAATCCCAGTAAAGTTTGAGGTGTTAATTTTTCCCATTTAAGAACAATTCCATTCCTTCTAGCGATTAAGGGCTTTGGTATTAATGTCTTAAGAGAAGTTTTACTTTGCCCCCACAGCATTTGAAAGGTGATGGGCGCATGATCGCTAAAGGCATTAAAACTAATCTTATTACGGGAAAAGTGATCTCTGATAGATTCTGAGACCAAAACGTATTCTATGGTCTAGTAATATGATCGAGAGGAAAACGTATGATCTAGGTGAACCGATTCGGGGGGATGTTAGTTAATTATCTCAAGGCAGTTGACTGTCAATAGTGTTTTGAGTGTGCTGCCATATTCGTTGTGCCTAAAATGAGGGGTAACGTCCCCCTGACCATTGGTCAAACCACACACTGCAGAATCAGCCCTATTACAAGTGTGGACATTGAAATCGCCCAACCAAACAATATTGAAGGATTTATGATGGAATTTCATAAAATGACCAATATCCTTCTCTATTGGTTTTAACATGGTTGCCAAGTTACCTTCAAAGTTGTTATTATAAAGATTAATCAAGATCCAGTCCCCTCCTTTATCGCCTTTGCATAGGAGGATATGATAGCAGGGTGAGGAGTTTAAGAATTTGATTACCTTAAATCTAACAGTGTTAGCTACTAGGGTTACTATATACCCACTGGGACGGCTGGCTCTAGAGGGCACTGCCTCTGTCTGAAAAGAGCAGAACCCATCTATATTAATCTGACCAGGTTTCTTGGAGACATCAAATATTAAAATGTGTCACCAGAGCTAGCCAATCAGGGTTGTTTTTTTCCGGCTGTAGCCCGCTATATTCCACAAAATTATTTTTAAGGATTCCAGGTCATCTCCAACTGAATTAATTTCCCGCTGTGAAAAAGCCATACTATCTTTTCCTTGAGAATTAATTAAAGGATTTGCGAGTCAATCGCACGCTTTGGGCTCTCCCAAAGGGGCATATCTGTTGCTAGCAGGTATAGTTGGACTCATTAGATCAATGTCCAGAGTGTTGATAATCTCTCCGCCTTGTTCAGCAGTTTTAGATTTCCGCTTTCCCATTCCTAGAATGGAAATACACTAGGTCTGAAACTCCAGATGTTAGGGGGGTGGCCCAGCCCTGTCTACTCCGGGCAATGACAGGTGTGGACGGGCCCACGTCCCAGCTCGTGTCCTGGCATCGTGCTTTTAAGTGCTTTTTTAGGATCAGGAGGATGACAGGAATTGTGGTCTCCAGTGGTGCGCCACAAGAACTGGCACGGCTCTCTCCACCTCACTGTGTTCAGGCTGGAGTTCAGGTTCGTTGGCGTAAACTTACTGATGCACGGGAACGCTCAGTAACAAAGCAATGTTTGTTTCTAGAGAGCCACGTATGCAATTATATATCAAGTGTGATACCTAGACTTCACTCACACATAGCTCAGAAGAAAAGCATATATACAGTAAAACAGGTACTGACAGAAGGAAATAACCAACGAGTCAGAGATATAGTGACAACTGTTATGTATCTAACAGCAATGAAGGTACTTTCGCAGTCAGTCAGGCAGTATTCAGGCACTCATGCAATCACCCAGCCAATAGTCAGGCAGTCATCATATCAATGATTCCCTATCCATGGAGTTATTCAATTACCAAGACACTACACATGTACTCTTGCAATCGGGTAGGCAGAAATGTTGTAGTCATTGAGCTATGCAGGCACTGCATATACATTCATCTAATCACCTAGGTACTAACTATTTAGTTATGCAATCAACAAGGCTGTAACTATGCAATCATTATAACATTTGCGCAGAACCTATGCAGCCATCTAAACATCCACTTACAACCCATGCGGTCATTAAAATACTGAGGTACACACGTGCACTGATGAAACATTCAGGCACTACTCATCTAATTGTAGTAAACCTATCACCCATCCAGTACCTATGCAGTCTTTTAATTACTGAGGCAATAATCTTGCACTAATACAAGCACCACAGCAGTATACTTACTTTCATCCAATCTCTAATACTGATGCACTTATTCAATTATCCAGGCACTACCAATGTTGCTATCGAAACATCCAGGAACTACCTGTTCACTCAACCCAAAACAAATGGGTAGCATCCAATCGCTGAAACACTATTCATGCACTTATCCAATAGGCTAGGTGCTATGCTTGGACTTAAACAATCATGTATGCACTATCCATGCAATCTATAAATCACCTATATAATATGTATGCACTTTTGCAATCATCCAGGCACTAGAGTTGCACTCATTTAATCATCCCACCAGTATCTATGCATGTATTGAATTATTGAAGCATTAGTCACGCACTTGTCTAATCATTCAGGCTCTACTCATGCACTCATCCAAACACCCAGATACTAGTGGTATACTCATGCAAACACACAGGCAGTAAGTATGCAGATATGGAATGACCCATGGAGTTAAAACATAGTCAGGGAATAATCTAGGCACTACTTCTATCCTCAGGAATCACCTAGGCACTACCTATGCACGCATTCAATCATCCAGGGAGTATTGATGTATTCAACCACGAACCCATGTATTTACACTTTTTACTGAGGAATATGTAGTATTTTAGAACCATGTGGGGAATTATATATGCATCACACAACAATGCAACCTGTCACACACTCTTTGCAAGTACTCGGAAGAATTAGTAAGCTATATGGTTGGGTATAGATTAATGTGCAGATTTTTATATGCAGTGCTTTCCAAAATTTAAGTCTTATACATTTAAGTAGAAAAGTACTGAGAATCAAAATACACCAGTAACACAGTGGTAGACAGACACGCAAATAGCTCTTATGGTGTGTTTTTGGATTTACAGTGTTCAGACACTGTATGTACTTTTTCACATGGGTAATGCGGCGCAGAGCCGCAAGCCATTTGGCTGCACCGTGGTGCATTATTTTCAAAGCACAGGGATGCATCTTATTTACTATAATATGATGGATCCCTTTGCTCTCCTCAGTGCTGGGGCACAACTGGTAGTCATGATGCAATGGAGGCACCCTTGCACATGGTACAAGGGTGCCTGTGTTGCGGGGATGATTATTTTTGTGCAGGAAGGCACACCTTCCTCTACAAAAACAATCACAAGAGGAGTTTTCTATGTGTGTTTTAGAATGCAGCACACATAGAAAGAGGAAAAATCCGAGGAGAAATAAAAGAATTTCTCCTTGTTATGCCTCCCTACATCTCCCCTGGGGAGGTGTAGAATTCTGACGCATTCCCAGGTGAACGAATGGTTGTAAATCTGGGGATATGGCAAAATGCGTGTGGGAACAGCCATGGCATGCTCCTTTCACGCAAAGTGCTGCGTAAAAAGGGCCCGTATTTACAAGGCTATGAAAAGCCACGCAGAGTGGCTTTATGTGGTCTTGTAAATATGGAGCATCACACTATGGCAATGGTGTGTCACAAAAATTGACACTTTGGCGCACGGGGCTTGTAAATACGCTCCTTTGGCTTGATGTTAATTTATTAAAGTATAAACTGGTCTTTCACCATGTATAAGTTAGAAGTGAGATATGGTGCAGCTATGTTGTAGGGCAGGATGCTAAAATGTTAAAAGGTAACTAATAAATAAAGTTTTGTGTTTTGCCTTGGCTTTGGTATATTGAAGTAAGTGCATGTAGGAATATAGCTAAGTTCATCTGTAGATTTAAAACTGCAACATACCATAAAAACAGTTTTTGTATTATGTGTAAGTCAGTAGTAAAGTAGTTTGTACGTTGGATAGGGTAAAAATTAAAATACATTAATTGTTTTATACAGAACAATATATACATAACTACACACAGTTAGAATGCCTGCAAAAGCTCAGACGAAAAAGCAACAGAAGCAACTACAGTATCTCTGCAGAAATGAGTTCATAAGAGGCAAAATGTAGAAAAAGTGCTGAAAGAAAAAAGAGCTACTGGTAAGAGGACAAAGTCATTTCTTAAAAATATATGTGGACATTTGCGTATTACAAAATAAAGAAAATACAATTATGACTATGAGAAACAACAAGAGTGGACAAAGTGCACATTGGAAGAAGAGAAAAGATTAGAACAAAAAAAAAAAAAAATGGACACAACATAACCAGGAGACAGAAGCAGTTTAAGGAAATCAGAGTCAGGATGCTTCATAGTAGAGTAGTTATAAATTTAGTGAGAACTTTAAAAAAGTGTAGAAGCAGGAGAGATGCAGTGAAACAGAAAGAACAAGTTGAGAGAGTAGTTGATAAGGCCTTTGCTTTGAAGAGGAAGCTTTTCTTTTTGATTCTGAATAGAATGAAGACTCTTCACAAAATAGTGTTGTGCACAAGGAGACAAAACCAGAAGGAAAGATCAGTGAATAGAAGTAACGTTTGTACAGTGTTTAGTGGAGAATGGATACATACTTCTAGTACAGAGCCTGTCTTTAATGAAGAAAGCTATTTCCAGGATGACATATCACTTCATGCTATTGATGAAAGAGGACAATGTTATGAAATGAAGAATGGTAGTCCTATAGGAAAAGAGGTGATGGCACCTAGAAATGTAGAATGAGTTATTGCAGAAGAGGTACAAGTAAGGCGTAGTCAGGGTCCTGTTTACAAAGGGAATTGTAGTAGTGTTTGTAGTGTTAGTCAGCAATCCATAGATATATTAAGAAAATTCCTACTCATATTTCCAAGGCAAAGTTTAAAACACAAAATAAGTTATACCACTCAACAATGCGAACATTAGTTAGGAGGCTGTACTATGTGAAAACTCCTGTTTTATGTTTAGGAGAAATGAATAGTTCATTTTTGCATGGTAGTGTGGCAGACGTAGAAAAGGTTTGTGGTGATGCGCAGTTTCGTTTCTTTGGTCCTGAGCACGATTGTAGGGAAAATGAAGAGTTGTTAAGAGGAGGAGTTGCAGAACAGGACTCATATATTACAGATGATAGTTTTAAAGAAGACATTATAAAATATAACACAGTGTTGTCTAAAAACCAGACTATGCTTGTATATGTTGTCGATGCACTTACTAGAAGATTTAAACACAGACTGTTGACTTATATTTAAAAAGTGAAAAGTAAATAATAACTGGCAAAAGTTAGCTGTGTATTTATTTGTAGAGGGACGGTTTGACTTGTCTATATAGCAATTTATATGTAAGTAATAAATGAGAAGATAATAAAATGAAACACACATAGATATTAGATACCCATTTTGCAAGATATTAAAATGCCTGCTAATGAAGAAAACCTATAGAGGGCCAAAAAAAACCACAATATTTATTGTTCTTTGCAGCATTGCGAAGGGCAGTTATGGACTGCTCTCCAGCACTCACTACAACTCCACTATCCATGCAGTATGATGCCATCAGGGAATACTGTGGAACCAAATCTTGAAGTTTAGATTTGACTTTTGAATGGACTCTCTGGTTTGGTCTTGTTGTGGCTGCTATTGAAGTCAAGGGTTCTTCAGGTTTGCGTTGCCTTCTTGTTACTCACTATGAACTCTTCTTAAAGAATGTTCTAGATAGATAAATAAGAGTATTCTTCTTATTCTTTTAGTTGGAAAGTATATTATTCATTGATATTCCTTTATTTCCGGTGACATGATTTCTGTTTTGTTTTTGAATATTCTTTTGTACTGGTTTTGTAAAGTTTAAAAAAATTGTGTTCTATTTTATGGTAACAACAATATCAACTGGGACAGGAGGAATTCGATAAATGTGCACTGAGAAATGTTTAAAAAAGATAAAAAGGGGAAAAAAATTAGCATGTATGATTTTTGACAGCATTGCAAATAGCTGTAACACACTGCTCACCAGCTCTTATATCAACACTACAGTCCATGCAATACGTGGCCATTCTTGAAAACTCAGGAGCTATCTGTTGTAGTAGTCTATACCCCTGAAGGGACTTTCTGGCCGGGAATTGTTGCTGCTGCTACTGATGTAGATGGTCTTCCAGCTTCCCTCTGCTTGATCGGCAGTTGGAGACATTTTCTATGATAGGTTTTAAGATGATATAACATGAACGTTGTCCCACATGAGTCCAAAAAAAGTCTCCAGCCAAAATCTGCCACCTGCTCACAATAAAGTTCTAGAAAAGAAGATTCAAGAAGGAGGAGTGGGTGCATACTTCCTATCCATTTTAATGAAAAGTATATTATCCAATGATATTCCTTACTTTCTCGGTCATGTGATGTTTGCAGATTGTGCATTGCACTAGTTTTGCAGCAGTTTTAAAGTCCCCATGAGTTTGGGTAATAATGGGTAGTTTGATGGGTGTTTGGTAGTTATGTTCTATTTGTGAGTTCAGATGTTAAGTTATTTTGTTAAACTGTTCTTTTTTATAAATGTGTTGTTAAAATAAAGTGAAACCAATGTTACTAAACAGCTAGTCTCAAAACTTTGTCTAAAAAATGTCTATCTGTTTTACACTTTGTCATTTGTATTTGTGACTACTGATGTCTTTGTGATCTCCAGTGTTGCTGTAAGGAAGGAAAATGCATTTTTGAATTAGTTATTTCGACCAATGAATACAAGGGGAGAGTTAAATTAGTATCTTACTAAATAGCTACACTAAAACCTTATGTAAAATATGTCTATATATGTGTTTTACACTTTGTTTAAAACACCCAGTATTCGCAGTGTGTCCTTGACAATGGAACTCATAGAATCATACAGGCACTACCTGTGCAATCATCAAGGATGTCCTTTGTCCACCACTCTGCAAAGGCCCCTACTGGCATAGTACTAGTTGGGGAATGAAGTCCCCTTGGCTATTGAGGGAATTTTTGGGCCAACTATCCCTCCTGTTACCTCCAGCAAGTCCCTCACAGTCAGTTTGCTAAGAGGTCTTCGGAGGCCACGCACCTTTCAGCACCACGCTGCAAATGTGCTTGTGTCACTGATAGTATGGGTGAGTGAGCATGTATTAGTATCTGTATGAATAATTGAGTGGGTGTGTGTATAACTGTATAGGTGAGTAAGTGGATATGTGACTGACTATGGGTAAGTGAGTAGGTATGTGAGTAGCTCTATGGGTGACTGACAGTATGTGAGTAGCTGTATGGGTGTATGAGTGGATAGATCAGTGGCTGTATTAGTGAGTGAGTTGGTTTATGAACAGCTGTATGGGTGTATGAGTGGATGTGTGTGTAGACCTATGAATCAGTGAATGGGTGTGTAAGTACTGGTATGGGTGTGTCAATGGTTTTGAGAATGGTAGTGTGGAAGTTGGAGTGGGTGCATTAAAGGTTATATTGGGGTGTGAGTGAGTGCGTCAGGAATTCTGCAGATGATATAATCGGTGATATCATTTGAGATGTCCTCAGTGATGTCATCAGTGATTTCATCAGTGATTTCAAAAGTGATGTCACTGACCATATCATCAGTGATATACTATGTGAGATCATAAGCAGTGCATTGCAGGGGCGTGAATTACAGTTAGCTCAGCTAACTATAATAGCTGAATTTCACTGGTTTTGTATGAGTGAAACCTGAGCCTAACTATAACATCTCTGTAACCTTTGATTTAACCAGTGAATTTCTAAGGCTTTTTTAATTCCATTTCCTAGCTATAACATCCCTGTACCTTTGGTTATTTCATGGAATTTATAAGGTTTTTAAATGCTAATTTCCAACTTTAATGTCCCTGTAACCGTTGTTTTTTTCAGTGAATTTCTATGGTTTTGAAAATTCTATTTCCTAACTATAATGTCCCTGTGGGTTTGTCAAATGTGGAGATTACTTGGTTTGGCCAGAGCTGGTTAAAGTTTCATCAGTTGCTGGCTTCTGTTAAATCCATTGTGCATTCCCAAGCTCCTCATCTCATGATTGTACACTATGGTGGCAATGACCTACGCACATTGACTGGGGTAGGGCTGGAAATCCTAATGAAAGATACCTTTGCAGAACTGATATTGCTTTTCCCTCAACTGTCTTGGTGTACTCTAATATATGCCAAAGACAGAAATGCAACTGGTCAAATCAGTTCTGTCCACAGATAGACAATGCCAGGAAACATGTTAAAAAAACTGTTTCTGCATTCCTCAGAGACCATTGCATGGGCTGTATCTATAACAACAATCTGCATTTTGACATGCATGGAATTTATAGAAATGATGCAGTGCACTTTACAGACGAAGGCAACAGGGTCTTTCTAAGTAACCTGAAACTCTGCATCCGGTCTTATGTGTAGCTGTCATATACACACAATCAACACAAAGGCTTTACTCAGAGCCACCCTAGTACCCAAAATATTGTTAATTTTCTTTATAAAGATCCTTTTTTTTAGTTTTTGGGAAACTTCGTGATGATGTCACAATCGCAGCGAATATGTCACGAAATCCCAAAACAAATGCAGGCATTCAACCGCCACCAACACATCCAAAAATATTAACTAAAAAAATCCATTGTAAACATTGCGCTACATATATTACTATATCCATGCTTCTTTAAAAATATGTTTAATTGATGTTTTTGTACTTAGGGGCCGATTACGATGTCGGGCATAAAGCCTCCTCCCGACAGTCGGATTCTCCTAGTCCGTGTCGGAACCCATCCGCGTGACTCGGTCAGATTTCAATTCGCCAGACCGATTATGATGTTCTCGGTCGGATTGCAAACCGCACGGTCTTTCCGAATCGGTTCCGATTTGCTCTTGGAGTATCCTTATCAGTCCGCGCCACATTGTACAGCTCTACTGACAGCATTTCCGACCGAGCGATTACAATGTTGGTTTCCAACAGCCTTTCCGAGTCGGCCTGTCCGACATGAAAAAGCTGTTGGAAAGTGACTTTGGGGGCCCCTGGCAGGCCCCCTTTCATCCTGTGGCCTACAGTTTGGGACTGAGGGGGTACCCAAAGGACCCCCCTGTAAAACCATGCACTGTGTGGCAGGCACTGTGGGGTGCCTGCGACAGGGTGCAGGGTTTTCTGCAAACACCCCATTGCCCCATAGGAGCCAGTGTTGTCGGGTGGGACACGAGCTCCCATAGAAGTCAATGGGACTCTGACCGAACAGTGTTCAGTCGCATCGTAATCAGTTGGGTGGAACCGCCGATCACGAGTTGGTCGGATCCAATTCCAAGAAGGAGTCGAGCGGAAAGTTTCCGCACAACATCGTAATCGGCCCCTAAGTTTCTTTAAAATTCATCTTTAGGACCTATTTTCTGTTCTCGTGGTTATTTGGGGAGTCGCGACGATGCCGTTAACCACGAAGATCACGCCTTTTCCATAAAGTGTAAAACACATATATGCACACATATTACAGTATTTTACACACTATATTACTGTAAACTTCAAAGTCATGTTTTTCTAGTGTATTTTAAGAACAACCATCTCTCAACCCTATTTTCACGGTGAGGCCGGAGATCGCAATGACATTGGTAATCGCGATCCCCTCAGATATGGCGTGGAAGCGGAAAGCAAAAGCAGGAATTTAATAGCCACCACCACATTAAAAAATTATAACAATATAATTAATTCTAATCATCACACTAGATAAATCACTAACTAAATAACTCTATAAAAACATTTATCAGAATCTCAGTATAATACAATATGTATTAATGATTCACTGATACATTTTTTAATATTTCCACCAATATTCACGGTGTCGCCACGATAGTCGCAAGGTCCCGCGATGGGACACAGGGGGACCGCGCTGGCGTTCGTGGCATTTTTTCAAATATTTTGCGTGATTAAAAAAATACATTTTGGACACATAACTTGTGTCACTAACACATACATTTCTGAAACATGAGGTCAGAGAACCGCGACCCTGACCCCTTATGTTTGCTTTCACAGAAAAGTTTAGCTCCGGGAACCATTCCCTATAAATAAAATGTTGGAAGCAACTATCTGTTCAGGTTGCGTCCAGCCAATCACAGCATTCTTGTTGGCGCGTGCATTCGCGAATAATTGCTAAATCGTCGCAAAATATCCACGGCCAGAGAGATCACTATAAATTTCGGCCTACATTTCTCAAAAACTACTGAATGGATTTGCACCAAAAAACAAAAAGCACAATCTGCGTAGCAACATCTACCTTTCTGCCAAATGGTGTAATTCCGTCCAGCGGTTCGGGCTGTAGGTTCGACATCGCATTCCCATGGGAATTAACATTTCAAATGAACCCTTATTTTGTGGCTCTATTTCTCAGTCCCCACTGCAGGGATCACTCCCAAACTTTCTATGACACACACAACCTAATTTGACACTTTTTTGGGAAAATTTCATACAGATTGATAAAACGACGCCAAATTCATATGCAAGTCAAAAAATGATTTTCCTATGAAAACTAGGTCCTAACTATAAATACCTACTGGTGGTCGGCATTTTTGACTTACCTATTATTGTTTTTGTTGCTTGACCAATCTGCATGAATATATATAAATATATATATATTATAAAAAGTCCTTGGTGTCCCTGAGGTAAGAAGACAATATATATATATATATATATATATATATATATATATATATATATATATATATATATATATATATAGTCTTCCTCCTCCGATACTATGTGTTGTATTTTCACTAAAAGTCCTTGGTGTCCCTGAGGTAAGAAGACAATATATATATATATATATATATAGTCTTCTTACCTCAGGGACACCAAGGACTTTTTAGTGAAAATACAACACATAGTATCGGAGGAGGACTTCCTTCTCATTACTCTTGATGTTCACTCCCTGTATACCATTATAGACCACAAACAGGGCCTCAAGGCTTGCCAACATTTCCTCCGCAGGAGACATGTCAGATTTAGAGACCATACCATGATGATCCTAGACATGATAGAGTAATGTCTAAGTAATAACATTGTTCTGTTTGATGGGGTTCTCTAAAAACAAACCACGGGACTGCCATGGGCTTATGCTTTGCTCCCAGTTTAGCGAAACTGTTCATGGGCCTATGGGAGGAAGAGATTTTTGCCAGTACTAAACTCTCTCTTGAGCTTGGACAGGTCGTGGTGTGGTTTAGGTACATCGATGACCTGTTCATCATCTGGAGGGGTTCGGAGGAGGAAGCTGTTGAGTTCATCAGGAAACTCAACACCAACAATCGCAACATACGCTTCACGAGCAATATCAGCAGTACCACAGCTGAATACCTGGACGTCAAGCTAGAAATCAGACAAAGCAAAATACACACTGAGCTCTTCCGCAAAGCCACTGCTGGCAACAGTGTGCCACATGCCCTCAGGGGCCACCCAGAGGCCCTCAAATGGAGCATCCCCTTTGGCGAACTACTGAGGGCAAAATGGAATTGCAACACTGAAGAAGCTTACCAACTAGAGCGTAGAGAGATGATTGACAGATTCAGAGAAAGAGGTTACCCCACCTGAATCCTGAAGAAGGCCAGCGACAGAGCTGACAGTATCAATAGACAGGAGACACTCTCTGACAAGAACAAGACGGAGACAGACCTTACTGAAGACAACACCAGAATCATCTTGACATACAACGGCGATGCCGATGATGTCAAGAGGATCTTAGTGAAAAACTGGGACATACTCAAATGTGATAACATCATAGGTGAGAACATCTAGAGCAGACCCAACATCACATACAGACGAGGCAGGAACATCAGGGACATGCTTGTCCATAGTGACATCACAGAATAGACGGGTAAGAATATACATAATCTTCAGGGATTTTTTCTGTGTGGACATTGTAAGGCATGCAGGAACAGTGTGATGCGCAAGGAGCTTACACGTGGCAAAACCAAGAAAGGTATCACCCAATTCCTCACATGCAGTACCACATTTGTCATTTACATCATAGAATGTCCGTGCAAGCTGTGGTACATAGGCAGTATGACTCTGATGGCTAAGAAAAGAATATTGGAACACATGAGGGCCGTCACCAACAGGGACCCTCGCTAGCCAGTAGCCTGTCACAATCAGGACAGACATTTCTCTGAAGCAACCCAACTCAGCTACTTCGCCCTCGAACAGATCATGAATGATCTCAGAGGAGGAGACAGAGTTCTTAAACGTAGGAAGAGGGAGTCAAAGTACATTATTGACTTCCAAACCAAGATCCCTGGTGGTCTGAATCAGGATGAGGAACTTGCCATTCACCTCAGAGAAGAATAGACTTTGCCTCCTGTAGGGATTCTCTCATACATAGTGCATCAGAAACCTAGTACTTTTTTTAACAATGTCACTTAATGTATTATTGTGTTTTTAATGTTTTCTTGATTCACTGTATTCTTTTTTCTGTGTTTCTTTTGCAGGATGAAAGGAGGGGACCCACCCACACGGCAACGACAACCACGGGTTCCCTACCCTTTTCTTCGTTGTCACTCCTGGGACGTCAACTCAGTTAAGAATTACCATGCATGGTGTAATCTGTTTTTATTATTGAGGATATCTTGTATTCGGTCATAAGTGTGTCACAATGTGTCTGGGCACTTGCTAGTTACTGTTTCTTGGAAGCCCGAGGAACCCGGGATTTAGGTTCTCATGTGTTAGTCCTGCACTTCTGGGCTTGTCATTTCGACACCCTGTGAACTTTGTGAGACCAGTCAGGCACTATGCCAGCACTTGTATTGCCCCGCTTGGTTCTCCTTGATATACTTCACGGCTCTCCTTACAGAATACCTATCTGCTTTCACTTTTTCTGCCCATGTTTGCCATTAGAGTTTATACCTATTGAGGCACCTCATACAGAGCGCATGCCAACATTTGTTATGTATTTTACAGTTTATGTTTATTTCAAGTTACATTTTCTGAAGGTGCTCGCACCTTTTGGTTCCACTTTGCCATTACCTGTCGTGTTTGCGACACCATTCAAATATGGCCGACATCTAATTACTCCACATGTATCCTTCTTTTCTTTCCACCATGCGTTCTTAAAGGCACTGGATTGGTGTGTACATTACACGTGATCAAGGCTACTGTGTAATAAACAGTTTTCGCAACAACTACCGTGTTCCGAGTGTACTATTCCCTGAGAGCGCGCCTACTGGAACTTTTGGAATTATGTGACAGCCAGTATGCTCTGCTGGGATGCGCGTCACTTCCCAAGGGTCCCGCAGATCTAGAAGGAGCGACGAGGCAAGGATATATATATATATATATATATTCACTGAAAAAACCATAGGTTTCAGGCACATTATAGTTAGAAATTAGCATTTAAAAAACCTTTGAAATTCACTGAAAAAACCATAGGTTTCAGACACGTTATAGTTAGAAATTAGCATTTAAAAAACCTTTGAAATTCACTGAAAAAACCATAGGTTTTAGGGACAGTTATAGTTAGTTGGACATTTCACTCGTACAAAACCCGTGAAATTCCCCCGTTATAGTTAGTTCAGCTAACTATAACTCGCGCCCCCGCAATGCACTGCTGATGATGTCACATATTACATCACTCATGACATGCTAATTTCTAACTATAACGTGCCTGAAACCTATGGTTTTTTCAGTGAATTTCAAAGGTTTTTTAAATGCTCATTTCTAACTATAATGCCCCTAAAACCTATGTTTTTTCAGTGAATTTCAAAGGTTTGGTAAATGACAATTTTTAAATGTATTAATTGTTATATTTATTTTTTTGATACTGATTTACTACATTTTTTAAAACTTTATATTTAGATATTTTATTTTTTAAATTACATTGTAATTACATTATACATTACATTACAAAATATACTTTCTCAGAATGAATTACTTTAGTTTAAATACTTTGCAAATAGGCAATAGACTTTTAAGTACAGTAGTTACAGTTGTTGCAATGGGCAACACAATTTCAAACACAATGCAACATTGAGCTCAATGTGAATTTCTAGTTAAATGCAATTAGTTACTTTATGGATTACTTTTCTAACCACAGGACTGGATCCTAGATTCAGTCCTGGGACATCTCCTGTAAACAGTTGAGTAAAAGCGTTTTGGTTACAGTAGTGATTTTTAAGGGATATTATTGTATTTTAAAAGTTGACACTTAGAAACTTTTTCACATATAATCACCAATGTTATCCTATGGGAGGAAATTCACTTAACAGGTAAGTAGTGTTATCGTTACTTTTTCTTACTCAGTGGTGGATCCTGGATCCAGCACTGGTGCATCTCCTGTAAACAGTTGAAAGAATGCGTTTAAGTCATACAGGCGATTTGTAAGGAATATTTGTAGTTTGTGAAAATCGACACTTTGAAACTTTTCTGCTGAAAACCAGACAATGGATTCCTATGGAAGGAAATACAAGTTACTGGTAAGTATGGTTAGAATTACTTTTCAGGGTCAGTGCTGGGCTAAAAGATGCAGCACTGGGTTCTCTCCTGATAACAGGTGAGTAAATCGGAATTCGTAGTTCGGCTGATTTTAGAGGAATATTATAAAGTTCCAAAACTCCACACTTTGAAGAATTTCCAAGTGAAACCAGTCAATGTTAGCCTATGGAAGGAAATTCAAGTTACTTGTAAGTACGGTTAGAATTACTTTTCAGGATCTGTACTGGGCTGAAAGATGCAGCACTGAGGTCTCTCCTGATAACAGGTGAGTAAATCGGAATTCGTAGTTCGGCTGATTTTAGAGGAATATTATAAAGTTCCAAAACTCCACACTTAGAAGAATTTTCAAGTGAAACCAGTCAATGTTAGCCTATGGAAGGAAATTCAAGTTACTGGTAAGTACGGATAAAATTACTTTTCAGGATCAGTACTGGGCTCAAAGATGCAGCACTGAGGTCTCTCCTGATAACAGGTGAGTAAATCGGAATTCGTAGTTCGGCTGATTTTAGAGGAATATTTGCACAATGGTGAAGGAAGGGGTGGTGCCTGAGGTGACATGTCTGCAAACACGCCCTGTGGCACGTTTTAAGTTGGAGAATTAATTCCTCCTCAATCCCGAGGGTCCCTAGGGGCCAACTAGCCCACCAGATACCTCCAGTATGTGCCAGAGAGCTGCGTTGCAGAGAGGTGTTCAGAGGCCACGCCCCTTTTACAACACTCTGCAACGCAGCTCCGTGGCGCTTACTGGAGGTACCTGGTGGGCTACTTGGCCCCCAGGGACCCTCAGGATTGAAGGGGATTTAATTCCCTATCTTAAAACGTGCCACGGGGCCTGTTTGCACACGTCACCTCAGGCCCCGCCCTCCCTTCACCACTGTGCAAACGCGCCCGTGGTGCGTTTTAAGTCGGGGATTAACTCCCTTGAATCCTGAGGGTCCCTGGGGTGCAACTAGCCCAACAGCTACCTCCATTAAGCGCCACAGAGCTGCGTTGCAGAGAGGTGTAAAAGGGGCGTGGCCTCAGAACACCTCTCTGCAACGCAGCCCCTGGCGCATACTGGAGGTTCCTGGTGGGCTAGTTGGCCCCCAGGGACCCCCAGTATTCAAGGGGAATTGCTCCCCTCTGCAAACGCGCCAGGGGGCGCGTTTGCAGAGTGCTGACAAGGAGGGGGCGTGGCCTCCGGCCCGATGCCAGATTTAAAAAAAATTTTTTTAAAAGGGGGCTGTGTGGCCCCCTTTCTTTTTAATTATTTTGGGCCCTGGGGACCCCATCCCCCAGGGCCTGACACCCTTTTATTTTTTAAAAAAAAATGGAAACGGGAAGGGGACCGCGTGGGCCCCCCTCCCGTGGCCAATTTCGGCCCGGGGACCCCATCCCCCGGGTCATTGCCACCTTTTTAAAAAATTATTTTTATGGAGGGGGCTGCATTGCCCCCCTCCTCAGGCCTCCTAAGGCTCCGGGGACCCCATCCCACGGGGCCGGCCTTTTTTAAATTTTTAATTTTTTTATTTAATAATTTGGGGGAGGGGGGCCGCGTGGCCCCCCTCCCGGGCCACTACTTGCCCCGGGGACCCCATCCCCCGGGGCTGGCCCTATCCTTTGGGGTCCGTGGGGGACCCCAACTCCCCACGGACCATGCCGGCTCCCCGCCTCCTGCGGGAGCCGGCATTGCTTTTCCACATGGGGAGCTGCTAACATGCAGCTCCCCGTGTGGAAAAGCAATGTGCTTTGGATATTGGAGGCGAGAGCAGGTTTCCTGCTCTCGCTCCAATATCCCAAGCAGTTTGCAATGACAGGGCGGGAGCCGCAAGGCTCCTGCCCTGTCATTGCAAACAGCAGTGTCCCGGGGGTGGGCACCCTGGGACACTGCAGGAGCCGGCCCTGGGGGGTGGCGGTCCCCAGGGCCATGGAGGGCTCCAGGAGGGGGCCACGCGGCCCCCCTCCCAACCTTGCACAGCCCCGGGAGGTGGTGGTCCTCGGGGCTCGTGGGTCCGAAACGGACCCCCACATTTTATTATTTAGTGCCCCGGGAGGTGGCGGTCCCGGGGCATGTGGGGGCTCGAGCCCCCACAGGTAATTTATTTAGAAAAAGAAGCCCCGGGGGTGGCGGTCCCCGGGGCTGCGGGAGGGCTGAGAGCCCTCCCACACCATTTTGTTTAAAGCCCCAGGGGTGGTGGTCCCCGGGCTTGGGGGCCTTAGAGGCCCCCATATAATTATTAATGATCCCCCGCATGCCCTCGGGACTTGGCCCACCCGGGGGCCAATTAACCACGAAGCGCGGGCTCTTTTATCGGCAGGATTTGCGCACCCAGCGCGTTTATTGCCGATTTAAAAAAATTATTTTGTCCCTGGTGGTACTTGTAGGACCCCCTGAGCAGGCCTAGGGGGTCAGGGTGTTTCTACCCTGCCCCCTTATTGTGTTTTGCGTAGTTTTTTTACTGCATTCTTGTTTCTCGGTTCTACCGAGGAACAAGATGGCTGCCAACATTTCCTGGTTTGGAGTGTTGACAGCCAATTAGCATACAGCTCGTGATCGGGAGGGTGCGCGGATCCACCGCGGCCATAGATATCGAAACTTTTATTTTGGATTTTCTCAGCAACTACTGAACGGATTTACACCATTTTTAAAAAAGGGTGCCCGCCAGTAGATAATATATATGACAAGCCAAAACCAATGATAAGACCAATAATGAAGAACAATCTGTCCAGGGGCAAGCTGATTCAATGGAGCAAAATCTCCTCGATACTCTGGTGGCTTTACAGAAAGAATCATATGAAACCGGTAGCCAAAGTACAAGCCTGGCTGCAATATCAAAGGAAACAGGGAAGAAAACCCCTTTCAAGAAAAAATCGACTTTTACACCAATCATGATGAGGGATGGAATTGACATTTTTAATGAGAATGTGGTACAGGAGATAAAGAAATTAAATTCAAAAATACAAAATCAAAAACAAAAAAAGAGTAACAAAAATCTTCAGTACCATCAGTTGATATCCAAACTCCCCAAAAATGAAAACATTATTGTGCGAGGCTCAGATAAAGGAGGTAATGTGGTTTTATGGACAAAAAAGATTATGTCGAGGAGGCTATGTCTCAATTAAACGACAGGGAATGCTACCGCACAAGCAACTTCCTAGCATTAAAGGGAATATATAATGATTTTTATAGTAAACTGGTAGCCTGGAAAAGTGCGGGACTATTAACTACCGACGAATATAAATTTATCAGGAATGATAATCCCAAGACACCGAACATTTATTTTATTCCAAAAATCCACAAAAGCACTACAAAACCTCCAGGAAGACCGATTATCTCGGCCCAAAAAAGCCTCTTGGAAAATGCTTCAATATATGCTGACTATTTTTTACAGGATTTAGTTAAAAATCTTCCATCCTACATAAGAGACACGAGTGATTTTATTTCCAAATTGAAGGATTTTGGTTGGAAGAAGAATTATTTACTAATGACTTTAGATGTCGTGTCATTATATACATGCATTAACCACAAAGATGGGCTTCGTGCCCTTGAATTTTATTTAAGAACCAATGATACTATCTTGTCCCCACATAGCATGATGCTGATAAATTTGATCAGTTTTTGTCTCTATAATAATGTTTTTTTATTTGATAAAACGTATTATCAGCAAATGCGGGGAGTGGCAATGGGGGCCAGCTTTTCTCCCAGCTACGCCTGTTTGTTTATGGGCTGGTGGGAAGAGCTGGTCCTGAAGGTATCGCATAAAGGTTATATGGAGAAGAATGTGAAGGCACTTTACCGTTTCATTGATGATTTGTTCATTGTATGGGAAGGAACGGTGGAGGAAGCCAATGACTTTGTAACAGCCATTAACAAAAATAGTGTCAATCTAAAATTCACTTCTACCATTAGTGAAAGTAACATTTGCTTCCTAGATGTGGAACTGTATATAGAGAATAATAACATCGAAACTAAAATCCATAGAAAGGAGACGGCTGGAAATGCGGTGTTGCACGCCAGCAGCTTTCATCCTAGACACCTAATTGAAAGTATCCCCTATGGGGAAATGATAAGATTAAAAAGAGTGTGCAGTAGCCCGGTAGATTTAATTGCTGCTCAACAAAAGAGTAAAAAAAGATTCTTAGCAAGGGGGTACTCTAAAAAGACAATAGAAGCAGCCATAACTAAATCCAACATGAAAGATAGATCTCTGTTATTACTAACAAAAAATAGTGGGGAAAACATTACTCAGTCACAAGAACCCGAAGTTAGGTTAATACTTGCTTACAATGCTCAACACAGACAAATTAAAAACATCATGCAACGCAACTGGCAAATCGTGAAGAGTGACCCAGTAATAGGTGACACACTATCACCATATTTAGGTGTGACTTATAGGAGAGCACCTTCAATGCATAATAGCCTAGTTAGCAGCAGTCCAGAAATACTAGAACAGAGAAAATGGTGGCAGCAAAATGGATTTACAAAATGTAAAATCTGCAAGGCATGTCAATATGGCACCAATATGAAAACATATAAGCTGGCGTTCAGTGATAAAGTTTTCACCATTAATAAACCACTGAATTGTAAAACCGAATATGCGATTTACATTTTAGAGTGCTCTTGCAATCTTAAATATGTGGGTAGTACTAAACTTCCCGCGCACAAACGAATTTTGCAACATATTAGAGCAATTAATAATAATGATCAAACGTATCCAGTTGCAAGGCATTTTAGGGACGTGCATCAAAGCAACCTAAAGGACCTCTCTTATTATTTGATTGACTCCATCCCCATGAATAGAAGAGGTGGAGATAGAGAAGGACAACTTAGAAAGTTAGAAACAAGGTATATACTGAATCTTAATAGCAAAGCCCCGGAGGTCTCAACACGACCGAAGACCTCCACACATGCCTTTAAACTAACATGATTTATATTTTGCCAGGTTTTTACAACTAACTGTGAAATCGAAACTTACAGTTTAACCGCATCACAGCTCATTTTTAAGTTAACTTGAGGAGAAAATTAAATTGTATTGTAATTTGTATTTAAACAAGGAAAACAGTAGGCCGCCTGACCGACCTTAACCACAGGTATAGTGGTTTTTTATATTCAACACCTAAAAGAGAATAGTGGAACAGTGTAACAATCATGGTTTTAAAGTATTGATTTTGGTGAAGGGGATTTTAATATATTATGTAGCACTTGCACTTTAAAAATTAGGCCAGAGACTGGGAATAGACTAAATCTGGGGGAGCCCAAGACAAGATAAAATTACATCCTAAGGGATTCAGGACATTGCTGCACCAAGGAAACTTAGCATTTAAGCTTGCATTTTACGGAAAAAGAAACAGTTTTGAATTATGTCAGGCCCCTTTCTTACTATAAATTTTAAATGAATTTTATATCTATGAATTTATTTAAAATTGAAGTCATGAAATGAATTTGTTTTTATGGTATTTTATATTTGATACTATTTATATATTTCATGTACATAAATAATTTATAAACTTTTATGATAAAATTATATTTGTATTTAACAAAGTATTTTGCAACCTGAATAAGTAATTTTAAACTGTGGAGGTTTTTTCCTGTTTTTACTTGGTGTATTATTGAATGAAATGTATCCACCGGAAGTTAGATTTATCCACTTCCGCCTTCATTGCCATCGAGGTCAGCATTCTAGGCTACCCCCACTATAAAGGACATGCCCAAACAGACGCGCAGCGGACGCGCTTAGAGGAAGACATTGCCTTATCTGTTTAAACAGTGGAGTGCCTGGGAAAGGGCTCCCTGTAATCTTTGTTGGTAAATCCTTTTGATCGTTTTACATTAATTGTATTATCCATCTCGAGAGCGCCTGGGAAAGGGCTCTCCTGTGTTATTTTATTTTCTATTTTTATCGCTGCTTTTAATAATTGTATACTGTGTTTTTAGAACGCTGGAAAATACAATATCTTCTATATTACTGAAACCCCTCATTGGAGCTTACCTGCCGGTTGGGCTCGGCGTCCCTCCCCGTTCCAGCGCGGATTTTTCCGTTTGTTTGGAGGGAGGTGCCACCCACCGGAAGTTAGATTTATCCACTTCCGCCTTCATTGCCATTGAGGTCAGCATTCTAGGCTACCCCCACTATAAAGGACATGCCCAAACAGACGCGCAGCGGACGCGCTTAGAGGAAGACATTGCCTTATCTGTTTAAACAGTGGAGTGCCTGGGAAAGGGCTCCCTGTAATCTTTGTTGGTAAATCCTTTTGATCGTTTTACATTAATTGTATTATCCATCTCGAGAGCGCCTGGGAAAGGGCTCTCCTGTGTTATTTTATTTTCTATTTTTATTGCTGCTTTTAATAATTGTATACTGTGTTTTTAGAACGCTGGAAAATACAATATCTTCTATATTACTGAAACCCCTCATTGGAGCTTACCTGCCGGTTGGGCTCGGCGTCCCTCCCCGTTCCAGCGCGGATTTTTCCGTTTGTTTGGAGGGAGGTGCCACCCACCGGAAGTTAGATTTATCCACTTCCGCCTTCATTGCCATCGAGGTCAGCATTCTAGGCTACCCCCACTATAAAGGACATGCCCAAACAGACGCGCAGCGGACGCGCTTAGAGGAAGACATTGCCTTATCTGTTTAAACAGTGGAGTGCCTGGGAAAGGGCTCCCTGTAATCTTTGTTGGTAAATCCTTTTGATCGTTTTACATTAATTGTATTATCCATCTCGAGAGCGCCTGGGAAAGGGCTCTCCTGTGTTATTTTATTTTCTATTTTTATCGCTGCTTTTAATAATTGTATACTGTGTTTTTAGAACGCTGGAAAATACAATATCTTCTATATTACTGAAACCCCTCATTGGAGCTTACCTGCCGGTTGGGCTCGGCGTCCCTCCCCGTTCCAGCGCGGATTTTTCCGTTTGTTTGGAGGGAGGTGCCACCCACCGGAAGTTAGATTTGTCCACTTCCGCCTTCATTGCCATCGAGGTCAGCATTCTAGGCTACCCCCACTATAAAGGACATGCCCAAACAGACGCGCAGCGGACGCGCGCAGCGGGCGCGCCGCTGGCGCGCCGTAGGCGCGCCTAAGGCAAGCCCGTCTGCGCCCGTCCGCGGTCGACCGGGGCTAGGGGCCACAACCCCTGCCCGTCTCTCCACCCACATCAGGAGATATAGCCCCAATTCCCTTTACAAATTAAGAGGAACAACCCCCGCTCTGTGTCACTCTTCCTGGAATTTAGCAGATCCACACACCACCTGCTCGTACTGTGGTTTTCAATTCCATTCTGCACCACTAACCAAAAAAAGCCAGCAAAACATGTACCTTTTGAACTGTAGATCACTTCCTAAACATTCTACGGAAATTCTTTGGTTGTTAGAAGAGCTCAACCCAGATGTCGTATACCTGACAGAGACCTGGCTCAATACTGAGTCAGAACCCGATCTCATTCAGGCCCTTCCCCAAGGGTATCAAATTCTATGTGAAGATCGCAAAGTGGGGAAAGGAGGTGGCCTAGCAGTCATTTATAAAGATTGTTATAAGTGCCGCAGCTTTCCCAATACGATACCAGATTGCGAAAGTCTTTCTTTCGCTATAGACTTCTCCCCCACTAGCACCTTTTCAGGGATACTTATATATCGTCCACCTGGAGCTCTGGGACAATTCCACAACATTCTTCCTTCCATCATAGCTAACCTAGCATGCAGTCCATCCAATTTTACACTACTAGGGGATTTTAACATTCATTTTGACAACACCGCTGACCATATTGCCCTAGAAATGACCACTAGTCTTTTAGCACTACAATTAAAACAACTAGTGCTTACACCGACCCACACCAAAGGTCATTTACTTGACCCTATTTTTAGTAATTGTGCAGATCTCATAGTTGGAACACCCTCCCCCCTTCTGTGGACAGACCACTTCTTGATCTCCCTCTCCTGGGTCACTCCTGACCCCCACTATTCTTTCAATACAATCACACGTAGGGAAAGAAACTGGTCAAAACTTCCCCTAGAGGATTGGCTGGCAGCTCTTGAAACCTCCAGACCACCTAATAACCCTGATCCCATTTTAGCCAATGAGGATTATAACAGATGGATCTCTGAATCACTAGACTCTGCACTTCCCATGAAACGCATTGAGCTTAAGCGTAGTACAAAGACTGCCCCCTGGTATTCCCCGGATTACGGGAAATGAAACGCCAATGCAAAAGATTAGAAAGGAAATGGCGACTAGACTACTCCCCTCCCAGTAAAACTGCATATAGAGAAGCGATAAAGATTTATAAAAATGAAATTAAAACTGCACAATCGATCTTCTTCGAAGAAAAAATTAATGCAGCCGCTTCTAGGCCTAAAGAAATATATCGCATTGCGAAAACCCTCCTTAAGCTCCCTGAAAAACCCCCAAATCCTATTAACGCACAAATTCGCTGCAATAACCTGGCAGAGTTCTTCTCTCAAAAAATACAAACCATCTACACTTCCTTTTCCCCTGTTCAGACTGACCCTCCACTCACTAAATCACTTGAATCAGGGACCCAGTCGCTGGCCACACTAGAATTCTTCCCCCACTTAATTCTATCAAGTTAAAAACTATTATGCATCAGGTCAAATCCGGCTCCCCCAACGACCCGGCACCCCGCGCACTTTGTTGTCAGTCATTGACAACGTCCTCCCCACGATACTTGACCTGCTTAATGCCTCCCTGTCCTCAGGCACCGTCCCGCTTCCTGGAAACGGGCTATGGTTAAAGCCCTTCTTAAAAAACCTAATTTAGACCAAGATGACCCTGGCAACTATCGACCAATCTCCTTGTTGCCCTGGTTGAGCAAGATCTTGGAAAAATATGCCAACATGGTGTTGGCAGAGTTCCTTGAGACTAATCATCTGCTCGACCCCTCCCAGACGGGATTCCGTCCCATGCATGGGATCGAAACCGCTCTGGTTGCAGTGACGGAGGAGGCCAGGAAGATTCTGGATCAGGGAGGATCTGCAGCAATTATCCTCCTTGACCTAAGTGCAGCCTTCGACACTGTAAACCACAACATCTTACTTCATCGTCTCACCGGTTTAGGAGTCTCAGGAAAAGCAATCGCCTGGTTTAAATCTTTTCTTTCAGACCGCTCCTTTCAGGTCTTTGAGGGCGACATCACTTCCCCTAGCAAACATCTTGGCTGCGGTGTACCACAGGGCTCTTCCTTAAGCCCTACGCTATTTAACATATACATGAGTCCACTGGCTGAGATAGTCCGTCCGTTCGGAATAAAAATCATTACCTATGCTGACGACACTCAGCTAGTGGTGGCTCTCAATCAGATACACACCGCGAATAACAGCCTGAGGGAGTGCTTAGAGGAAGTGACCAAATGGATGACTTTGTCATGTCTTAAACTAAATGGAGACAAAACTGAGCTGATGCTTTTAGGTAACCCCCTAAACTTACGACCAACTCATTGTGGCCTTCCTGCCTTGGCCCTGCCCCCACGCCAAAGGATACGATAAAAAGCCTGGGAATCTGGTTGGATAAGTCCCTTGACTTTAATTGTCAAGCAGCTAAATTATCAGCCACCTGTTTTGGTCTACTCAGGCTTCTGCGGAAGATCCTCCCCTTGCTGCCTTCTCAAGCGAGACAGATTATGGTCCAGGGACTTATTCTTCCTCGTCTGGATTTCGGGAATGCCCTCTATTTAGGGGCTCCCCAAGCTACCTTACGCAAGCTCCAGATAATTCAGAATTGCGCTGCTCGAACTCTGCTTCAGATTCCTCGTCGACTCTCAGCCAAACCCGGACTGAAGAGCCTTCATTGGCTCCCAGTCAGGGAAAGAATCGAATTTAAAACTCTGTGCATTGTTCACCGAGCTTTCTGGAGAACAGGTGCTGTCATCAATCATTCACTGATCACCCCTTACCATCCAAATAGACAGCTTAGATCAGCTTCCTCTCTCCTCACGACAGTTCCTAGGATCAAGAGAGTCAGATGTGGGGGTCGGTCTTTTTCCTATAACTCGGCTAAACTCTGGAACTCCCTCCCCTTCTATATGCGATCAGAACCCAACCTACTTCTGTTCCGTAAACATCTAAAAACTCTGCTCTTCAATAAAACTGAATAATTCAATGGTCTTTTTATAGGCATTGTCTGTAGCGCTAGGACGCCTGAGGGTAGCTACCGCGCTCAATAAATGGTCTTTTCATTTCATTCATTTCATCCTATATAGTGTGTTTTTTATGTCTATTCGAATTATCCAATGGCTGAAGGCACAAGTCACTTTAAAAGGGTGGAAAAAAAGCACAAGCGTTGTCATGTGATCAAGGTCCGGCTGGACCGAAACGCGTTATGGCCGATGCTGATTAAATAATTTGAAGCACTCATCTTGTGGTCCGTGCCTGCTTTTTCCAACGAAGGAGTGAAAGGGAAACAAGGCAGTTTTTTGGTGATATATATATATATATATATATCTCCAAGACTCCTTTCTCCCATCCAAAGAAATTACTCAGACACTCGAATATGCTTCAAAAAGATCCAATTTAATGACAATGACAATACCGACGCGTTTCGGCTTTATGCCTTGCTCACGGCAATAAGATTTACAAAATCATTACTCCATTGTTAAATACACGTATAAAAAGTGAAAAAGAACTTTACCACCACAATGTGATTCTGACTATAAAAATGTGTCGGCCATCTTAACATGATGAAATCCAAGGCTTTTCAATCCACATATAATTAGCAGCTTCAAAGATGTTACAATTCATGCATATTCTACGATTACGCTTTGCAAGAATTTGCATGATAAATGTAAAATTTCATCAGAAAAAATGCAAAAGAGTATTTGGGAGTAAACCAAAATTCATATACTCCTCTTTACCCAATACATGATCCGCCACCTCCAATATCGCCCAAGTGGGCAATTAAAGGCGGAACAAGCCCCTATGGGCTATTGGTTAACTCAACAATACAGAATTTAATTCAAAATTTGCAACAAAAATAAAAGAAATGCAAATAGAATAAAGCGCAATATAAGTACTCCTATGTTAAACATAAATACTCTGCCAATGTAGTCCAGCCCTGATAACATTTCCAAAAGCAGAATTTATGCCCATATGGGCCATTTAATCCCTCAACAATATCACACAAATATTGGTGTTATACAATTCTGCCCAAGTGGGCTATTCGCAAAGGAGTCCATATCCTGCACATGAATTAATCTGGACATCAGAAGCAGATGGTTCCACAATAAATACCCAAAAGAACAAAGGTGAAAGTGCCTGCACCTGTGTGAAAAAATGAAAAAAACGGAAAGAACTATTACCATTAAAAGCCATCTGGAAAGAATCTATAACTATAGAAAAAATGCTTTAAGTACTCAGGTGGATTGCCAGTTCCTCACTTGAATTTAATCCCTTTGGCATAAGGGTTTCAAAATCAATGATGTATTTCGATTCCAGCTTCCTCAATGTTAACTCTCGGTTCCCACCCCTGACATCTATAATCACAGCGTCAATTACCATCATTCTCAATAACCTTTCATTTTGAAAATGGCAATCAAAGAAGTGACGTGCCACCGGGTAATGTTTATCATTATGCCTGATGGCACGTACATGCTCTAACACACGTTTCTTGGCACGATGAATTGTGCTGCCTATATACATTTTGTAACATGGGCAGATTAGAGCATATACACAGTGGGTGGTATTGCAATTCAAAGACTTTTGAATGACAAATTGACGTTTAGAGTTAGGTATCTGGAATTCGATGCAATCAGAACTGTGGCTACAGGCTTTACAGTTTTTACAACAGCGGAAACCTGATTGCCCCCCAATCCTGGGTGTTACCTCTCTAGTAATCAGGTTCACACTTAACTCATCCCTCAATATGGAGAAAGAAATCATGTGCAAACGTTTTGTAGATCGAGGATACAGTCAAAAGGTGATTAACCAAGCGAGTAAGAGAGTAGAATATATATATATATATCATATATATATATATTCACTGAAAAAACCATAGGTTTCAGAGACGTTATAGTTAGAAATAAGCATTTAAAAAACCTTAGAAATTCAATGAAAAAAACACAGGTTTCATGGATGTTATAGTTAGTTGGACATTTCACTCATAGAAAACCAGATACATTTGGACGTTATAGTTAGTTGAGCTAACTATAACTCGCGCCCCCGCAATGCACTGCTCATGACGTCACATATTACATCATTCATGACATGGTCAGTGACATCACTGATGACAACACTGATGACATCTCAAATGACATCACTGATGACATCACTGATGCCATCACTGATGACATCACTGATGCCATCATCCACGTGATAATCTGATGCACCTCCTCACACCCTAATATAACCTTTGATACACCCACTCTAAAATACAGACTACCATTTTCAAAACCATACACACACCAATACCAGTTACTACATACCCACTCACTGATTCCTAGGTCTTCACACACGTTCACTCATTCACCCATACAGTCACTCATACGTGCAGCCACTCATCAATACAGCACTATCATTTGCACTCATACACCTATACAGACACTCACACATCGCCCCTCATCCATAGAGTTACTCACACACCTACTCAGTCATGCAAAGAATCAATCACACTCCCATTTACTCACCTATACAGTTACACACACCACCTCACTTATTCATACAGATACTGACACATACTTACTGTCTTATACAATCACTGATACAAGCACACAATCATCCATACAGCCACTCTCACAATCACTCACTCTCACATAAAGTCATTTATATACTCCAACAGTCATATATACTGCCTTTCACATATGTAGTTACTCACAAATGTACCAGTGAGACATCCATTCACTCACCAACATACCCATACACACACTCACCCACCCATACAGCACTTCACAGATGCACTCATGAACCCATACACCCAGTGAATCACCCACTCACACATCTATGCACAGAGTCACACACCCCCCACCCACCCACCCACACAGACACTCAGGCACACATACAGATAGTCAGACAACCAATCAATAACCCATATAGACACTAATGTAGCTACTCACCAACCCATGCAGACGCTTACACACCAGCTGACAGACTGATACAGATATTCACACAGTTTAGTCACTAACCCATGCATTCAGTAAGACACGTTTAATCACTCACTTATACAGTCAGTCACGCACCTACTAAATCATCCTTTCAGACAGTCATACACCCACTCATTGTTCAATACACCTTGGCCTATATATATATAAAACATATTTAAACTTTACAGAAACACACAGTCACTGGATGATGTCATCAGTGATGTCATCAGTGATGTCATTTGAGGTTTTTTAAATGCTAATTTTGAACTATAACGTCCCTGAAACCTATGGTTTTTTCAGTGAATTTCAAAGGTCTTTTAAATGCAAATTTCTAACTATAACGTCCCTGAAACCTATGGTTTTTTCAGTGAATTTCTAAGGTTTTTTAAATACTAATTTTTAAGTATAATGTTCTAAAAATATTTTCTTTAAGTTTTTTTATAGTTTTTAAAATAATATAATGCTTTCTCTTATCTAAAATATAAATATACATTTTTTTAAATAAAAAAGTGGATTCGCATACCGATCGTGTACCTGTCTCGATGGATGCGCGAATCCAAGTATTTCGCCGCCATATTGGTTAAGTCGTATACGATGCGTGTTTCGTAAGCGACTGGTGCGTGGATCTCGGCCCCGCGTAACGTCACGTACGTAGTTCCGGGGGTCGCGCCAGGTGCGCAAATCCATTGCAAATCCTTGAGTTTTAAAAGTATATGTATATAACTTTATTATATATATTATACCAAGACATTATTTAATATAATTATAAATATATATATATATAGCCACCCTATACCATTCTACTGATTATAAAAAAAAATTACACATACAAATTTTTTAACTAATTTTTGGGGATTCACGAACCCGTCGCGAACTCACAAAACAAAAGCACAAATTCAATGTACTACAACACAACACACTTTTCAAGTTTAACTATTAATTTTTAATTTTATATATGTTTAACAACTCAATCAATTGTAATCTTGTCATTAACTTCAATCACAGTAGCACTTTAAAACAACTTCACAAATACAACACTTGCTTCTACATTATATACTACTTAATTATTTATTTAAGGTGAATTTGCGAATCCAACGCAACGTTACATGGAGGGGCCGCGCTGAGAGCTGCGTTGGAGTCGCAACTCCAAACTCGAAAAAAAAACCAGATCCACTGCCATTATTTGGTATTCGCCCCGGGGACCCCATCCCCCAGGGCCTGCCACCATTTAAAAAATAAATAAATAATAAGGAGGGAGACCGCGTGGCCCCCCTCCTCAGGCCAAGAATGGCCCCGGGGACCCCATCCCAGGGGGCATGGCCAGCCTGGATTTTTTTTAGCAGGGGGGCCACGTTGCCCCCCTCATGGGCCACCAGGGTCTGGCCTCTTTGATGGGGACCGTGGGGGGAGCCCCAATGCCCCCACGGTCCCTACCGGCTCCCCGCCTCCTGTGGGAGCTGGCATTGCTTTTGGACAAAAGGGAGTTGCTAACATGCAGCTCCCCTTGCCCAAAAGCAATACTGCTTTGCTTCTTGGAAGCGAGAGCAGGTTTCCTGCTCTCGCTTCCAAGAAGCAAAGCAGTGTTTGCAATGACAGGGCGGGAGCCACACGGCTCCTGCCCTGTCATTGCAAACAGCAATGTCCCGGGGGTGGGCACCCCGGGACATTGCAGGAGCCGGCCCTGGGGGGTGGCGGTCCCCAGGGCCATCGAGGGCTCCAGGAGGGGGGCCGCGCTGCCCCCCTCCCTTTGGGTGCAAAGTCCCGGGGAGGTGGTGGTCCGGGGGCTTGGGGGCCTGTGAGGCCCCCCTCAATAATAACAGAAGCCCCAGGGAGGTGGTGGTCCCAGGGGCTTGGGGGAGCCCGCAAGGACCCCCTCATTAATAAAATAAGCCCCGGGGAGGTGGTGGTCCCCGGGGCTTGGGGGTCCTGCGAGGCCCCCCTCATTAATCAAGGAAGCCCCGTGGAGGTGGTGGTCCACGGGGCTTGGGGGACCCAAGAGGCCCCCCGCCTCAATTATAATAAAGCCCCAGGGAGGTGGCAGTCCCCGGGGCAGCGAGGGGGGGTTGGAACCCCCCATGCATTTATTGTTGTTCAAGCCCCGGGAGGTGGCGGTCCCCAGGGCAGCGGGGGGGTGCGTGACCCCCGCATACAATTAACTAAGCCCCGGGAAGGTGGTGGTCACTGGGGCTGCGGGAGCCCGCGCGGGCCCCTGCTAATTAATTAGGCATCGCCCCGGGATCTGGCCCACCCGGGGGCTTATAGAAAACAAAGCGTGTTTTTTTTTTTATTTCATCCGGCTTTGCGCACCCAGCGCGAAGTCGTCCATTTTAAAAAAAATTAAAAATGCTTTTTTGGGCTTGGGGGTCCTTGTGGGACCCCTGAGAAGGCCTAGGGGTTCAGGGTGTTTCTACCCTGCCCCCTTTTCTTGTTTTTTATCTTTTTTCACCCTTTTTCTTGTGACTCGGTTACCGAGTCACAAGATGGCTGCCAACACTTCCTGGTTTGGAGTGTTGACAGCCAATCAGAGTGAAGCACGTGCCCGGGAGGGTTCGCGAATCCTCCTCGGTGCTCAGATATCCGTATTTTTATTTTTTTAATTTCTCAGGAACTACTGAACGGATTTACACCATTTTAAAAAAGCACGCTTTATAGACCAAGACCTACCTTTTTGCTAAGTTTGGTGTAATTCCGTTCAGCAGTTCGGGCTGTAGCTTTGTCTAAAGTTTCCTATGTAAATTAACATGGAAAAAACGCGTCTTGGGACCCCCTTTTTTCTCGGCTCCCGCTTGACAAATCACCCCGAAACTTTCAAGACAGGAGCTGACCAGAGCACCCCATTAGTTTTGAAACTTTCGCGAAGATTCGTCAACCGGCGCCAAAGATATTGGCAAATCAAAAAACGCTTTTCCTGTGGAAACTAGGTCCTAACTATAACTACCTACTGGCAACCGCCAGTAGGTAATATATATATATATATATATATATATATACATATATATATATATATATATATATATATAATATGTCATGGGTACTTGAACCATAATTTGAGAACCATTGTCAATATAACAAATGATATGTCAGGATAAAATACCATTGTAGTGTAAAAATGGAAAATTTGAATAAGGACATGTGGGTACATTTTGTAAGAGTATAAAAATCATTACCTCCTGTATGTAGTGCAACAAATGTGAAAAATAACAAAAAAATGAAAAAGAACGTGAAAATATGAAAAATTGTGTATGTATCTCTTTAAATTGTGGGCAAATTTTTGGAGGGAACTTTCCCTTTAAATGGCTTGTCTATACCTATACACTCTATGACCCTGTCGAAGGCTCAGGCCGAAACGCGTAGGTCTTTATTTGCACTGTCGGTGGCATGTTATAAATAAATAAAAGGACATACTTTGATCCTGCAAGGACCTGGCTGTGCTGTTTTCTTCCGAGCCCTGGGAGTGGGGGAGCTGCTCTGGTGAAGAAATCCCTGAAAAAAAAATATATATATATATAGGCTTCAAATTGCCCGTCCGGCAAGCAGCACTCATCAGCCAGCTTAGACATCAAGCCTTTATTGGTGCAGAACATTGCCAGCATCCCAAAACTCATTAGCAGCTCGTTGCGCCCTCCATGCCTGACGCGTTTCGAAGGCAGCGGAACCAGAGCGTGCAAACTCATAGCGCCTGAGCCTCTGAGGAAGAAGCTTTCATAACTTCGAAACGCGTCAGGCATGGAGGGCGCAACGAGCTGCTAATGAGTTTTGGGATGCTGACGATGTTCTGCACCAATAAAGGCTTGATGTCTAAGCTGGCTGATGAGTGCTGCTTGCCGGACGGGCAATTTGAAGCGTATTTTTAGGGGCTGCCCTGCCCCTGAGCTTGCACCACCCCGCGAAACAAAGGGGGCCGCTGATTTGGTAACTACTGAATCCTTTGTGGGCAGTCAGACTGGATAGGGAACGGACCCGCATTTCGAGGCCCATTCGAGGGCTTTACATTTACAAGCAGTAATGGTGCTGGCTTCGAAAGGAGATGCGCTCTGGACTACCGCGCCCACAATCCTCTGCATAGACTCATCTGGGCAGTCCCATTCAGGGCGGGCAATTTTGATTGATTTAAAGGCAGCGGAACCAGAGCGTGCACACTCATAGCGCCTGAGCCTCTGAGAAAGAAGCTTTCATAACTTCGAAACGCGTCAGGCATGGAGGGCGCAACGAGCTGCTAATGAGTTTTGGGATGCTGGCGATGTTCTGCACCAATAAAGGCTTGATGTCTAAGCTGGCTGATGAGTGCTGCTTGCCGGACGGGCAATTTGAAGCGTATTTTTTAGGGGCTGTCCTGCCCCTGAGCTTGCACCACCCCGCGAAACAAAGGGGGCCGCTGATTTGGTAACTACTGAATCCTTTGTGGGCAGTCAGACTGGATAGGGAACGGACCCGCATTTCGAGGCCCATTCGAGGGCTTTACATTTACAAGCAGTAATGGTGCTGGCTTCGAAAGGAGATGCACTCTGGACTACCGCGCCCACAATCCTCTGCATAGACTCATCTGGGCAGTCCCATTCAGGGCGGGCAATTTTGATTGATTTAAAGGCAGCGGAACCAGAGCGTGCACACTCATAGCGCCTGAGCCTCTGAGGAAGAAGCTTTCATAACTTCGAAATGCGTCAGGCATGGAGGGCGCAATGAGCTGCTAATGAGTTTTGGGATGCTGGCGATGTTCTGCACCAATAAAGGCTTGATGTCTAAGCTGGCTGATGAGTGCTGCTTGCCGGACGGGCAATTTGAAGCGTATTTTTAGGGGCTGCCCTGCCCCTGAGCTTGCACCACCCCGCGAAACAAACGGGGCCGCTGATTTGGTAACTACTGAATCCTTTGTGGGCAGTCAGACTGGATAGGGAACGGACCCGCATTTCTCAGGCCCATTCGAGGGCTTTACATTTACAAGCAGTAATGGTGCTGGCTTCGAAAGGAGATGCGCTCTGGACTACCGCGCCCACAATCCTCTGCATAGACTCATCTGGGCAGTCCCATTCAGGGCGGGCAATTTTGATTGATTTAAAGGCAGCGGAACCAGAGCGTGCACACTCATAGCGCCTGAGCCTCTGAGGAAGAAGCTTTCATAACTTCGAAACGCGTCAGGCATGGAGGGCGCAACGAGCTGCTAATGAGTTTTGGGATGCTGGCGATGTTCTGCACCAATAAAGGCTTGATGTCTAAGCTGGCTGATGAGTGCTGCTTGCCGGACGGGCAATTTGAAGCGTATTTTTAGGGGCTGCCCTGCCCCTGAGCTTGCACCACCCCGCGAAACAAAGGGGGCCGCTGATTTGGTAACTACTGAATCCTTTGTGGGCAGTCAGACTGGATAGGGAACGGACCCGCATTTCGAGGCCCATTCGAGGGCTTTACATTTACAAGCATTAATGGTGCTGGCTTCGAAAGGAGATGCGCTCTGGACGACCGCGCCCACAATCCTCTGCATAGACTCATCTGGGCAGTCCCATTCAGGGCGGGCAATTTTGATTGATTTAAAGGCAGCGGAACCAGAGCGTGCACACTCATAGCGCCTGAGCCTCTGAGGAAGAAGCTTTCATAACTTCGAAACGCGTCAGGCATGGAGGGCGCAACGAGCTGCTAATGAGTGTTGGGATGCTGGCGATGTTCTGCACCAATAAAGGCTTGATGTCTAAGCTGGCTGATGAGTGCTGCTTGCCGGACGGGCAATTTGAAGCGTATTTTTAGGGGCTGCCCTGCCCCTGAGCTTGCACCACCCCGCGAAACAAAGGGGGCCGCTGATTTGGTAACTACTGAATCCTTTGTGGGCAGTCAGACTGGATAGGGAACGGACCCGCATTTCGAGGCCCATTCGAGGGCTTTACATTTACAAGCAGTAATGGTGCTGGCTTCAAAAGGAGATGCGCTCTGGACTACCGCGCCCACAATCCTCTGCATAGACTCATCTGGGCAGTCCCATTCAGGGCGGGCAATTTTGATTGATTTAAAGGCAGCGGAACCAGAGCGTGCACACTCATAGCGCCTGAGCCTCTGAGGAAGAAGCTTTCATAACTTCGAACCGCGTCAGGCATGGAGGGCGCAACGAGCTGCTAATGAGTTTTGGGATGCTGGCGATGTTCTGCACCAATAAAGGTTTGATGTCTAAGCTGGCTGATGAGTGCTGCTTGCCGGACGGGCAATTTGAAGCGTATTTTTTAGGGGCTGCCCTGCCCCTGAGCTTGCACCACCCCGCGAAACAAAGGGGGCCGCTGATTTGGTAACTACTGAATCCTTTGTGGGCAGTCAGACTGGATAGGGAACGGACCCGCATTTCGAGGCCCATTCGAGGGCTTTACATTTACAAGCAGTAATGGTGCTGGCTTCGAAAGGAGATGCACTCTGGACTACCGCGCCCACAATCCTCTGCATAGACTCATCTGGGCAGTCCCATTCAGGGCGGGCAATTTTGATTGATTTAAAGGCAGCGGAACCAGAGCGTGCACACTCATAGCGCCTGAGCCTCTGAGGAAGAAGCTTTCATAACTTCGAAATGCGTCAGGCATGGAGGGCGCAATGAGCTGCTAATGAGTTTTGGGATGCTGGCGATGTTCTGCACCAATAAAGGCTTGATGTCTAAGCTGGCTGATGAGTGCTGCTTGCCGGACGGGCAATTTGAAGCGTATTTTTAGGGGCTGCCCTGCCCCTGAGCTTGCACCACCCCGCGAAACAAAGGGGGCCGCTGATTTGGTAACTACTGAATCCTTTGTGGGCAGTCAGACTGGATAGGGAACGGACCCGCATTTCGAGGCCCATTCGAGGGCTTTACATTTACAAGCAGTAATGGTGCTGGCTTCGAAAGGAGATGCGCTCTGGACTACCGCGCCCACAATCCTCTGCATAGACTCATCTGGGCAGTCCCATTCAGGGCGGGCAATTTTGATTGATTTAAAGGCAGCGGAACCAGAGCGTGCACACTCATAGCGCCTGAGCCTCTGAGGAAGAAGCTTTCATAACTTCGAAACGCGTCAGGCATGGAGGGCGCAACGAGCTGCTAATGAGTTTTGGGATGCTGGCGATGTTCTGCACCAATAAAGGCTTGATGTCTAAGCTGGCTGATGAGTGCTGCTTGCCGGACGGGCAATTTGAAGCGTATTTTTAGGGGCTGCCCTGCCCCTGAGCTTGCACCACCCCGCGAAACAAAGGGGGCCGCTGATTTGGTAACTACTGAATCCTTTGTGGGCAGTCAGACTGGATAGGGAACGGACCCGCATTTCGAGGCCCATTCGAGGGCTTTACATTTACAAGCAGTAATGGTGCTGGCTTCGAAAGGAGATGCGCTCTGGACGACCGCGCCCACAATCCTCTGCATAGACTCATCTGGGCAGTCCCATTCAGGGCGGGCAATTTTGATTGATTTAAAGGCAGCGGAACCAGAGCGTGCACACTCATAGCGCCTGAGCCTCTGAGGAAGAAGCTTTCATAACTTCGAAACGCGTCAGGCATGGAGGGCGCAACGAGCTGCTAATGAGTGTTGGGATGCTGGCGATGTTCTGCACCAATAAAGGCTTGATGTCTAAGCTGGCTGATGAGTGCTGCTTGCCGGACGGGCAATTTGAAGCGTATTTTTAGGGGCTGCCCTGCCCCTGAGCTTGCACCACCCCGCGAAACAAAGGGGGCCGCTGATTTGGTAACTACTGAATCCTTTGTGGGCAGTCAGACTGGATAGGGAACGGACCCGCATTTCGAGGCCCATTCGAGGGCTTTACATTTACAAGCAGTAATGGTGCTGGCTTCGAAAGGAGATGCGCTCTGGACTACCGCGCCCACAATCCTCTGCATAGACTCATCTGGGCAGTCCCATTCAGGGCGGGCAATTTTGATTGATTTAAAGGCAGCGGAACCAGAGCGTGCACACTCATAGCGCCTGAGCCTCTGAGGAAGAAGCTTTCATAACTTCGAACCGCGTCAGGCATGGAGGGCGCAACGAGCTGCTAATGAGTTTTGGGATGCTGGCGATGTTCTGCACCAATAAAGGCTTGATGTCTAAGCTGGCTGATGAGTGCTGCTTGCCGGACGGGCAATTTGAAGCGTATTTTTAGGGGCTGCCCTGCCCCTGAGCTTGCACCACCCCGCGAAACAAAGGGGGCCGCTGATTTGGTAACTACTGAATCCTTTGTGGGCAGTCAGACTGGATAGGGAACGGACCCGCATTTCGAGGCCCATTCGAGGGCTTTACATTTACAAGCAGTAATGGTGCTGGCTTCGAAAGGAGATGCGCTCTGGACTACCGCGCCCACAATCCTCTGCATAGACTCATCTGGGCAGTCCCATTCAGGGCGGGTAATTTTGATTGATTTAAAGGCAGCGGAACTAGAGCGTGCACACTCATAGCGCCTGAGCCTCTGAGGAAGAAGCTTTCATAACTTCGAAACGCGTCAGGCAGGGAGGGCGCAACGAGCTGCTAATGAGTTTTGGGATGCTGGCGATGTTCTGCACCAATAAAGGCTTGATGTCTAAGCTGGCTGATGAGTGCTGCTTGCCGGACGGGCAATTTGAAGCGTATTTTTAGGGGCTGCCCTGCCCCTGAGCTTGCACCACCCCGCGAAACAAAGGGGGCCGCTGATTTGGTAACTACTGAATCCTTTGTGGGCAGTCAGACTGGATAGGGAACGGACCCGCATTTCGAGGCCCATTCGAGGGCTTTACATTTACAAGCAGTAATGGTGCTGGCTTCGAAAGGAGATGCGCTCTGGACTACCGCGCCCACAATCCTCTGCATAGACTCATCTGGGCAGTCCCATTCAGGGCGGGCAATTTTGATTGATTTAAAGGCAGCGGAACCAGAGCGTGCACACTCATAGCGCCTGAGCCTCTGAGGAAGAAGCTTTCATAACTTCAAAACGCATCAGGCATGGAGGGCGCAACGAGCTGCTAATGAGTTTTGGGATGCTGGCGATGTTCTGCACCAATAAAGGCTTGATGTCTAAGCTGGCTGATGAGTGCTGCTTGCCGGACGGGCAATTTGAAGCGTATTTTTAGGGGCTGCCCTGCCCCTGAGCTTGCACCACCCCGCGAAACAAAGGGGGCCGCTGATTTGGTAACTACTGAATCCTTTGTGGGCAGTCAGACTGGATAGGGAACGGACCCGCATTTCGAGGCCCATTCGAGGGCTTTACATTTACAAGCAGTAATGGTGCTGGCTTCGAAAGGAGATGCGCTCTGGACTACCGCGCCCACAATCCTCTGCATAGACTCATCTGGGCAGTCCCATTCAGGGCGGGCAATTTTGATTGATTTAAAGGCAGCGGAACCAGAGCGTGCACACTCATAGCGCCTGAGCCTCTGAGGAAGAAGCTTTCATAACTTCGAAACGCGTCAGGCATGGAGGGCGCAACGAGCTGCTAATGAGTTTTGGGATGCTGGCGATGTTCTGCACCAATAAAGGCTTGATGTCTAAGCTGGCTGATGAGTGCTGCTTGCCGGACGGGCAATTTGAAGCGTATTTTTAGGGGCTGCCCTGCCCCTGAGCTTGCACCACCCCGCGAAACAAAGGGGGCCGCTGATTTGGTAACTACTGAATCCTTTGTGGGCAGTCAGACTGGATAGGGAACGGACCCGCATTTCGAGGCCCATTCGAGGGCTTTACATTTACAAGCAGTAATGGTGCTGGCTTCGAAAGGAGATGCGCTCTGGACTACCGCGCCCACAATCCTCTGCATAGACTCATCTGGGCAGTCCCATTCAGGGCGGGCAATTTTGATTGATTTAAAGGCAGCGGAACCAGAGCGTGCACACTCATAGCGCCTGAGCCTCTGAGGAAGAAGCTTTCATAACTTCGAAACGCGTCAGGCATGGAGGGCGCAACGAGCTGCTAATGAGTTTTGGGATGCTGGCGATGTTCTGCACCAATAAAGGCTTGATGTCTAAGCTGGCTGATGAGTGCTGCTTGCCGGACGGGCAATTTGAAGCGTATTTTTAGGGGCTGCCCTGCCCCTGAGCTTGCACCACCCCGCGAAACAAAGGGGGCCGCTGATTTGGTAACTACTGAATCCTTTGTGGGCAGTCAGACTGGATAGGGAACGGACCCGCATTTCGAGGCCCATTCGAGGGCTTTACATTTACAAGCAGTAATGGTGCTGGCTTCGAAAGGAGATGCGCTCTGGACTACCGCGCCCACAATCCTCTGCATAGACTCATCTGGGCAGTCCCATTCAGGGCGGGCAATTTTGATTGATTTAAAGGCAGCGGAACCAGAGCGTGCACACTCATAGCGCCTGAGCCTCTGAGGAAGAAGCTTTCATAACTTCGAAACGCGTCAGGCATGGAGGGCGCAACGAGCTGCTAATGAGTTTTGGGATGCTGGCGATGTTCTGCACCAATAAAGGCTTGATGTCTAAGCTGGCTGATGAGTGCTGCTTGCCGGACGGGCAATTTGAAGCGTATTTTTAGGGGCTGCCCTGCCCCTGAGCTTGCACCACCCCGCGAAACAAAGGGGGCCGCTGATTTGGTAACTACTGAATCCTTTGTGGGCAGTCAGACTGGATAGGGAACGGACCCGCATTTCGAGGCCCATTCGAGGGCTTTACATTTACAAGCAGTAATGGTGCTGGCTTCGAAAGGAGATGCGCTCTGGACTACCGCGCCCACAATCCTCTGCATAGACTCATCTGGGCAGTCCCATTCAGGGCGGGCAATTTTGATTGATTTAAAGGCAGCGGAACCAGAGCGTGCACACTCATAGCGCCTGAGCCTCTGAGGAAGAAGCTTTCATAACTTCGAAACGCGTCAGGCATGGAGGGCGCAACGAGCTGCTAATGAGTTTTGGGATGCTGGCGATGTTCTGCACCAATAAAGGCTTGATGTCTAAGCTGGCTGATGAGTGCTGCTTGCCGGACGGGCAATTTGAAGCGTATTTTTAGGGGCTGCCCTGCCCCTGAGCTTGCACCACCCCGCGAAACAAAGGGGGCCGCTGATTTGGTAACTACTGAATCCTTTGTGGGCAGTCAGACTGGATAGGGAACGGACCCGCATTTCGAGGCCCATTCGAGGGCTTTACATTTACAAGCAGTAATGGTGCTGGCTTCGAAAGGAGATGCGCTCTGGACTACCGCGCCCACAATCCTCTGCATAGACTCATCTGGGCAGTCCCATTCAGGGCGGGCAATTTTGATTGATTTAAAGGCAGCGGAACCAGAGCGTGCACACTCATAGCGCCTGAGCCTCTGAGGAAGAAGCTTTCATAACTTCGAAACGCGTCAGGCATGGAGGGCGCAACGAGCTGCTAATGAGTTTTGGGATGCTGGCGATGTTCTGCACCAATAAAGGCTTGATGTCTAAGCTGGCTGATGAGTGCTGCTTGCCGGACGGGCAATTTGAAGCGTATTTTTAGGGGCTGCCCTGCCCCTGAGCTTGCACCACCCCGCGAAACAAAGGGGGCCGCTGATTTGGTAACTACTGAATCCTTTGTGGGCAGTCAGACTGGATAGGGAACGGACCCGCATTTCGAGGCCCATTCGAGGGCTTTACATTTACAAGCAGTAATGGTGCTGGCTTCGAAAGGAGATGCGCTCTGGACTACCGCGCCCACAATCCTCTGCATAGACTCATCTGGGCAGTCCCATTCAGGGCGGGCAATTTTGATTGATTTAAAGGCAGCGGAACCAGAGCGTGCACACTCATAGCGCCTGAGCCTCTGAGGAAGAAGCTTTCATAACTTCGAAACGCGTCAGGCATGGAGGGCGCAACGAGCTGCTAATGAGTTTTGGGATGCTGGCGATGTTCTGCACCAATAAAGGCTTGATGTCTAAGCTGGCTGATGAGTGCTGCTTGCCGGACGGGCAATTTGAAGCGTATTTTTAGGGGCTGCCCTGCCCCTGAGCTTGCACCACCCCGCGAAACAAAGGGGGCCGCTGATTTGGTAACTACTGAATCCTTTGTGGGCAGTCAGACTGGATAGGGAACGGACCCGCATTTCGAGGCCCATTCGAGGGCTTTACATTTACAAGCAGTAATGGTGCTGGCTTCGAAAGGAGATGCGCTCTGGACTACCGCGCCCACAATCCTCTGCATAGACTCATCTGGGCAGTCCCATTCAGGGCGGGCAATTTTGATTGATTTAAAGGCAGCGGAACCAGAGCGTGCACACTCATAGCGCCTGAGCCTCTGAGGAAGAAGCTTTCATAACTTCGAAACGCGTCAGGCATGGAGGGCGCAACGAGCTGCTAATGAGTTTTGGGATGCTGGCGATGTTCTGCACCAATAAAGGCTTGATGTCTAAGCTGGCTGATGAGTGCTGCTTGCCGGACGGGCAATTTGAAGCGTATTTTTAGGGGCTGCCCTGCCCCTGAGCTTGCACCACCCCGCGAAACAAAGGGGGCCGCTGATTTGGTAACTACTGAATCCTTTGTGGGCAGTCAGACTGGATAGGGAACGGACCCGCATTTCGAGGCCCATTCGAGGGCTTTACATTTACAAGCAGTAATGGTGCTGGCTTCGAAAGGAGATGCGCTCTGGACTACCGCGCCCACAATCCTCTGCATAGACTCATCTGGGCAGTCCCATTCAGGGCGGGCAATTTTGATTGATTTAAAGGCAGCGGAACCAGAGCGTGCACACTCATAGCGCCTGAGCCTCTGAGGAAGAAGCTTTCATAACTTCGAAACGCGTCAGGCATGGAGGGCG
Source organism: Calotriton arnoldi (assembly GCA_963921515.1). NCBI lineage: Eukaryota > Metazoa > Chordata > Amphibia > Caudata > Salamandridae > Calotriton > Calotriton arnoldi. The sequence continues at coordinate 131,729 of CAWUFW010019168.1, forward strand.
CAACGAGCTGCTAATGAGTTTTGGGATGCTGGCGATGTTCTGCACCAATAAAGGCTTGATGTCTAAGCTGGCTGATGAGTGCTGCTTGCCGGACGGGCAATTTGAAGCGTATTTTTAGGGGCTGCCCTGCCCCTGAGCTTGCACCACCCCGCGAAACAAAGGGGGCCGCTGATTTGGTAACTACTGAATCCTTTGTGGGCAGTCAGACTGGATAGGGAACGGACCCGCATTTCGAGGCCCATTCGAGGGCTTTACATTTACAAGCAGTAATGGTGCTGGCTTCGAAAGGAGATGCGCTCTGGACTACCGCGCCCACAATCCTCTGCATAGACTCATCTGGGCAGTCCCATTCAGGGCGGGCAATTTTGATTGATTTAAAGGCAGCGGAACCAGAGCGTGCACACTCATAGCGCCTGAGCCTCTGAGGAAGAAGCTTTCATAACTTCGAAACGCGTCAGGCATGGAGGGCGCAACGAGCTGCTAATGAGTTTTGGGATGCTGGCGATGTTCTGCACCAATAAAGGCTTGATGTCTAAGCTGGCTGATGAGTGCTGCTTGCCGGACGGGCAATTTGAAGCGTATTTTTTAGGGGCTGCCCTGCCCCTGAGCTTGCACCACCCCGCGAAACAAAGGGGGCCGCTGATTTGGTAACTACTGAATCCTTTGTGGGCAGTCAGACTGGATAGGGAACGGACCCGCATTTCGAGGCCCATTCGAGGGCTTTACATTTACAAGCAGTAATGGTGCTGGCTTCGAAAGGAGATGCGCTCTGGACTACCGCGCCCACAATCCTCTGCATAGACTCATCTGGGCAGTCCCATTCAGGGCGGGCAATTTTGATTGATTTAAAGGCAGCGGAACCAGAGCGTGCACACTCATAGCGCCTGAGCCTCTGAGGAAGAAGCTTTCATAACTTCGAACCGCGTCAGGCATGGAGGGCGCAACGAGCTGCTAATGAGTTTTGGGATGCTGGCGATGTTCTGCACCAATAAAGGCTTGATGTCTAAGCTGGCTGATGAGTGCTGCTTGCCGGACGGGCAATTTGAAGCGTATTTTTAGGGGCTGCCCTGCCCCTGAGCTTGCACCACCCCGCGAAACAAAGGGGGCCGCTGATTTGGTAACTACTGAATCCTTTGTGGGCAGTCAGACTGGATAGGGAACGGACCCGCATTTCGAGGCCCATTCGAGGGCTTTACATTTACAAGCAGTAATGGTGCTGGCTTCGAAAGGAGATGCGCTCTGGACTACCGCGCCCACAATCCTCTGCATAGACTCATCTGGGCAGTCCCATTCAGGGCGGGCAATTTTGATTGATTTAAAGGCAGCGGAACCAGAGCGTGCACACTCATAGCGCCTGAGCCTCTGAGGAAGAAGCTTTCATAACTTCGAAACGCGTCAGGCATGGAGGGCGCAACGAGCTGCTAATGAGTTTTGGGATGCTGGCGATGTTCTGCACCAATAAAGGCTTGATGTCTAAGCTGGCTGATGAGTGCTGCTTGCCGGACGGGCAATTTGAAGCGTATTTTTAGGGGCTGCCCTGCCCCTGAGCTTGCACCACCCCGCGAAACAAAGGGGGCCGCTGATTTGGTAACTACTGAATCCTTTGTGGGCAGTCAGACTGGATAGGGAACGGACCCGCATTTCGAGGCCCATTCGAGGGCTTTACATTTACAAGCAGTAATGGTGCTGGCTTCGAAAGGAGATGCGCTCTGGACTACCGCGCCCACAATCCTCTGCATAGACTCATCTGGGCAGTCCCATTCAGGGCGGGCAATTTTGATTGATTTAAAGGCAGCGGAACCAGAGCGTGCACACTCATAGCGCCTGAGCCTCTGAGGAAGAAGCTTTCATAACTTCGAAACGCGTCAGGCATGGAGGGCGCAACGAGCTGCTAATGAGTTTTGGGATGCTGGCGATGTTCTGCACCAATAAAGGCTTGATGTCTAAGCTGGCTGATGAGTGCTGCTTGCCGGACGGGCAATTTGAAGCGTATTTTTAGGGGCTGCCCTGCCCCTGAGCTTGCACCACCCCGCGAAACAAAGGGGGCCGCTGATTTGGTAACTACTGAATCCTTTGTGGGCAGTCAGACTGGATAGGGAACGGACCCGCATTTCGAGGCCCATTAGAGGGCTTTACATTTACAAGCAGTAATGGTGCTGGCTTCGAAAGGAGATGCGCTCTGGACTACCGCGCCCACAATCCTCTGCATAGACTCATCTGGGCAGTCCCATTCAGGGCGGGCAATTTTGATTGATTTAAAGGCAGCGGAACCAGAGCGTGCACACTCATAGCGCCTGAGCCTCTGAGGAAGAAGCTTTCATAACTTCGAACCGCGTCAGGCATGGAGGGCGCAACGAGCTGCTAATGAGTTTTGGGATGCTGGCGATGTTCTGCACCAATAAAGGCTTGATGTCTAAGCTGGCTGATGAGTGCTGCTTGCCGGACGGGCAATTTGAAGCGTATTTTTAGGGGCTGCCCTGCCCCTGAGCTTGCACCACCCCGCGAAACAAAGGGGGCCGCTGATTTGGTAACTACTGAATCCTTTGTGGGCAGTCAGACTGGATAGGGAACGGACCCGCATTTCGAGGCCCATTCGAGGGCTTTACATTTACAAGCAGTAATGGTGCTGGCTTTGAAAGGAGATGCGCTCTGGACTACCGCGCCCACAATGCTCTGCATAGACTCATCTGGGCAGACCCATTCAGGGCGGGCAATTTTGATTGATTTAAAGGCAGCGGAACCAGAGCGTGCACACTCATAGCGCCTGAGCCTCTGAGGAAGAAGCTTTCATAACTTCGAAACGCGTCAGGCATGGAGGGCACAACGAGCTGCTAATGAGTTTTGGGATGCTGGCGATGTTCTGCACCAATAAAGGCTTGATGTCTAAGCTGGCTGATGAGTGCTGCTTGCCGGACGGGCAATTTGAAGCGTATTTTTAGGGGCTGTCCTGCCCCTGAGCTTGCACCACCCCGCGAAACAAAGGGGGCCGCTGATTTGGTAACTACTGAATCCTTTGTGGGCAGTCAGACTGGATAGGGAACGGACCCGCATTTCGAGGCCCATTCGAGGGCTTTACATTTACAAGCAGTAATGGTGCTGGCTTCGAAAGGAGATGCGCTCTGGACTACCGCGCCCACAATCCTCTGCATAGACTCATCTGGGCAGTCCCATTCAGGGCGGGCAATTTTGATTGATTTAAAGGCAGCGGAACCAGAGCGTGCACACTCATAGTGCCTGAGCCTCTGAGGAAGAAGCTTTCATAACTTCGAAACGCGTCAGGCATGGAGGGCGCAACGAGCTGCTAATGAGTTTTGGGATGCTGGTGATGTTCTGCACCAATAAAGGCTTGATGTCTAAGCTGGCTGATGAGTGCTGCTTGCCGGACGGGCAATTTGAAGCGTATTTTTAGGGGCTGCCCTGCCCCTGAGCTTGCACCACCCCGCGAAACAAAGGGGGCCGCTGATTTGGTAACTACTGAATCCTTTGTGGGCAGTCAGACTGGATAGGGAACGGACCCGCATTTCGAGGCCCATTCGAGGGCTTTACATTTACAAGCAGTAATGGTGCTGGCTTCGAAAGGAGATGCGCTCTGGACTACCGCTCCCACAATCCTCTGCATAGACTCATCTGGGCAGTCCCATTCAGGGCGGGCAATTTTGATTGATTTAAAGGCAGCGGAACCAGAGCGTGCACACTCATAGCGCCTGAGCCTCTGAGGAAGAAGCTTTCATAACTTCGAAACGCGTCAGGCATGGAGGGCGCAACGAGCTGCTAATGAGTTTTGGGATGCTGGCTATGTTCTGCACCAATAAAGGCTTGATGTCTAAGCTGGCTGATGAGTGCTGCTTGCCGGACGGGCAATTTGAAGCGTATTTTTAGGGGCTGCCCTGCCCCTGAGCTTGCACCACCCCGCGAAACAAAGGGGGCCGCTGATTTGGTAACTACTGAATCCTTTGTGGGCAGTCAGACTGGATAGGGAACGGACCCGCATTTCGAGGCCCATTCGAGGGCTTTACATTTACAAGCAGTAATGGTGCTGGCTTCGAAAGGAGATGCGCTCTGGACTACCGCGCCCACAATCCTCTGCATAGACTCATCTGGGCAGTCCCATTCAGGGCGGGCAATTTTGATTGATTTAAAGGCAGCTGAACCAGAGCGTGCACACTCATAGCGCCTGAGCCTCTGAGGAAGAAGCTTTCATAACTTCGAAACGCGTCAGGCATGGAGGGCGCAACGAGCTGCTAATGAGTTTTGGGATGCTGGTGATGTTCTGCACCAATAAAGGCTTGATGTCTAAGCTGGCTGATGAGTGCTGCTTGCCGGACGGGCAATTTGAAGCGTATTTTTTAGGGGCTGCCCTGCCCCTGAGCTTGCACCACCCCGCGAAACAAAGGGGGCCGCTGATTTGGTAACTACTGAATCCTTTGTGGGCAGTCAGACTGGATAGGGAACGGACCCGCATTTCGAGGCCCATTCGAGGGCTTTACATTTACAAGCAGTAATGGTGCTGGCTTCGAAAGGAGATGCGCTCTGGACTACCGCGCCCACAATCCTCTGCATAGACTCATCTGGGCAGTCCCATTCAGGGCGGGCAATTTTGATTGATTTAAAGGCAGCGGAACCAGAGCGTGCACACTCATAGCGCCTGAGCCTCTGAGGAAGAAGCTTTCATAACTTCGAAACGCGTCAGGCATGGAGGGCGCAACGAGCTGCTAATGAGTTTTGGGATGCTGGCGATGTTCTGCACCAATAAAGGCTTGATGTCTAAGCTGGCTGATGAGTGCTGCTTGCCGGACGGGCAATTTGAAGCGTATTTTTAGGGGCTGCCCTGCCCCTGAGCTTGCACCACCCCGCGAAACAAAGGGGGCCGCTGATTTGGTAACTACTGAATCCTTTGTGGGCAGTCAGACTGGATAGGGAACGGACCCGCATTTCGAGGCCCATTCAAGGGCTTTACATTTACAAGCAGTAATGGTGCTGGCTTCGAAAGGAGATGCGCTCTGGACTACCGCGCCCACAATCCTCTGCATAGACTCATCTGGGCAGTCCCATTCAGGGCGGGCAATTTTGATTGATTTAAAGGCAGCGGAACCAGAGCGTGCACACTCATAGCGCCTGAGCCTCTGAGGAAGAAGCTTTCATAACCTCGAAACGCGTCAGGCATGGAGGGCGCAACGAGCTGCTAATGAGTTTTGGGATGCTGGCGATGTTCTGCACCAATAAAGGCTTGATGTCTAAGCTGGCTGATGAGTGCTGCTTGCCGGACGGGCAATTTGAAGCGTATTTTTAGGGGCTGCCCTGCCCCTGAGCTTGCACCACCCCGCGAAACAAAGGGGGCCGCTGATTTGGTAACTACTGAATCCTTTGTGGGCAGTCAGACTGGATAGGGAACGGACCCGCATTTCGAGGCCCATTCGAGGGCTTTACATTTACAAGCAGTAATGGTGCTGGCTTCGAAAGGAGATGCGCTCTGGACTACCGCGCCCACAATCCTCTGCATAGACTCATCTGGGCAGTCCCATTCAGGGCGGGCAATTTTGATTGATTTAAAGGCAGCGGAACCAGAGCGTGCACACTCATAGCGCCTGAGCCTCTGAGGAAGAAGCTTTCATAACTTCGAAACGCGTCAGGCATGGAGGGCACAGCTGAGCTGCTAATGAGTTTTGGGATGCTGGCGATGTTCTGCACCAATAAAGGCTTGATGTCTAAGCTGGCTGATGAGTGCTGCTTGCCGGACGGGCAATTTGAAGCGTATATATATATATATACACACATATATATATACATTATCTACTGGCGGTCGCCAGTAGATAGTTATAGTTAGGACCTATTTTCCATAGGAAATCCGCAACATTCTATTCCCAATAACTTTGGCGCCGGTTGACGAATCTTCGCGAAATGTTCAAAACTTATTGCCCGCTCCGGTCCGCTCCTATCGTGAAAGTTTCGGGGTGATTAGTCAAGTGGGGGCCGAGAAAAAAGGGGGGTCCCAAAACGTGTTTTCCCCATGCAATTTTCCATAGGAACCTTTAGTCGCAGCTACAGCCCGAACTGCTGAACGGAATTACACCAAATTTGGGAAAAGGTAGCCCTTGGTTCAGAGTCGTGCCTTTTGGTTAAATGGTGTAAATCCGTTCAGTAGTTCCTGAGAAATTTGAAAAAGAAAACACATATATATCTGGGCGGAGCCTAACCACACATGTCATCGTGAGATCTGATTGGCTGTTAGCACTTCATCCTGGAATTGCTGGCAGCCATCTTGGGACCAATATAAATGATAGTACCCCATTGAAATGCATTGTAGTGAATCGAAGATTTTGAGGGTTACCAAAAGGAGAACTATAAAGGGTGATAACAGACTTTAGTTACATTAGAATTCATTTGTTGATGGTACCATACCAATTTCAGGAATTGTGGTGTGTTCTAAGGTGATTTTACCCTGTGAAAAACCTTCTGCTGGGATATCATGAATCATTATTGAGAGAAAACTATTTTCACATGCTTGTCCCATACAGTTTTGGAAGGTGCTCCAGAAGCTAAAATGAGAGCATATTTTCTGTAAATTCACATTATCTTTCTCAGTCGTGTGAGAATGAAGTCTGACATTCTCAGTAAAACATGTACATCCATCAAGGGCAGAGACTGTCAGTTGATTCCTTTGTGTTCTACTGCAGCTTCCCAGAGTGTTCTAAAGAAAAACTAGAGAGCTAACAGTCTTACTTATGACAAAAGTATGGCACACCTGAAGCCATCTTGATTGGAATAAACTGGTAACACTTAAAACATTTAATTTAAAAAGGAACAAAATGATGGGGTTCATTTTGTCATAGAAATTATGGTTAGTGCTGTAGAAAGAAAAATTAGGACATGTTTCAAGTGTGATCTCAAATATCTTCCAGTTATATTTCAACAGGAGCAGCCTGTCAGTTGATGCCTTTGTGTTCTACTGCAGCATCCCAGAGTGTTCTAAAGAACAACTAGAGCGCTAACAGTCTTACTTATGACAAAATTATGGCACACCTGAAGCCATCTTGATTGGAATAAACTGGTAACTCTTAAAACATTTAATTTAAAAAGGAACAAAATGAGGGGGTTCATTTTGTCATAGAAAGTATGGTTAGTGCTGTAGAAAGAAAAATTAGGACATGTTTTAAGTGAGATCTCAAATATCTTCCTGTTATATTTCAACAGGAGCACCCTGTCAGTTGATGCCTTTGTGTTCTACTGCAGCTTCCCAGAGTGTTCTAAAGAACAACTAGAGAGCTAACAGTCTTACTTATGACAAAAGTATGGCACACCTGAAGCCATCTTGATTGGAATAAACTGGTAACACTTAAAACATTTAATTTAAAAAGGAACAAAATGAGGGGGTTCATTTTGCCATAGAAATTATGGTTAGTGCTGCAGAAAGAAAATTTAGGGCATGTTTTAAGTGAGATCTCAAATCCTCTTCTATTTCATTAGAAAATTCTGACATGCAGACTGAAACAATCACTTTCAATACCAGCAGTAGACTTCCAGTTAACTCCCTGGTGAGCAGTAGCTTTACTACAGTGATCTAATGAACAACTAGAGTGCTAACATTCTGAATTTATGGCAAATGTGTGACACATCTGAATGCCTTCTTGATGGAATCAAAGTAAAAAACTGAAAGCATTTCCTACTGAGGAGACTGCAGTAAATGACGAAATTAGGAAACTTCATAACAAATAAGTCTCCCAAGATGGCCACCAGAGAAAAAAGAGCCCAAATGTAGCACAAATATCACCCAGATGTAGCCCACATATAGCCCAATGACAGAAGTGTGCAAAACACTTTTTATTTTTAGTTTTTCTGCAGTTTTATATAGTGGAAACTGGTCAGGTATTGGAGCGTTACATCTTACTTGGACCCCTTATTGCGTATATTTTGCACGAAGTACATGAGATTGATCTTGCGAAACATTGAACTTTACGATTCTGTTAACCTGAAGTTGCTCTGAACCAGGCTTTGTAACACCCGTTTTTACCTACTGGTTTTAATTAATTCTCACTGTATTGTATTAGGAAAGAGGATTTACTGTTTTTATGTACACTTTTATGATCTATGTTTCTAAATCAGATCAAATAAAGTTTAATGAATTCTATGGCAGGACGGAGGCGAGGATTATGCATATCTTTCCTCACTTTATTTGCATAGCAGTTCAAAGAAAACGCAACACAACAATCATTAAACAAAAGACTACACAACCCATGAACCATTTGGGGTAGTCTCCAAGGCAACTATAGTCCAATCATATCACAGTCCATCGTATATAATATCGTGACGTCCCTTCCGCTTCCTCTTTCTTCACTGCTCGTCAGTTAAGTGCATTCCTTACATTCTTGGCTTAATCTGACGTTGTTGCTGTTTGTATAGCGGTTTCTTGTGCACGTTATTAGCATTATTGCCTTGGTATTGTTTCATATTCCCTGCGCAGCAGGCTCTTGCCCGAGCGCGTTCTCCCCCTCGCAGTTTCTCCCGCTGTGTGCTCTGCGTGCGGTGAAATCCTGTCAGGCGCGTCTGGTCCGAGCGAGGCAGCTCCGTCGAGCGCTTCCGCTGGTCTTTACGCGCGTTCGCGAATCCGGTCACTCTTTTAGTGTCCGCTTGATTCCCGACCAACCCTCGCCTAATTTTGACACCGCTACGCGGTGATTTCCCCACACGGCCACGTTAATGACCAGTGCCACCTGGTGGTGGTAATTGGTATTGCGCCTCAGTCTATTCTTATAACAGCTTCGGGGAAAGCCCAGCTGTTGGAGCACCGGCGAGGGGGCTGTCTTAAGGATTTTAAGGGCATTTGTTCTGTGCTCACACCCTCTGCTATCATGTCTTCTCCAGAAGACCATTTTTACTCCTCCTACCAGGAAGTGGAGGAGGAATGGCCCACCAACTTCTCCCTCCAGCAGTGGACCAAGCCCTCTCTCTGGCTATTTCTAGGCGCTGGCTCCTCTTAGGGATCAGGTTGATAAGCTGGCGAAAAGCCTCCCTGGGGTGTTCAGTGACCCAGATCTGGTGGTGGCGGGTCCAAGTAGCTCCCAGATGGGGAATAAAAGGGCCGTTAAGCATAACGCGGGGCACTTGGAAGGATTTGATAAACTTACGGAGACCTTCCTCAAGAGTGCGCGAACGCTAAAACATGCACCCTGCCGGGAGGAGGAGGGGCCTGGAGAAAATTGCGACACTGTCACCACTATTGTAGACCCCGACGGCGGGTTTCCTTAGAGGGAGAGGGTGTATCGGAGGACGATTTCTCCTCCGATGAGGATAAGGACTCGGGCGTCCCTGGCATCCATAGTCCCACTCCTCTCAGTCCCCGGTTGGGGACGGGGTCCACTCGGACATGTTCGAGCCTACCCAAATTTACCATCCTAGGTCGGCAGAGTGGACACCTGACGCCAAAGTGGCAGAGTATGTGGTGGGAAAATCCATCAACCCCTTGAAAGGGAGGTCAGGAATAGGATGAGGGGAGAATGCCCCAGGCCCTCACTGAAGGGGAAGGTGGCACACATGCCTGAAATTGATGAGAAACTATGTACCTTTTTCTCCAAGTATATGAGGGATCCCAAGAAAGGAATTGATAGGTCTTGGACGTGGTAGGGCCCTTGACCCAAATTATTCAATTGACGGAGCGTACCAAAGAGTCAGGATCCCCTTTGTCCACGGATATTGTGGCTGGTTGGGCGCACTACCCTAAACCCTAAAACACTACCCCTCCACTACCCAAACACCACTGCACTACCCTAAACCCTAAAACACTACCCCCAGCACGACACCCTACACTACCCAAACATAACTGCACTACCCTAAACCCTAAAACACTACCACCAGCATGACTCCCTACACTACCCAAACACCACTGCACTACCCTAAACCCTAAAACACTACCCCCAGCACGACTCCCTACACTACCCAAACACCACTGCACTACCCTATACCCTAAAACACGACCCCTACACTACACAAACACGACTGCACTACCCTAAACCCTAAAACACTACCCACAGCATGACCCCCTTCACTACACAAACACTACTGCACTGCCCTAAACCCTAAAACACAACCCCAGCACTACCCCTACACTACCCAAACACCACTGCACTAACATAAACCCTAAAACACTACCCCCAGCACAACCTCCTACACTACACAAACACCACTGCACTACCCTAAACCCTAAAACACTACCGCCAGCACGACTCCCTACACTACCCAAACACCACTGCACTACCCTAAACCCTAAATCTACCCCCAGCACGACCCCCTACACTACCCAAACACCACTGCACTACCCTAAACCATAAAACACTACCCCAGCACGACCCCCTACACTACCCAAACACCACTGCACTACCCTAAACCCTAAAACACTACCACCAGCATGACCCCTACACTACTCAAACACCACTGCACTACCCTAAACCCTAAAACACTACCCCAGCACGACCCCTACACTACCCATACACCACTGCACTACCCTAAACCCTAAAACACTACCCCCAGCACGACTCCCTACACTACTGCACTACCTAAACCCTAAAACACTACCCCCAGCACGACCCCCTACACTACCCAAACACCACTGTACTACCCTAAACCCTAAAACACTACCCCCAGCACGACCCCCTACACCACCTAAACACCACTGCACTACCCTAAACCCTAGAAAAGAAACCCCTACCCCATGCCCAATCCTCCTTACCTCTCACTCCTCATGGTTCCTCTCTCCTCGTGGTTCCTACTTCACGTCATCTCTGAGGGCGGTGCACGTCATTGTGAGGAAACGGAACAGCCTCTGTTTCCTTACAACGACATGGATCGTCTACATGTTTTTAGAACGCATGGTCATTTACCATACATACCTTTACAACAAAATTTGTTGTAAAGGCATGCGTGGTAAATGACCATGCGTTCTAAAAAATGCGTAGTAATGACTTTGTGATGTACAACGCATGCGTGGTAATGCATGCGTTGTAATGGTATCGCAAAGTAAAAAGTCGTTGTAACGGCTGTTTACTGATCAAAGCTGGCCCCTGTTCTTCAGTGAGACGTTTATTTGATTAATTAGGAGGAAGGAATGTGTTTTTTACCGAAAAGTGCATTCCCGGCTGTTGTATTGTGAAAGTGTCCACGTGGCCTGGTTTCACTTCCGGTGAAAGAGTGGAAGAGTCTGTTTGGATCTAAAGGAGTTCTGTTGTTGGACGGGGCCGGCACGACATGTCATCAGAAAACATAGCTAATTGAAAGCGTCCTCCCTGAAGTGTGGAGCAGTGCCATGAGAGGTCAACGAGTGTGCGTCCCACCGCAGTATGACCGTACCGCGTGACCCATGTGCCGCCTCCAGGGTACGGGAGGCAGAAGCGGCATCGCAGGTCCTCTTGAAGACCGTTGTAGCACTAATTCTACATTTTGGTACTAGGGCATTTTAACTTTGTTGTTCCTGCCAGATACAAAGAGAAGATCCTGTGTTATTCAGTGCCCTTGTTACCTTTTTTGTGGGTTGTGGTGCTTGTCACTTCGCTGCCTCGCCGGTGCACACGACTGGGCACCCCACCTCGTGTGCCATCTGCAGGGCCTCTGCCCTCGGATCACTGGTTTCGGTTTCTGGAGTGGCAACATAAACAGTTGCTCCCAAAGGACTAGCCTGAACACTTAGGTGAATATCCCCTGCACCAGCATTCCATGGAAATTCTTTCCTAGCTCTCCCACGTCAACGAGCACGGCTCCGCTCGCGACACCGTATGACGTCATCGGAGCCATAAGAGGACCTCGTCGGCGTGCTGACGTCAGTTCCACCCATTTTTTCCGTGCCACCGAGGCAAACAGGGGACCGAGACATTTTCACATGTATACATAGTATAATAAATATATATATATTCACTGAAAAAACCATAGGTTTCAGGCACGTTATAGTTAGAAATTAGCATTTAAAAAACCTTAGAAATTCACTGAAAAACCATAGGTTTCAGGCACGTTATAGTTAGAAATTAGCATTTAAAAAACCTTAGAAATTCACTGAAAAAACCATAGGTTTCATGGGCGTTAGTAGTTGGACATTTCACTCATACAAAACCATAGAAATTCCCCGTTATAGTTAGTTCAGCTAACTATAACTCGCGCGCCCGTAATGCACTGCTGATGACATCACATATTACATCACTCATGACATGGTCAGTGACATCACTCATGACATCACTGATGACATCTCAAATGACATCACTGATGACATCACTGATGACATCATCCAGTGAATGTGTGTTTTTCTGAAAATTAAATATGTTTTATATATGTATATCTCAAGGTCGATGGAAGAATAAATGGGTATATAAGTGTCTAAATGGATGATTTGTTTTGTAAAATTGATTGTATAACTGACTAAGTGTATCTTAGTGAATACATGGGTTAGTGAGTAATGTTTAAATATGAAAATATCTGTATCAGTCTCTCACTTTGTGTATAAGTGGCTGCATGGGTTGGTGAGTAGCTACATGAGTGTCTATATGGGTTATTAGTTGGTTTTTTGAGTATCAGTATGAGTGTCTGAGTGTCTGTATGGTTCGGTGGGGGTATTACTTAGTGCATAGATGCATGAATGAGTGACTCACTGTTTGTATGTGTTGAAGACAGCATGTGTGCAGGACTGTATAGGTGGATGAGTATGTGTATGGGTGTGTTAGTGAGTGAATGACTGTCTCAATAGTGTCTTTATGAGTAACTACATATGTTTTAAACTAGTATATGTGAGTATTGGTGTATATAAGTGAGTATATGTGAGAGTGAGAGATTGGAAGAGTTATTGTACAAATAAGTAGGTGTTTCTATAAGTGATTGTTTGAGAGAGTAAGTATGTGTAAGTTTCTGTAGAAGTAAGTGTGGTAGTGTGTGTATAACTGTATCTGCAAGTAAATGGATGTTTGATACTTTGTTTGCATGTGTGACTATGTATGTGAGTAACTCTATGGATGAGTGGCGGTGTGTAACAGGATGTATAGGTGTATGAGTACATATGATGAGTGAGTACATGTATGAGTGACTGTATAGGGACTGTTAGTGAATGAGTGGATGTGTGTGTAGATCTTGGAATTACTGAATAGGTGTGTTGTAACTGGTATTGGTATGTCCATTGTTTTGAAAATGTTAGTTTGTATTTTTGAGTGTGTGTATCAAAGGATATATTAGGGTGAGAGGAGGTCTGCCACTCTATCACAAGGATGATGTCATCAGTGATGTCATCAGTGATGTCATTTGAGATGTCATGAGTGATGTCATGAGTGATGTCACTGACCATGTCATGAGTGATGTAATATGTGACGTCATCAGCAGTGCATTGCGGGCGCGCGAGTTATAGTTAGCTGAACTAACTATAACAGGGGAATTTCTATGGTTTTGTATGAGTGAAATGTCCAACTAATTATAACGCCCCTGAAACCTATGGTTTTTTCAGTGAATATATATATATAATATATATATATATATATTATCTACTGGCGGTCGCCAGTAGATAGTTATAGTTAGGACCTATTTTCCAAGGAAATCCGCGACATTCTATTTGAAATAACTCTCTTGCCGGTTGACGAATCTTCGCAAAATTTTCAAACTTTATGGCCCGCTCCGCTCCGCTCCTACCCTGAAAGTCTCGGGTTGATTCGTCAAGCGGGGGCCGAGAAAAAAGGGGGGTCCCAAAACGTGTTTTCCCCATTCATTTTCCCATAGGAAACTTTAGACACGGCTACAGCCCGAACTGCTGAACGGAATTACACCAAATTTGGCAAAGAGGTAGTTCTTGGTTCAGAAAGAACCCTTTTGTTAAATGGTGTAAATCCGTTCAGTAGTTCCTGAGAAAATCAAAAGGAAAATCACATATATATCTATGGCCGCGTCGGATTCGCGCACCCTCCCGATCACGAGCTGTCTGCTAATTGGCTGTCAACACTCCAAACCAGGAAGTGTTGGCAGCCATCTTGTCTCGGTAGAACCGAGGAACAAGAAAGCAGTAAAAAAGTGCGCAAAACGCACAAAGGGGGCAGGGTAGAAACACCCTGACCCCCTAGGTCTGCTCAGGGGGTCCCACAAGGACCCCCTGGGTAGAAAAAAGCATATATATTTTTTTTTAAATCGGCAGGATGCGCTCAGGGAGCGCGTATCCTGCCGAAAATAAAAAAAATCAATGCGCGGTCTCCCGCGCTTCGATGGTAATTTGCCCCTGGGTGGCCCAAGTCCCGGGGGCATGGTGGGGGGGTTTTAATCTATGTAGGGGGGGCCTCTAAGGCCCCCCCAAGCTCCGGGGACCGCCACCCCCCGGGGCTTTAGAAAAAAAAGGGTGCGGGAGGACTCTTGGCCCTCCCGCAGCCCCGGGGACCACCACCCCCCGGGGCTTCTTTATTTGTTAATTTAACCTGTGTGGGGGGGCTCCAGCCCCCCCACACGCCCCGGGGACCGCCACCTCCCCAGGGCACTAAACATTTGAATATGGGGGTCCGTTACGGACCCCCAAAGCCCCGGGGACCACCACCTCCCGGGGCTGTGAAATAGTTGGGAGGGGGCCGCGCGGCCTCCCTCCTGGAGCCCTTGATGGCCCTGGGGACCGCCACCCCCAGGGCCGGCTCCTGCAGTGTCCCGGGGTGCCTACCCCGGGACACTGCTGTTTGCAATGACAGGACGGGAGCCTCGCGGCTCCCGTCCTGTCATTGCAAACTTGCTGGATATTGGAAGAGGCATGAAACCTGCTCGCTTCCAATATCCAAAGCTGATTGCTTTCCACATGGGGAGCAGCATGTTAGCTGCTCCCCATGTGGAAAAGCAATGCCGGCTCCCATAGGACACGGGGAGCCAGCGGGACTGTGGGGGTTTGGGGACCCCCCACAGTCCCCAACGAGAGGCCAGGCCCCGGGGGATGGGGTCCCCGGGGCCATAAGTGGCCAGGGAGGGGGCCACGCAGCCCCCCTCCCAAATTTAAAAAAATATTAATTTTAAAAAAGTGCAAGGCCGGCCCCGGGGGATGGGGTCCCGGGGCCTTAAATGGCCTGAGGAGGGGGCCACGCAGCCCCCTCCAAATAAAAAAATAAAAAATCGAGGCCATGCCCTGGGGGATGGGGTCCCGGGGCCAATACAGGCCCAGGAAAGGGGGCCACGCGGCCCCCTTCCCGTTTTTTTTTTAAATTTAAAAAATAAAATAAAATGCTCAGGCCCCGGGGGATGGGGTCCCCGGGGCCAAAAGTGGGCAAGGGAAGGGGGGCCACGCAGCCCCCCTCCCATTAAAAAACAAAAACAAAAAAAAAACGACCGGCATCGTGCCGGAGGCCCCCCCCTCCCTGCAGTACTCTGCAAACGCGCCCCTGGCGCGTTTTAAGAAGGGGAAGTAATTCCCCTTGAATACTGGGGGTCCCTGGGGGCCAACTAGCCCACCAGGAACCTCCAGTATGCGCCAGGGGGCTGCGTTGCAGAGAGGTGTACAGAGGCCACGCCCCTTTTACACCTCTCTGCAACGCAGCTCTGTGGCGCTTTTAGAAGTACATGGTGGGCTAGTTGGACTCCAGGGACCCTCAGGATTCAAGGGGACTTAATCCCCCAACTTAAAACGCGCCACGGGGCGCGTTTGCACAGTGGTGAAGGGAGGGGGCAGGGCTTCAGGTGACATGTGTGCAAACAGGCCCCGTGGCGCGTTTTAAGATGGGGAATTAAATACCCTTCAATCCTGAGGGTCCCTGGGGGCCAACTAGCCCACCATGTACTTCTAAAAAGCGCCACAGAGCTGCGTTGCAGAGAGGTGTAAAAAGGGGCATGGCCTCTGTACACGTCTCTGCAACGCAGCCCCTGGCGCATACTGGAGGTTCCTGGTGGGCTAGTTGGCCCCCAGGGACCCTCATGATTCAAGGGAACTTAATCCCCCAACTTAAAACGCGCCACGGGGCGCGTTTGCACAGATGTCACCTCAGGCCCCGCCCCTCCCTTCACCATTGTGCAAATATTCCTCTAAAATCTGCCGAAATACGAATTCCGATTTACTCACCTGTTATCAGGAGAGACCTCAGTGCTGCATCTTTCAGCCCAGTACTGATCCTGAAAAGTAATTTTAACCGTACTTACCAGTAACTTGAATTTCCTTCCATAGGATATCATTGCCTGCTTTTTGCTGAAAAAGTTTCTAAGTGTCGATTTTTGAAACATACAAATATTCATCTAAAATCAGCCGAAATACGAATTCCAATTTACTCACCTGTTATCAGGAGAGACCTCAGTGCTGCATCTTTCAGCCCAGTACTGATCCTGAAAAGTAATTTTAACCGCACTTACCAGTAACTTGAATTTCCTTCCATAGGATATCATTGCCTGCTTTTTGCTGAAAAAGTTTCTAAGTGTCGATTTTTGAAACATACAAATATTCATCTAAAATCAGCCGAAATACGAATTCCAATTTACTCACCTGTTATCAGGAGAGACCTCAGTGCTGCATCTTTCAGCCCAGTACTGATCCTGAAAAGTAATTTTAACCGCACTTACCAGTAACTTGAATTTCCTTCCATAGGATATCATTGCCTGCTTTTTGCTGAAAAAGTTTCTAAGTGTCGATTTTTGAAACATACAAATATTCCTCTAAAATCGGCCGAAATACGAATTCCGATTTACTCACCTGTTATCAGGAGATACCTCAGTGCTGCATCTTTCAGCCCAGTACTGATCCTGAAAAGTAATTTTAACCGTACTTACCAGCAACTTGAATTTCCTTCCATAGGCTAACATTGACTGCTTTCACTTGGAAATTCTTCTAAGTGTGGAGTTTTGGAACTTTATAATATTCCTCTAAAATCAACCGAACTACGAATTCCGATTTACTCACCTGTTATCAGGAGAGAACCTCAGTGCTGCATCTTTCAGCCCAGTACTGATCCTGAAAAGTAATTTTAACCGTACTTACCAGTAACTTGAATTTCCTTCCATAGGCTAACATTGACTGGTTTCACTTGGAAATTCTTCTAAGTGTGGAGTTTTGGAACTTTATAATATTCCTCTAAAATCAACCGAACTACGAATTCCGATTTACTCACCTGTTATCAGGAGAGAACCCAGTGCTGCATCTTTTAGCCCAGCACTGACCCTGAAAAGTAATTCTAACCGTACTTACCAGTAACTTATATTTCCTTCCATAGGAATCCATTGTCTGGTTTTCAGCAGAAAAGTTTCAAAGTGTCGATTTTCACAAATTACAAATATTCCTTAAAAATCGCCTGTATGACTTAAATGCATTCTTTCAACTGTTTACAGGAGATGCACCAGTGCTGGATCCAGGATCCAACACTGAGTAAGAAAAAGTAACGATAACACTACTTACCTGCTAAGTGAATTTCCTCCCATAGGATAACATTGGTGATTCTATGTGAAAAAGTTTCTAAGTGTCAACTTTTAAAATACAATAATATTCCTTAAAAATCACTACTGTAACCAAAACGCTTTTACTCAACTGTTTACAGGAGATGTCCCAGGACTGAATCTAGGATCCAGTCCTGTGGTTAGAAAAGTAATCCATAAAGTAACTAATTGCATTTAACTAGAAAATCACATTGAGCTCAATGTTGCATTGTGTTTGAAATTGTGTTGCCCATTGCAACAACTGTAACTACTGTACTTAAAACTCTATTGCCTATTTGCAAACTATTTAAACTAAAGTAATTCATTCTGAGAAAGTATATTTTGTAATGTAATGTATAATGTAATTACAATGTAATTTAATAAATAAAATATCTAAAAATAAATAGTTTTAAAAAATGTAGTAAATCAGTATCAAAAAAATAAATATAACAATTAATACATTTAAAAATTGACATTTACAAAACCTTTGAAATTCACTGAAAAAACCATAGGTTTTAGGGGCGTTATAGTTAGAAATTAGCATTTAAAAACCTTTGAAATTCACTGAAAAAACCATAGGTTTCAGGTACGTTATAGTTAGAAATTAGCATTTAAAAAACCTTTGAAATTCACTGAAAAAACCATAGGTTTCAGACACGTTATAGTTAGAAATTAGCATTTAAAAAACCTTTGAAATTCACTGAAAAAACCATAGGTTTTAGGGACAGTTATAGTTAGTTGGACATTTCACTCGTACAAAACCCGTGAAATTCCCCCGTTATAGTTAGTTCAGCTAACTATAACTCGCGCCCCACAATGCACTGCTGATGACGTCACATATTACATCACTCATGACATGGTCAGTGACATCACTGATGACATCACTGATGACATCTCAAATGACATCACTGATGACATCATCCATGTGATAATTTCATGCATCCTCTCACACCCTAATATAACCTTTGATACACCCACTCTAAATTACAGACTGCCATTCTCAAAACCATAGACACTCCAACACCAATAACTACATACCCACTCACTGATTCTTAGGTCTACACACACATCCACTCACTCACCTGTACAGTCACTCATACTTACGGTCACTCAGTACAGGACTATCATATGCACTAATACACCTACATAGACACTCACACACCGCCACTCATCCATAGAGGTACTCACACACCTAGTCAGTCATGGAAATAATTAATCACACTGCCATTTACTCACCTATACAGTTATACGCACACCAGCTCACTTACTCATACAAATACTAGCACATTCTTACGCTCTTATACAATCACTAATACAAGTACACACTCATCCATACAGCCACTCTCACAATCACACACTCTCACTTATACCCATTTATATACTACAACACACATATATACTGCCTTTCACATATGTAGTTACTCACACATGTACCACTGAGATATACATTCACTCACTAACACACCCATACACACACTCACCCACCCATACAGTCCATCACAGATGCACTCTTGAAACCATGCACCCAGTGAATCACCCACTGATACATCTATGTGCAGTCACACACACCCCATCCACACAAACACTCAGGCACCCATACAGATACTCAGACAACCAATCAATAACTCATATAGACACTCATGTAGCTATTTACAAACCCATGCAGCCACTTACACACCAACAGACAGACGGATAAAGACATTCACACAGTTTAGTAACTAACCCATGCATTTAGTAAGATACGTTTAATCACTCACTAATAGTCAGTCATGCACCTACTATATCATCCATCCAGACACTTATACACCCACTCATTATTCAATACACCTTGGCATATATATTAAACATATTTAAACTTTACAGAAACACACAGTCACTGGATGATGTCATCAGTGATGTCATCAGTGTAGTCATTTGAGATGTCATCAGTGATGTCATCAGTGATGTCACTGACCATGTCATGAGTGATGTAATATGTGACGTCATCAGCAGTGCATTGCGGGCGCGAGTTATAGTTAGCTGAACTAACTATAACGGGGGAATTTCACGGGTTTTGTACGAGTGAAATGTCCAACTAACTATAACTGTCCCTAAAACCTATGGTTTTTTCATTGAATTTCAAATGTTTTTTAAATGCTAATTTCTAACTATAACGTGTCTGAAACCTATGGTTTTTTCAGTGATATATATATATATATATATATATATATATATATATATATATTACCTACCAACAAAGGTTACAGGGATGTTATAGTTAGGCTGAGATTTCACTCGTACACAACTAGTGAGATTCAGCAGTTATAGTTACCTGAGCTAAGTACAAATTAAGCCCCTGCCATGCACTGCTTATTATCCCACATTTTACATCACTTGTGACAAGGTCAGTGCGACCTCCTCCCTCTGTATATTATAGTTTTAGCCCAGGAGTTCATGGTCCGCAGGGCCCTTAAGGGTAATATAGCCCCACCATTTTTTTTAGAAAGCACCTGGGAAGTGGTGGTCTCCGTGGCTCATAAGAGTCTCAGGAGGAGGCCCTCCTTCATTTTTTGTTTTAATTGGCCTGCCCCGGGAAGGTGGTGGGCCCCAGGGCCAAGACTGGCCATGGGAAGGAGGGCCCCATGCACCCCCTTCCCTTATTGAAAATATAAATGAGCCCCTGAGATCTGGCCCACCCGCGGGCCCATGTTTAAACAAGTGCGGAAATTTTCAAATCTGTCATGATTTTTGCCACGAAAACTTTAAAAAAATGCTCTTTGTGCCAGGCTTGTCTGGGTCCTGGGGCACCCTAGCACCAGGCCTAGGAAGTCAGAGTATTGCTGCCAAGATTTATTTTAAAAACAAACATGCTGTCCCACACTTGTTTTAAAAAAAGCCCTCGGGTTGTCAGGTCCTGGGGGTATGCACCCCTTCTATTGGTCTTTTTAGCCCCAGGGCCCACCACCTCCCCGGGGATTTTTTTAAATTAGGGAAGGGGCCGTATGTACCCCCTCCATTGGGCTTATTTAGCACTGGAAACCACCACCTCCCCAGGGGCTTAAGGAAAAATATTTGAAGGGGCCACACAGACCCCCTCCATGGTCTTTAGTACGCCCTGGGGACCTCCACCTCCCCAGTGCTAAATAAAAAATAATGGGGAACTGTGCAGACCTCCATGGGGCGTTTTTCTGTCAGCCTGAATTAACATCCCACAATGTCATCAATATTTACAGATTGAGCAAATATTTCCTTGTATTGTGGCGTGTTTCATTGTTTTGCAATGTAAATTGTGTTGTGTCCAATGTTTTCTTTTGTTTCTCTGATTATTGTGATTGTGGCTCATAGTGCTTTCTGACTTATTTTGTGTGCTTTTTTGTGTTCGTGCAGTATGATATTTCTAATATGTATTGACCAATTGTATTTGTGGGTGCTCACAACTACATGACTATATGTACAGTTGTTTTGATATATATACAAAAAAGAATATATACAGTCCTTTTAAGAATAAGGTTTTTTGTACTATGAATACATATATATCTAAAAAAAAACATATATTTTTGTATGAGTTAAATAAACTATAAAAATACTAGTCTGATCCCTGGCTTCGTATATACTGTTGACGTACTGCAAATATTATATACATTGTTTTGGAAAAGTTCTTGTTTCTTTACCTCAGACCTCCATGGGGACCACCACCTCCCCTGGGCCGGTCAGTACATTCTAAAGAAGGGGGGCCACGCGGCCCCCCCTTCTGGAGCCAATAATGGCCTTGGTGACCACCACCCCCCAGATCCAGCTTCTTCGATTACCTGTATGCACACATAGAAGTTTGCTTTCATTAGGCGGGAAGCGAGAGCAAACATAACTGCACTCTCAGCAAGCGGGAGCTATCAAATTGCTCCTGCTTGCTGTGAGCAGAGTTTTCATCTGCCTCTCTGTCCGCTGTCATGCGGGCAGTGAAACAGATGGAACAATTGCTCCTGCACGCAGGGAGCTGCATATTTAGCAGCTCCTGTGTGTGGGAGCAGTGCTGGCTCCCACCAAACCACACTGGGTGCCTGGGTGGGGCCAGAGCACCCAGGGAGAAGTGGCCAGTCCCCAGGGCCAAAATCAGACAAGGAGGGGGGACTTGTAGCTGCCCTCCCAGTATTATTTTTTAAATAGCCCCTGGGGAGGTGGCAGTCCCCGGAGCCAGGGGGTCCAATAGGCCCCCCTGATTATTTTTCAATTTAGCCCCTGGGAGGTGGTGGTCCCCTGAGCATGGTAAACCAGTGGAATACAAGGACATATTCACTCACTTCATTTAGTTAGGGGGAAGTACCCATGTTTGGTGGAGATGCACCTCTTTGTAGTCTTGTCATCTTCTCTTGACCAGGATTCACATTATCACAGATTTGTGGATGATGACGCTTGAGGAACAATCACAATGCCAAAATGACATGCACACCTCATGATCCTTTACGCAGCTGTAGTGTAGAATATGCATGACACATTTACCCATTGAGGTAGCACTTACTAATTAAGCAAATGAAAGTACTCCAGTTGGGTAGATATTTTTGGCAAAACTTTGGACCTTTCTTGGAAAAAATGAGGTTTGATTATGGCCCTGGTGCTCATTTCACAGATCTTAAACCTCAACAGGAAGCACTTACAAATATAAACATAGCACGTGCCACAGTTGAATCTCCACTTCAGTAAAGAACAAATGATCATAACTTCTTGGGCTTGGCTAAGGCAAAGCAAATGTGTTTCCTCTCGTATTCCACGTTGAAAAACTATGTGAAATGCTCAATGGAGGTGAATTCATCATTGATCTATTGGATCACAATCTGATGTGTAGGGACTCTGATGAGTGGTTTCTTTCTTGTCATCTCCTGGTGAGAGCAGAATCCATGGATTTCCCTTTTAAATACTCTAAGTTTGCAAATGCCCAAAATGCATAGCACCACTCAAAAACCCACTCACAGACATACACAGGAACTCACACACCCACTCACAGACCCACACAGGCACTCACAGACCCTCTCACAGACACACACAGGTACTCACACGCCCACTCAGACATACACATGCACTCATAGACCCACTCACAGACCCACACAGGTACTCACAGACAGACCCAGCACTCATAGGCCCACTCACATGGGTATGCACACACCCACTCACAGACCCACACAGACTCCCACACACACACACAGTCACTCACACACCCACTTTCAAAGATGACAGGTTACAGTTAGCATTAAAAAGTTAAACAAACGTGGCAAATCACTGAAAAAAAGGAATGTTAAAGGGACGTTATAGTTAAGCTCAGATTTCACTCATGCAAAAACATTGAAATTCAGCAGTTATAGTTACCTGAGCTAGCTATAATGGATGCCCCTGCAATGCACTGCTTATGACCTCACATATTACTGTGGTAGGTAGTAACAGATGGGACCTAGTTTCCATAGGAAAAGCATTTTTGACTTGCCTATATCTTTGGTGCTGTTTGACGAATCTTCACGAAACTTTCCAATCAAAGTTTCAAGTTAGGTCTTGTTGTGCATGGAAAGCTTAGGGGCGATCTTTCAAGAGGGGGCCAAGAAAAATATAGGGTCAATAAAGCGCATTTACCATGTTAATTCCCATAGGGATTTTGAACATGACTCAGTCCAAGCTGCTGGACGGAATTGCACCAAATTTGGCAGAAAGCTAACTCTTGGTCCAGAAAGTGTGCTTTTTATTATTTGATGTAAATCTTTAAAATTATAAAAAATAAAAGGGAGGAGGGCAATGGCCTGTAGGTAGTTATAGTTAGTACCAACTTGTTCCAAAGACAAAGCATTTTTTTTGTTGCTAATAACTGCTTCACAAAATGTTCAAAACTAGTGTCCCACTTACTTCAGCTGCTGTTTGGAAAGTTTCAGGGTGATTGGTTAAGTGGGGGCCCTGAAAAAGGGGGGTCCCAAAACAATTTTTCCTCCTGCAGTGTCTATGGGGATTTTGCTTTTTTTTTTAACCGCTAAACAGAACTACACCAAATTTGGCAGAAAGCTAAATCTTGGTCCAGAAAGCATTTGTTTTCAAATTTGATGTAAATATGTTCAGTAGTTTGGGAGTTATTAAAGAAAGATATGTATAGGTATCTGGGGACACGGATCCACGCACATGGGATGTGCAGGTACCCGCAGATCCAGGGGAAAAGCAAAGCCCTGATTGGTCGCTCGTAACCTGAAAGGAAAGGTGCTGCTGCAATTTTGTTTGTCACTTGGCCCGGGGTAAAACAAAATACACGCATAAGAAGTGAGGATACAGGTATCCTGACCCCATAGCACACAAGGAGGGGTCCCTGAGGGATACTGCATGGGCAAGAAACTGGACCCAAACATTTTTGGGGCACGAATTGAGTATCCGCTGGTACCCACTAATCCGAAGTCCATTGGAAAAAACAAAAAGAAACTCACCCTCTCACATACCATACCTGCGCTGAAGGCCATGCATAGCATGGGGCTAGATGCATGCAGGAGTATTGGCCACAGGGCCTGTCTGCAGCGATGCCAAGCCCTCCTGCAAATCACCACCATGCTCAGCCGGTAATTACATATTACTTTACGTTAAAAAGCCATAGAAATTTACTGAACAAACCAAAGGTTAGAGGAATGTTATAGTTAGGTTGATGTTATACCCACACAAAACTATAGAAATTCAGCAGTTATAGTTATACTTATAGCTATACTTATCAATAGAATCTATAATGTGTGCCGTAAAATATTTATATGCAAAAGGAACATATGGCTGGGTCCAAACTGGGGTGGCATGGTGAGCAAAAGAATGATGAATTTAACCCAGATCTATTGACTGGGGGTGAATGTCTGACTTGCTCTGCATTCTGTCCATCATCTGTGTGTCTTTTGCTTTCTTGCCCTAAGTTCGCCGGGTATGCCCAGACGTGGGACCCGGGCTCACTGTGCCACTGGATTCAAGCTAGCCTGGCTGATGAGGGGTGATGCCCCGAAACCGGTCCCAGGATGCTTGTTTCTGGTCCAGGGAGGACATGGCTTGGCAGGTCAGGCTGGACTGTTCCCATGAGTCACAGGGTCAAGACTGATTTGCATATGGCTGGGTCCAAACTGGGCTGGCATGGTGAGCAAAAGAACGATGGATTGATTGATTGATTTTGAGATTTATATAGCGCTCGAATGCCCAAGGGCGTTTAGGCGCTGCAGCAGAGGGATCTGTCAGTAATGAAAGAAGGAGAGGGATTTCGTTTGAAAAGAGCCAAGTTTTCAGCGCTTTTCTGAAGGAAAGCAGAGTTGGACAGTTTTTAATGGCTAGAGGAAGCATGTTCCACAATTTTGCGGTGTTCAGGATAAAACTGCTTCCTCCCCAGCGGGCTTTCCTAAATTTAGGTATCTGGAGAAGTTTACTGTGCGCTGAGCGTAGTGTTCTGCAAGGATGGTACCAGGAAAAATGCTGTTTCAGGTACACAGGTCCTGCTCCATGTACAGCTCTATACGCCAGGCATAGAGATTTAAACTCCGTTCTTCTCTTTACCGGAAGCCAGTGAAGAGTTCTTAGGCCTTGAGAAACAGATTGGTACTTAGGAATGTTCAGTAGCAGCCTGGCAGCAGCATTTTGCACCCGCTGAAGTTTCAGCAAGTGTTGTTTCTGAATGCCCAAATAAAGGGCATTTCCATAGTTAAGTCTGGACAATGCTAAGCTTGTCACTAGTGTTTTTACTGCATCTGGGGGAATAAATGGTCTTACTTTCCGAATTAGCTTCAGTGTTAAATGAACCTGAGAGGCGACTTTATTAATTTGATGATGAAAGGTGAGTCTGTCGTCAAAGATGATGCCCAGGTTCTTAACCTTGTGCACTGGAGTAGGAAGAGTTCCCATGTCCAGAGGCCACCAATTTTGTGACCAAAAGGAGGTCTTGGATCCCATCAACAGAACCTCTGTTTTACTTCGATTGAGCTTTAGGCAGTTTGAGCTCATCCAGTGGTCTACGTGAGACATGCATTGATTAAAACGAGCAGCTGTATCCTCCAGATTGCTTGAGATGGACACCACAATCTGGGTATCGTCCGCATAGGAGACCAATGAAAAGCCAAACTGCCTGATGACATCAGCTAAGGGGGTCACACATAGATTGAACAGAGTAGGACTCAAAGTTGAGCCCTGCTGCACTCCACATGGAAGTGTAAACTGTTCTGAGCAAGAGTCCCCAATCTGAACAAATTGTAGCCTGTTATTTAGATAGGATTTAATCAGGCTTAAGGCTGAATTCTTGACTCCCACTTTTTGGAGCCTTTTGATAAGAATGACGTGGTTCACGGTGTCAAAGGCCGCCGATAGATCCAATAGGATCAAGGCGGCCCTTGCACCTGAATCCAGCGTGGTACGAAGCTCCTCTGCTGCCATTACCAGGGCAGTCTCGGTACCGTGTCCTTGACGGAAACCGTATTGTGTGGGGTCCAGCAGGTCTTTGGAAGACACATATGCGGTGAGTTGGGAGTTTATGATCCTCTCAAGGACCTTAGCTGGAAAAGGAATCGTCGCAATAGGTCTATAATTGTTATGGTCACTAGGATCCAAATTTGTTTTTTTTAATAGAGGAAGGATCGAGACCTTTTTCCATGCCTCTGGAAAAATACCAACCCTCACGATCTCTTTGAACAGTAGGCTAAGTTGCTCACTAATATCGTCAGATACCAGTCGGTATATTTTTGGGGGGCATGGATCTGATGGTGCACCGGATTTAACTGCTCTGACTATGACTCAAAAGAGTCCAGACCGTGAACCAGACGTATAGGGGATATAGTAGGGGGATCCACTAGAGGGTCGATACCCTTTTTTGTAAAGGAATCAAAAATGGCCTGCACTTTATCCCTAAAGAAACCTGCGAGTGATTTGCAAAACGCTACACTGGTATCCTCTATTAGTGGAGCAGGTAAAGTAACTAATTCCTTTAGGATTGAAAATAATATTTTACTGGAGTTACCAGCCTGCTTGATTTTCTCCGTAAAGTAGAGGCTTTTTTTGTCCAGGATCATTTTTTTGTATGTGCTCAAAGCTTGTGTATATAAAAAAAATTCGGCCTCCATATAATTTTTTCTCCAGCGTCTCTCTGCTTTTCTGCAGATTTGCTTCTGGTTACGTAGCGTGTCGCAAAACCAGGGTTCCGACTTGTTCATGCGTTTGCTAATGATAGTTTTTTCTGGAGCTAAGGTATTTAGTGCTGCTTTTACCCAATTGGTAAAGCTATTAGTTGCAATATTTATTTCGGACTTTAAATTTGGTTTGGGGGAGGCCAGTGCTAGAAGCATTTGCTGTGGGCAAATGTTTTTCCAATTTCTCCCTTTAAATGTCCTGTGGGTAGAGTGGGGACGTGGTACGTGGTGGGAGGAGGTAAGTACAAATAAAATGGCCTTGTGATCGGACCATGAGATTGGCAGAACATCCTGTACTGCCAGTTGGGAATTTGACGTGAAGATTCCGTCTAGGGTTTGACCGGCCTTGTGCGTAGCATTCTTAACCAACTGTTAAACAGAAATCAGTCTAGAATCCAATGATGGAGAGAAACGAACAGGGGTTGTGGCCCTGGGCCCGGTCCGGGTTTAACCCAGATCTATTGACTAGGGGTGAATGTTTGATTTTCTCTGCATTCAGTCTTTTTCTTTCTCGCCCTATGTGCGCCGGATATGCTCAGATGTGGGTCCCGTGCTCACCGTGCCACTGGATTCAAGCTAGCCTGGCTGATGAGGGGTGATGCCCTGAAACCGGTCCCAGGATGCTTGTTTCCAGTCCAGGGAGGACATGGCTTGGCAGTTTCGGCTGGACTGTTCCCATGAGGCACAGGGTCAAGACTGATTTGCATATAGCTGGGTCCAAACTGGGGTGGCATGGCGAGCAAAAGAACGATGGATTTAACCCAGATCTATTGACTGGGTGTGAATGTTTGATTTTCTCTGCATTTCTTCCATCATCTGTGTGTCTTCTGTTAAATAACTATAGTTCACAAGTTATAGTTTCTTCATAAGTATAAGTATAAATATAACTGCCGAATTTCTATGGCTTTGATGGGTAAAACGTCAATGTAACTATAACTTCCCTGTAACCTTTGACTCTTCCAGTGAATGGCGGACAAATTGGTGGAATAAAGTAAGAAGAAATTTGCACTTATCGCTGGGTCCACGCTCGTTATTTCTGGTGGCAATGCAGAAGTGAATGCGAGTTTACCTTATATATATATATATATATATATACATATATATATATATATATATATATATATATATTCACTGAAAAAACCATAGGTTTCAGACACGTTATAGTTAGAAATTAGCATTTAAAAAACCTTTGAAATTCACTGAAAAAACCATAGGTTTTAGGGACAGTTATAGTTAGTTGGACATTTCACTCGTACAAAACCATAGAAATTCCCCCGTTATAGTTAGTTCAGCTAACTATAACTTCGCGCCCCGCAATGCACTGCTGATGACGTCACATATTAATTCACTCATGACATGGTCAGTGACATCACTGATGACATCACTGATGACATCTCAAATGAAATCACTGATGACATCATCCAGTGACTGTGTGTTTCTGTAAAGTTTAAATATGTTTAATATATATAGGGAAAGGCGTATTGAAGAATGAGTGGGTGTTTAAGTGTCTGAATGGATGATTTAGTACGTGCGTGACTGACTCTACAAGTGAGTGATTAAACGTATCTTACTGAATGCATGGGTTAGTGACTAAACTGTGTGAATGTCTGTATCCGTCTGTTGGTGTGTAAGTGGATGCATGGATTTGCGAATAGCTACATGAGTGTCTATATGGGTTATTGATTGGTTCTCTGAGTATCTGTATGGCTGCCTGAGTGTTTGTGTGGGTGGGGTGTGTGTGACTCTGTACATAGATGTGTGAGTGGGTGATTCACTGGGTGCATGATTTCAAGAGTGCATCTGTGATGGACTGCTTGGGTGGGTGAGTGTGTGTATGGGTGTGTTAGTGAGTGAATGTATATCTCAGTGGTACATGTGCGAGTAACTACATATGTAAAAGGCAGTATATATGTGTGTTAGAGTATTTAAATGGCTATAAGTGAGAGTGTGTGATTGTGAGAGTGGCTGTATGGATGCGTGTGTGCTTGTATCAGTTATTGTATAAGAGCATAAGAATGTGCTAGTATTTGTATGAGTAAGTGAGCTGGTGTGTGTATAACTGTATAGGTGAGTAAATGGGTGTGTGATTAATTTTTTGCATGACTGACTAGGTGTGTGAGTATCTCTATGGATGAGTGGCGGTGTGTGAGTGTTTATATAGGTGTATGAGTGCATATGATAGTCCTGTACTGAGTGACTGTAAGTATGAGTGACTGTACGGGTAAGTGAGTAGATGTGTGTGTGTAGACCTAAGAATCAGTGAGTGGGTATGTAGTTATTGGTATTGGAGTGTGTATGGTTTTGAGAATGGCAGTCTGTAATTTAGAGTGGGTGTATCAAAAGCTATATTAGGGTGTGAGAAGATGCATGAAATTATCACATGGATGATGTCATCAGTGATGTCATTTGAGATGTCATCAGTGATGTCATCAGTGATGTCACTGACCATGTCATGAGTGATGTAATATGTGACGTCATCAGCAGTGCATTGCGGGGCGCGAGTTATAGTTAGCTGAACTAACTATAACGGGGAATTTCTATGGTTTTGTACGAGTGAAATGTCCAACTAACTATAACTGTCCCTAAAACCTATGGTTTTTTCAGTGAATTTCAAAGGTTTTTAAATGCTAATTTCTAACTATAACGTGTCTGAAACCTATGGTTTTTTCAGTGAATTTCAAAGGTTTTTTAAATGCTAATTTCTAACTATAACGTGCCTGAAACCTATGATTTTTAAGTGAATTTCAAAGGTTTTTAAATGCTAGTTTCTAACTATGCCTACAGAGGTAGGACATGTGAAGAAAGAAGAAAAAACGCGCAGAAAGAAGCAAAAGAAATGCAGAAAGAAGCAACAGAAGTCCACAAAGACGAAGAAAAGTGCAGGAAGAAGCAAAAGATGTGCAGAAAGAACCAACAGAGGAGCAGAAAGAGGCCATGTTGCAAAATCATCCTGTGCCCACAACTTTTTCAGACGGGTACTGGTGGTAACTGACTCTGACTAACCAGAGTCAGTGCTATGCTAAAAGACACTTAGAATACAGTGAAAACACCTACATACACTAGGGAACACTATGCGTTGGGGTACCCCTGTGATTAGCATGACCTCCTCTGTAAGTCCCTAGTACATAATAGGGCAGGGGATTAAAACTACCTCTTAAAACGCGTGTGCAAACGCGCCCCGTGGCGCGTTTTAAGTTGCGGGATTAAGTCCCCTTGAATCCTGAGGGTCCCTGGGGCCCAACTAGCCCCCAGGTACCTACAGTTAGGACCACAGAGCTGAGTTGCAGAGAGGCGTTCGAGGCCACGCACCTTTTTCACCTCTCTGCAACGCAACTCTGTTGTGCTTACTGAAGGTACCTGGTGGGCTAGTTGGCCCCCAGGGTCCCTCAGGATTCAAGGGGCGTGTTTGCACACATGTCACCTGAGGCCCCGCCCCCTCCCTTCACCACTGTGCAAACGCGCCCCGTGGCGCGTTTTAAGTTGGGGGATTAGGTCACCTTGAATCCTGAGGGTCCCTGGGGCCCAACTAGCCCACCAAGTACTTCCAGTAAGCACCACAGGCCTGCGTTGCAACACCTGTAACAAATTGTGTAGTTGTGTTTAGGTAGTGGAGGGGGTCGTGCTGGGGGTAGTGTTTTAGGGTTTAGGGTAGTGCAGTGGTGTTTGTGTAGTGTAGGGGGTCATGCTGGGGGTAGATTTAGGGTTTAGGGTAGTGCAGTGGTGTTTGGATAGTGTAGGGAGTCGTGCTGGGGGAGTGTTTTAGGGTTTAGGGTATTACAGTGGTGTTTGGGTAGTGTAGGGGGTTGTGCTGGGGGTAGTGTTTTAGGGTTTAGGGTAGTGCAGTGGTGTTTGGGTAGTGTAGGGGGTCGTGCTGGGGGTAGTGGTTTAGGGTTTAGGGTAGTGCAGTGGTGTTTGGGTGGTGTAGGGGTACTGCTGGGGTAGTGTTTTAGGGTTTAGGGTAGTGCAATGGTGTTTGGGTAGTGGGGGTACTGCTGGGGGTAGTGTTTTAGGGTTTAGGGTAGTGCAGTGGTGTTTGGGTAGTGTAGGGGTTCGTGCTGGGGGTATTGTTTTAGGGTTTAGGGTAGTGCAGTGGTGTTTGTGTAGTGTAGGGGGTAGTGTTTTAGGGTTTAGGGTAGTGCAGTGGTGTTTGTGTAGTGTAGGGGGTCGTGCTGGGGGTAGTGTTTTAGGGTTTAGGGTAGTGCAGTGGTCTTTGTGTAGTGTAGGAGGTCGTGTTTTAGGGTTTAGGGTAGTGCAGTGGTGTTCGGGCAGTGTAGGGGGTCATGCTGGGGGTGGTGTTTCAGGGTTTAGGGCAGTGCAGTGGTGTTCGGGCAGTGTAGGGGGTCTTGCTGGGGGTGGTGTTTCAGGGTTTAGGGCAGTGCAGTGGTGTTTGGGTCGTGCAGGGGGTCATGCTGGGGGGAGTGTTTTAGGGTTTAGGGCAGTGCAGTGGTGTTTGGGTAGTGTAGGGGGTCATGCTGGGGGAGTGTTTTAGGGTTTAGGGCAGTGCAGTGGTGTTCGAGCAGTGTAGGGGGTCGTGCTGGGGGAGTGTTTTAGGGTTTAGGGCAGTGCAGTGGTGTTTGGGTAGTGTAGGGGGTCGTGCTGGGGGAGTGTTTCAGGGTTTAGGGCAGTGCAGTTGTGTTTGGGTAGTGTAGGGGGTCGTGCTGGGGGAGTATTTTAGGGTTTAGGGTAGTGCAGTGGTGTTCGGGTAGTGTAGGGGGTCGTGCTGGGGGTTGTGTTTCAGGGTTTAGGGCAGTGCAGTGGTGTTTGGGCAGTGTAGGGGATCGTGCTGGGGCTGGTGTTTCAGGGTTTAGGGCAGTGCAGTGGTGTTCGGGCAGTGTAGGGGGTCATGCACGGGGTGGTGTTTCAGGGTTTAGGGCAGTGCAGTGGTGTTCGGGCAGTGTAGGGGGTCGTGCTGGGGCTGGTGTTTCAGGGTTTAGGGCAGTGCAGTGGTGTTTGGGCAGTGTAGGGGTCTTGCTGGGGGTGGTGTTTCAGGGTTTAGGGCAGTGGTGTTCGGGCAGTGTAGGGGGTCTTGCTGGGGGTGATGTTTCAGGGTTTAGGGCAGTGCAGTGGTGTTCGGGCAGTGTAGGGGTCTTGCTGGGGGTAGTTTTTCAGGGTTTAGGGCAGTGCAGTGGTGTTCGTGCAGTGTAGGGGGTCGTGCTGGGGATGGTGTTTCATGGTTTAGGGCAGTGCAGTAGTGTTCAGGCAGTGTAGGGGGTCGTGCTGGGGCTGGTGTTTCAGGGTTTAGGGCAGTGCAGGCAGTGGTGCTCGGGCAGTGTAGGGGGTCGTGCTGGGGGTGGTGTTTCTGGGTTTAGGGTAGTGCAGTTGTGTTCGGGCAGTGTAGGGGTTCGTGCTGGGGCTGGTGTTTTAGGGTTTAGGGCAGTGCAGTGGTGTTCGGGCAGTGTAGGGGGTCATGCTGGGGCTGGTGTTTCAGTGTTTTGGGCAGAGCAGTGGTGTTCGGGCAGTGTAGGGGGTCGTGCTGGGGGTGGTGTTTCAGGGTTTAGGGCAGTGCAGTGGTGTTCGAGTAGTGTAGGGGGTCGTGCTGGGGGTGGTGTTTCAGGGTTTAGGGCAGTGGCGTTCGGGCAGTGTAGGGGGTCTTGCTAGGGGTGATGTTTCAGGGTTTAGGGCAGTGCAGTGGTGTTCGGGCAGTGTAGGGGGTCTTGCTGGGGGCAGTGTTTCAGGGTTTAGGGCAGAGCAATGGTGTTCAGGCAGTGTAGGGGGTTGTGTTGGAGGTGGTGTTTCAGGCTTTAGGGCAGTGCAGTGGTATTCGGGCAGTGTAGGGGGTCTTGCTGGGGGTGGTGGTTCAGGGTTTAGGGCAGTGGTGTTCAGGCAGTGTAGG
Source organism: Calotriton arnoldi (assembly GCA_963921515.1). Classification (NCBI taxonomy): domain Eukaryota; kingdom Metazoa; phylum Chordata; class Amphibia; order Caudata; family Salamandridae; genus Calotriton; species Calotriton arnoldi. The sequence continues at coordinate 164,060 of CAWUFW010019168.1, forward strand.
GGGTCGTGCTGGGGGTGGTGTTTCAGGGTTTAGGGCAGTGCAATGGTGTTCGGGCAGTGTAGGGGGTCGTGCAGGGGCTGGTGTTTCAGGGTTTAGGGCAGTGCAGTGGTGTTTGGGCAGTGTAGGGGGTCGTGCTGGGGGTGGTGTTTCAGGGTTTCGGGCAGTGCAGTGGTGTTTGGGCAGTGTAGGGGGTCGTGCTGGGGGTGGTGTTTCTGGGTTTAGGGCAGTGTAGTGGTGTTCGGGCAGTGTAGGGGGTCATGCAGGGGGTGGTGAGTCAGGGTTTAGGGCAGTGCAGTGGTGTTCGGGCAGTGTAGGGGGTCATGCTGGGGGTAGAGTTTTAGGGATTAGGGCAGTGCAGTGGTGTTCGGGCAGTATAGGGGGTCGTGCAGGGGTGGTGTTTCAGGGTTTAGGGCAGTGCAGTGGTGCTCGGGCAGTGTAGGGGTCGTGCTGGGGGTGGTGTTTCAGGGTTTAGGGCAGTGCAGTGGTGTTCGGGCAGTGTAGGGTGTCGTGCTGGGGGTGGTGTTTCAGGGTTTGGGCAGTGCAGTGGTGTTCGGGCAGTGTAGGTGGTCTTGCTGGGGCTGGTGTTTCCGGGTTTAGTGCAGTGTTGTTCGGGCAGTGTAGGGGGTCTTGCTGGGGGTGGTGTTTCAGTGTTTAGGGCAGTGCAATGGTGTTCGCGCGCGCAGTGTAGGGGGTTTTGCTGGGGCTGATGTTTCAGTGTTTAGGGCAGCGCAGTGGTGTTCGGGCAGTGTAGGGGGTCTTGCTGGGAGTGGTGTTTCAGGGTTTAGGGCAGTGCAGTGGTGTTCGGGCAGTGTAGGGGGTCTTGCTGGGGCTGGTGTTTCAGGGTTTAGGGCAGTGCAGTGGTGTTCGGGCAGTGTAGGCGGTCTTGCTGGGGCTGGTGTTTCAGGGTTTAGGGTAGTGCAGTGGTGTTCGGGCAGTGTAGGGGGTCGTGCTGGGGCTGGTGTTTGAGGGTTTAGGGCAGTGCAGTGGTTTTCAGGCAGTGTAGGGGGTCTTGCTGGGGCTGGTGTTTCAGGGTTTAGGGTAGTGCAGTGGTGTTCGGGCAGTGTAGGGGGTCGTGCTGGGGCTGGTGTTTGAGGGTTTAGGGCACTGCAGTGTTGTTCGGGCAGTGTAGGGGGTCTTGCTGGGGGTGGTGTTTCAGGGTTTAGGGCAGTGGTGTTCGGGCAGTGTAGGGTGTCTTGCTGGGGGTGATGTTTCAGGGTTTAGGGCAGTGCAGTGGTGTTCGGGCAATGTAGGGGGTCGTGCTGGGGCTGGTGTTTTAGGGTTTAGGGCAGTGCAGTGGTGTTCGGGCAGTGTAGGGTGTCTTGCTGGGGGTGATGTTTCAGGGTTTAGGGCAGTGCAGTGGTGTTCGGGCAATGTAGGGGGTCGTGCTGGGGCTGGTGTTTTAGGGTTTAGGGCAGTGCAGTGGTGTTCGGGCAGTGTAGGGGGTCTTGCTGGGGCTGGTGTTTCAGGGTTTAGGGTAGTGCAGTGGTGTTCGGGCAGTGTAGGGGGTCGTGCTGGGGCTGGTGTTTTAGGGTTTAGGGCAGTGCAGTGGTGTTCGGGCAGTGTAGGCGGTCTTGCTGGCGCTGGTGTTTCAGGGTTTAGGGTAGTGCAGTGGTGTTCGGGCAGTGTAGGGGGTCGTGCTGGGGCTGGTGTTTGAGGGTTTAGGGCAGTGCAGTGGTTTTCAGGCAGTGTAGGGGGTCTTGCTGGGGCTGGTGTTTCAGGGTTTAGGGCAGTGGTGTTCGGGCAGTGTAGGGTGTCTTGCTGGGGGTGATGTTTCAGGGTTTAGGGCAGTGCAGTGGTGTTCGGGCAATGTAGGGGGTCGTGCTGGGGCTGGTGTTTTAGGGTTTAGGGCAGTGCAGTGGTGTTCGGGCAGTGTAGGGTGTCTTGCTGGGGGTGATGTTTCAGGGTTTAGGGCAGTGCAGTGGTGTTCGGGCAATGTAGGGGGTCGTGCTGGGGCTGGTGTTTTAGGGTTTAGGGCAGTGCAGTGGTGTTCGGGCAGTGTAGGCGGTCTTGCTGGGGCTGGTGTTTCAGGGTTTAGGGTAGTGCAGTGGTGTTCGGGCAGTGTAGGGGGTCGTGCTGGGGCTGGTGTTTGAGGGTTTAGGGCAGTGCAGTGGTTTTCAGGCAGTGTAGGGGGTCTTGCTGGGGCTGGTGTTTCAGGGTTTAGGGTAGTGCAGTGGTGTTCGGGCAGTGTAGGGGGTCGTGCTGGGGCTGGTGTTTGAGGGTTTAGGGCACTGCAGTGTTGTTCGGGCAGTGTAGGGGGTCTTGCTGGGGGTGGTGTTTCAGGGTTTAGGGCAGTGGTGTTCGGGCAGTGTAGGGTGTCTTGCTGGGGGTGATGTTTCAGGGTTTAGGGCAGTGCAGTGGTGTTCGGGCAATGTAGGGGGTCGTGCTGGGGCTGGTGTTTTAGGGTTTAGGGCAGTGCAGTGGTGTTCGGGCAGTGTAGGGTGTCTTGCTGGGGGTGATGTTTCAGGGTTTAGGGCAGTGCAGTGGTGTTCGGGCAATGTAGGGGGTCGTGCTGGGGCTGGTGTTTTAGGGTTTAGGGCAGTGCAGTGGTGTTCGGGCAGTGTAGGGGGTCTTGCTGGGGGTAGTGTTGTAGGGTTTAGGGTAGTGCAGTGGTGTTCGGGCAGTGTAGGGGGTCTTGCTGGGGGTGGTGTTTCAGGGTTTAGGGCAGTGGTGTTCGGGCAGTGTATGGGGTCTTGCTGGGGGTGATGTTTCAGGGTTTAGGGCAGTGCAGTGGTGTTCGGGCAGTGTAGGGGGTCTTGCTGGGGGTAGTGTTTCAGGGTTTAGGGCAGTGCAGGGGTGTTCGTGCAGTGTAGGGGGTCGTGCTGGGGATGGTGTTTCAGGGTTTAGGGCAGTGCAGTAGTGTTCGGGCAGTGTAGGGGGTCGTGCAGGGGGAATGGTGTTTCAGGGTTTAGGGCAGTGCAGTGGTGTTCGGGCAGTGTAGGGTGTCGTGCTGGGGGTGGTGTTTCAGGGTTTAGGGCAGTGCAGTGGTGTTCGGGCAGTGTAGGCGGTCTTGCTGGGGCTGGTGTTTCAGGGTTTAGGGTAGTGCAGTGGTGTTCGGGCAGTGTAGGGGGTCGTGCTGGGGCTGGTGTTTGAGGGTTTAGGGCAGTGCAGTGGTGTTCGGGCAGTGTAGGGTGTCTTGCTGGGGGTGATGTTTCAGGGTTTAGGGCAGTGCAGTGGAGTTCGGGCAATGTAGGGGGTCGTGCTGGGGCTGGTGTTTTAGGGTTTAGGGCAGTGCAGTGGTGTTCGGGCAGTGTAGGGGTCTTGCTGGGGGTGGTGTTTCAGGGTTTAGGAGGCAGTGGTGTTCGGGCAGTGTAGGGGGTCTTGCTGGGGGTGATGTTTCAGGGTTTAGGGCAGTGCAGTGGTGTTCGGGCAGTGTAGGGGGTCTTGCTGGGGGTAGTGTTTCAGGGTTTAGGGCAGTGCAGGGGTGTTTGTGCAGTGTAGGGGGTCGTGCTGGTGATGGTGTTTCAGGGTTTAGGCCAGTGCAGTAGTGTACGGGCAGAGTAGGGGGTCGTGCAGGGGGAATGGTGTTTCAGGGTTTAGGTCAGTGCAGTGGTGTTCGGGCAGTGTAGTGGGTCATGCAGGGGTGGTGTTTCAGGGTTTAGGGCAGTGCAGTGGTGTTCGGGCAATGCAGGGGTCGTGCTGGGGCTGGTGTTTCAGGGTTTAGGGCAGTGCAGTGGTGTTCGGGCAGTGTAGGGGGTCTTGCTGGGGGTGGTGTTTCAGGGTTTAGGGACAGTGGTGTTCGGGCAGTGTAGGGGGTCTTGCTGGGGGTGATGTTTCAGGGTTTAAGGCAGTGCAGTGGTGTTCGGGCAGTGTAGGGTGTCGTGCTGGGGGTGGTGTTTCAGGGTTTAGGGCAGTGCAGTGGTGTTCGGGCAGTGTAGGGGGTCATGCACGGGGTGGTGTTTCAGGGTTTAGGGCAGTGCAGTGGTGTTCGGGCAGTATAGGGGGTTGTGCTGGGGCTGGTGTTTCAGGGTTTAGGGCAGTGCAATGGTGTTCTGGCAGTGTAGGGGGTCGTGCTGGGGCTAGTGTTTCACAGTTTAGGGCAGTGCAGTGGTGTTCGGGCAGTGTAGGGGGTCATGCTGGGGCTGCTGTTTCAGGGTTTAGGGCAGTGCAGTGGTGTTCGGGCAGTGTAGGTGGTCGTGCTGGGGCTGGTGTTTCAGGGTTTAGGGCAGTGCAGTGGTGTTCGGGCAGTGTAGGGGGTCATGCTGGGGCTGGTGTTTCAGTGTTTTGGGCAGAGCAGTGGTGTTCGGGCAGTGTAGGGGGTCGTGCTGGGGGTGGTGTTTCAGGGTTTAGGGCAGTGCAGTGGTGTTCGAGGCAGTGTAGGGGGTCGTGCTGGGGGTGGTGTTTCAGGGTTTAGGGCAGTGGTGTTCGGGCAGTGTAGGGGGTCTTGCTGGGGGTGATGTTTCAGGGTTTAGGGCAGACCAATGGTGTTCAGGCAGTTTAGGGGGTTGTGTTGGAGGTGGTGTTTCAGGCTTTAGGGCAGTGCAGTGGTATTCGGGCAGTGTAGGGGTCTTGCTGGGGTGGTGTTTCAGGGTTTAGGGCAGTGGTGTTCAGGCAGTGTAGGGGGTCGTGCTGGGGGTGGTGTTTCAGGGTTTAGGGCAGTGCAGTGGTGTTCGGGCAGTGTAGGGGGTCGTGCAGGGGCATGTGTTTCAGGGTTTAGGGCAGTGCAGTGGTGTTCGGGCAGTGTAGGGGGTCATGCTGGGGGTGGTGTTTCAGGGTTTAGGGCAGTGCAGTAGTGTTTGGGCAGTGTAGGGGGTCGTGCTGGGGGTGGTGTTTCTGGGTTTAGGGCAGTGTAGTGGTGTTCGGGCAGTGTAGGGGGTCATGCTGGGAGTAGAGTTTTAGGGTTTAGGGCAGTGCAGTGGTGTTCGGGCAGTGTAGGGGGTCGTGCAGGGGGTGGTGTTTCAGGGTTTAGGGCAGTGCAGTGGTGTTCGGGCAGTGTAGGGGTCATGCTGGGAGTGGTGTTTCAGGGTTTAGGGCAGTGCAGTGGTGTTCGGGCATTGTAGGGTGTCGTGCTGGGGGTGGTGTTTCAGGGTTTTGGGCAGTGCAGTGGTGTTCGGGCAGTGTAGGTGGTCTTGCTGGGGCTGGTGTTTCCGGGTTTAGTGCAGTGGTGTTCGGGCAGTGTAGGGGTCTTGCTGGGGGTGGTGTTTCAGGGTTTAGGGCAGAGCAATGGTGTTCGCGCAGTGTAGGGGGTCTTGCTGGGGCTGATGTTTCAGCGTTTAGGAGCAGCGCAGTGGTGTTCGGGCAGTGTAGGGGGTCTTGCTGGGGCTGGTGTTTCAGGGTTTAGGGCAGTGCATTGGTGTTCGGGCAGTGTAGGGGGTCTTGCTGGGGCTGGTGTTTCAGGGTTTAGGGTAGTGCAGTGGTGTTCGGGCAGTGTAGGGGGTCGTGCTGGGGCTGGTGTTTGAGGGTTTAGGGCAGTGCAGTGGTGTTCGGGCAGTGTAGGGGGTCGTGCTGGGTCTGGTGTTTCAGGGTTTAGGGCAGTGCAGTGGTTTTCAGGCAGTGTAGGCGGTCGTGCTGGGGGTGGTGTTTCAGGGTTTAGGGCAGTGCAGTGGTGTTCGGGCAGGGTAGGGGGTCGTGCTGGGGGTGGTGTTTCAGGGTTTAGGGCAGTGCAGTGGTGTTCGGGCAGTGTAGGGGGTCTTGCTGGGGGTGGTGTTTCAGGGTTTATGGCAGTGGTGTTCGGGCAGTGTACGGGGTCTTGCTGGGGGTGATGTTTCAGGGTTTAGGGCAGTGCAGTGGTGTTCGGGCAGTGTAGGGGGTCTTGCTGGGGCTGGTGTTTCAAGGTTTAGGGCAGTGCAGTAGTGTTCGTGCAGTGTACGGGTCATGCTGGGGGCGGTGTTTCAGGGTTTAGGGCAGTGCAGTAGTGTTCGGGCAGTGTAGGGGGTCGTGCAGGGGATGGTGTTTCAGGGTTTAGGGCAGTGCAATGGTGTTCGGGCAGTGTAGGGGGTCGTGCTGGGGGTGGTGTTTCAGGGTTTAGGGCAGTGCAGTGGTGTTCGGGCAGTGTAGTGGGTGATGCAGGGGGTGGTGTTTCAGGGTTTAGGGCAGTGCAGTGGTGTTCGGGCAATGTAGGGGGTCGTGCTGGGGCTGGTGTTTCAGGGTTTAGGGCAGTGCAGTGGTGTTCGGGCAGTGTAGGGGGTCTTGCTGGGGGTGGTGTTTCAGGGTTTAGGGCAGTGGTGTTCGGGCAGTGTAGGGGGTCTTGCTGGGGTGATGTTTCAGGGTTTAGGGCAGTGCAGTGGTGTTCGGGCAGTGTAGGGGGTCTTGCTGGGGGTAGTGTTTCAGGGTTTAGGGCAGTGCAGGGGTGTTCGTGCAGTGTAGGGGGTCGTGCTGGGGATGGTGTTTCAGGGTTTAGGCCAGTGCAGTAGTTTTCGGGCAGAGTAGGGGGTCGTGCAGGGGAATGGTGTTTCAGGGTTTAGGGCAGTGCAGTGGTGTTCGGGCAGTGTAGTGGGTCATGCAGGGGGTGGTGTTTCAGGGTTTAGGGCAGTGCAGTGGTGTTTGGGCAGTGTAGGGTGTCGTGCTGGGGATGGTGTTTCAGGGTTTAGGGCAGTGCAGTGGTGTTCGGGCAGTGTAGGGGGTCGTGCACAGGGTGGTGTTTCAGGGTTTAGGGCAGTGCAGTGGTGTTCGGGCAGTGTAGGGGGTTGTGCTGGGGCTGGTGTTTCAGGGTTTAGGGCAGTGCAATGGTGTTCTGGCAGTGTAGGGGGTCGTGCTGGGGCTAGTATTTCACGGTTTAGGGCAGTGCAGTGGTGTTCGGGCAGTGTAGGGGGTCATGCTGGGGCTGGTGTTTCAGGGTTTAGGGCAGTGCAGTGGTGTTCGTGCAGTGTAGGTGGTCGTGCTGGGGCTGGTGTTTCAGGGTTTAGGGTAGTGCAGTGGTGTTCGGGCAGTGTAGGGGGTCATGCTGGGGCTGGTGTTTCAGGGTTTAGGGCAGTGCAGTGGTGCTCAGGCAGTGTAGGGGGTCGTGCTGGGGGTGGTGTTTATGGGTTTAGGGTTGTGCATTGGTGTTTGGGCAGTGTAGGGGTCGTGCTGGGGCTGGTGTTTCAGGGTTTAGGGCAGTGCAGTGGTGTTCGGGCAGTGTAGGGGGTCGTGCTGGGGCTTGTGTTTCAGGGTTTTGGGCAGAGCAGTGGTGTTCGGGCAGTGTAGGGGGTCATGCTGGGGGTGGTGTTTCAGGGTTTAGGGCCGTGCAGTGGTGTTCGGGCAGTGTAGGGGGTCGTGCTGGGGGTGGTGTTTCAGGGATTAGGGCAGTGGTGTTCGGGCAGTGTAGGGGGTCTTGCTGGGGGTGATGTTTCAGGGTTTAGGGCAGTGGAGTGGTGTTTGGGCAGTGTAGGGGTCTTGCTGGGGCTAGTGTTTCAGGGTTTAGGGCAGTGCAGTGGTGTTTGGGCAGTGTAGGGGGCCGTGCTGGGGGTGGTGTTTCAGGGTTTAGGGCAGTGCAGTGGTGTTCGGGCAGTGTAGGGGGTCGTGAAGGGGGTGGTGTTTCAGGGTTTAGGGCAGTGCAGTGGTGTTCGGCAGTGTAGGGGGTCGTGCTGGGGGTGGTGTTTCAGGGTTTAGGGCAGTGCAGTGGTGTTCGAACAGTGTAGGGGGTCGTGCAGGGGCTGGTGTTTCAAGGTTTAGGGCAGTGCAGTGGTGTTCGGGCAGTGTAGGGGGTCGTTCTGGGGGTAGTGTTTTAGGGTTTAGGGTAGTGCAGTGGTGCTTGTGTAGTGTAGGGGGTCGTGCTGGGGGTAGTGTTGTAGGGTTTAGGGTAGTGCAGTGGTGTTCGGGCAGTGTAGGGGGTCTTGCTGGGGGTGGTGTTTCAGGGTTTAGGGCAGTGGTGTTCGGGCAGTGTATGGGGTCTTGCTGGGGGTGATGTTTCAGGGTTTAGGGCAGTGCAGTGGTGTTCGGGCAGTGTAGGGGGTCTTGCTGGGGGTAGTGTTTCAGGGTTTAGGGCAGTGCAGGGGTGTTCGTGCAGTGTAGGGGTCGTGCTGGGGATGGTGTTTCAGGGTTTAGGGCAGTGCAGTAGTGTTCGGGCAGTGTAGGGGGTCGTGCAGGGGGAATGGTGTTTCAGGGTTTAGGGCAGTGCAGTGGTGTTCGGGCAGTGTAGGGTGTCGTGCTGGGGGTGGTGTTTCAGGGTTTAGGGCAGTGCAGTGGTGTTCGGGCAGTGTAGGGGGTCGTGCACGGGTGGTGTTTCAGGGTTTAGGGCAGTGCAGTAGTGTTCGGGCAGTGTAGGGGGTTGTGCTGGGGCTGGTGTTTCTGGGTTTAGTGCAGTGCAATGGTGTTCTGGCAGTGTAGGGGGTCGTGCTGGGGCTAGTGTTTCACTGTTTAGGGCAGTGCAGTGGTGTTCGGACAATGTAGGGGGTCATGCTGGGGCTGGTGTTTCAGGGTTTAGGGCAGTGCAGTGGTGTTCATGCAGTGTAGGTGGTCGTGCTGGGGCTGGTGTTTCAGGGTGTAGGGCAGTGCAGTGGTGTTCGGGCAGTGTAGGGGGTCATGCTGGGGCTGGTGTTTCAGGGTTTAGGGCAGTGCAGTGGTGCTCAGGCAGTGTAGGGGGTCGTGCTGGGGGTGGTGTTTCTGGGTTTAGGGTAGTGCAGTGGTGTTCGGGCAGTGTAGGGGTCGTGCTGGGGATGGTGTTTCAGGGTTTAGGGCAGTGCAGTAGTGTTCGGGCAGTGTAGGGGGTCGTGCAGGGGAATGGTGTTTCAGGGTTTAGGGCAGTGCAGTGGTGTTCGGGCAGTGTAGGGTGTCGTGCTGGGGGTGGTGTTTCAGGGTTTAGGGCAGTGCAGTGGTGTTCGGGCAGTGTAGGGGGTCGTGCACGGGTGGTGTTTCAGGGTTTAGGGCAGTGCAGTAGTGTTCGGGCAGTGTAGGGGGTTGTGCTGGGGCTGGTGTTTCAGGGTTTAGGGCAGTGCAATGGTGTTCTGGCAGTGTAGGGGGTCGTGCTGGGGCTAGTGTTTCACTGTTTAGGGCAGTGCAGTGGTGTTCGGACAGTGTAGGGGTCATGCTGGGGCTGGTGTTTCAGGGTTTAGGGCAGTGCAGTGGTGTTCGTGCAGTGTAGGTGGGCGTGCTGGGGCTGGTGTTTCAGGGTTTAGGGCAGTGCAGTGGTGTTCGGGCAGTGTAGGGGGTCATGCTGGGGCTGGTGTTTCAGGGTTTAGGGCAGTGCAGTGGTGCTCGGGCAGTGTAGGGGGTCGTGCTGGGGGTGGTGTTTCAGGGTTTAGGGCAGTGCAGTGGTGTTCGGGCAGTGTAGGGGGTCGTGCTGGGGGTAGTGTTTCAGGGTTTAGGGCAGTGGTGTTCGGGCAGTGTAGGGGTCTTGCTGGGGGTGATGTTTCAGGGTTTAGGGCAGTGGAGTGGTGTTTGGGCAGTGTAGGGGGTCTTGCTGGGGATAGTGTTTCAGGGTTTAGGGCAGTGCAGTGGTGTTTGGGCAGTGTAGGGGGCCGTGCTGGGGGTGGTGTTTCAGGGTTTAGGGCAGTGCAGTGGTGTTCGGGCAGTGTAGGGGGTCGTGAAGGGGGTGGTGTTTCAGGGTTTAGGGCAGTGCAGTGGTGTTCGGGCAGTGTAGGGGTCGTGCTGGGGGTGGTGTTTCAGGGTTTAGGGCAGTGCAGTGGTGTTCGAACAGTGTAGGGAATCGTGCAGGGGCTGGTGTTTCAAGGTTTAGGGCAGTGCAGTGGTGTTCGGGCAGTGTAGGGGGTCGTTCTGGGAGTAGTGTTTTAGGGTTTAGGGTAGTGCAGTGGTGCTTGTGTAGTGTAGGGGGTCGTGCTGGGGGTAGTGTTTTAGGATTTCGGGTAGTGCAGTGGTGTTTGTGTAGTGTAGGGGGTCATGTTTTAGGGTAGTGCAGTGGTGTTTGGGTAGTGTATGGGGTCGTGCTGGGGGTATTGTTTTAGGATTTAGGTTAGTGCAGTGGTGTTTGGGTAGTGTAGGTGATCGTGCTGGGGGTAGTGTTTTAGGGTTTAGGGTAGTGCAGTGGTGTTTGTGTAGTGTAGGGGGTCATGCTGGGGGTAGTGTTTTAGGGTTTAGGATAGTGCAGTGGTGCTTGTGTAGTGTAGGGAGTCGTGCTGGGGTAGTGTTTTAGGGTTTAGAGTAGTGCAGTAGTGTTTTTGTAGTGTAGGGGGTCATGTTTTAAGATGCAACGCTCCAATACCTGACCAGTCTGCACTACATAAAACTACAAAAAAACTAAAAATAAAAAGTGTTTTGCACACTTTTGTCATTGGGCTATATGTGGGCTACATCTGGGTAATATTTGTGCTACATTTGGGCTCTTTTTTCTCTGGTGGCCATCTTGGAAGACTTCTTTGTTATGAAGTTTCCTAATTTCCTCATTTACTGCAGTCTCCTCAGTAGGAAATGCTTTCAGTTTTTACTTTGATTCCATCAAGAAGGCATTCAGATGTGTCTCACATTTGCCATAAATTCAGAATGTTAGCACTCTAGTTGCTCATTAGATCACTGTACTAAAGCTACTGCTCACCAGGGAGTTAACTGGAAGTCTGCTGCTGGTATTGAAAGTTATTGTTTCAGTCTGCATGTCAGAATTTTCTAACGAAATAGAAGAGGATTTGAGATCTCACTTAAAACATGCCCTCATTTTTCTTTCTGCAGCACTAACCATAATTTCTATTTAAAAAAGAACCCCCTCATTTTGTTCCTTTTTAAATTAAGTGTTTTAAGTATTAACGGTTTATTCCAATCAAGATGGCTTCCGGTGTGCCATACTTTTGTCATAAGTAAGGCTGTTAGCGCTCTAGTTGTTCTTTAGAACACTCTGGGAAGCTGCAGTAGAACACAAAGGCATCAACTGGCAGGCTGCTCCTGTTGAAATATAACAGGAAGATATTTGAGATCACACTTGAAACATGTCCTAATTTTTCTTTCTACAGCACTACCCATAATTTTTATGACAAAATGAACCCCATCATTTTGTTCCTTTTTAAATTAAATGTTTTAAGTTTTACCAGTTTATTCCAATCAAGATGGCTTCAGGTGTGCCATACTTTTGTCATAAGTAAGGCTGTTAGCACTCTAGTTGTTCTTTAGAACACTCTGGGAAGCTGCAGTAGAACACAAAGGAATCAACTGACAGTCTCTGCCCTTGTTGGATGTACATGTTTTACTGAGAATGTCAGACTTCATTCTCACATGACTGAGAAAGATAATGTGAATTTACAGAAAATATGCTCTCATTTTAGCTTCTGGAGCACCTTCCAAAACTGTATGGGACAAGCATGTGAAAATAGTTTTCTCTCAAACATGATTCATGATATCCCAGCAGAAGGTTTTTCACAGGGTAAAATCACCTTAGAACACACCACAATTCCTGAAATTAGTATGGTACCATCAACAAATGAATTCTAATGTAACTAAAGTCTGTTATCACCCTTAATAGTTCTCCTTTTGGTAACCCTCAAAATCTTTGATTCACTACAAGGCATTTCAATGGGGTACTATCATGTATATTGGTCTCAAGATGGCTGCCAGCAATTCCAGGATGAAGTGCTGACAGCCAATCAGATCTCACGATAACATGTGTGGTTAGGCTCCGCCCAGATATATATGTGTTTTTACTTTTGATTTTCTCAGCAACTACTGAACGGATTTACACCATTTAACAAAAGGGTTCTTTCTGAACCAAGAACTACCTCTTTGCCAAATTTGGTGTAATTCCGTTCAGCAGTTCGGGCTGTAGCCTTGCATAAAGTTTCCTATGGGAAATTGATTTTTGACTCTTATTTTTTAATTTCTCCGCAACTACTGAACGGATTTACACCATTTAACAAAAAGGGTTCTTTCTGAACCAAGAACTACCTCTTTGCCAAATTTGGTGTAATTCCGTTCAGCAGTTCGGGCTGTAGCAGTGTCTAAAGTTTCCTATGGGAAAATGAATGGGGAAAACACGTTTTGGGACCCCCCTTTTTCTCGGCCCCGCTTGATGAATCACCCCGAGACTTTCAGGGTAGGAGCGGACCGGAGCGGGCCATAAAGTTTGGAAATTTCGCGAAGATTCGTCAACCGGCAAGAGAGTTATTTCAAATAGAATGTCGCGGATTTCCTATGGAAAATAGGTCCTAACTATAACTATCTACTGGCGACCGACAGTAGATAATATATATATATATATATATATATTAACTACTGTGGGTCGCTAGCAGATAGCCATAAGAAGAGTGTTTTTTCATTTGCCAATAACTTTAGTGTAGTTTGACAAATCCTCTCAAAATGTTCAAAACTAGTTTGCCACTCACTTCAGCTGCTGTCTTGAAAATTTCAGGGTGATCCGTCAAGCAGTGGCTCCCAAAACACATTTTCCCCATGTTAATTTCCATAGGAATTTTAGGCACGGCTACAGCCCGAACTGCTGAAAGGAATTTCACCAATTTCGGCAGAAAGGTAGCTGATGGTCCAGAAAGTGACTTTTTGGGTAATTGGTGTAAATCAGTTCAGGTGTTGTGGAGTAATGTAAAAAATATTCCAATTGTATATCTAGGGACGCAGAGGATCTGTGACCCCTCAAGATGTGTTGGCAACCAATTTATGACTCTGCTTGAACCGAGCCACTTAAACAACATAAAAATAAAAAAAAGAGGGCAGGGTAGAAGCACCCTGACCCCCTAGTCCTCTTCGGATGGGGACCCCACAGGGCCAAAAAAGCATTTTTTTAAACAAATCAGCGGGATCTGCGAAAAATATAAAAAAAGAAGCACGGGCTCCCGCGCTTCATTAAATATCGCTCCCCAAGGTGGGCGAGGTCTCAAGGGCATTGCAAATTAAGGAGAGGGAGTGCACAGGCCCTTCCTTATGGGGCTTATTATGCACCGGGGACCACCATCTCCCTGGGGTTTCTCTGTAAAGTAACGCAGGGGAGGCCGTATGACCTTCCCCGTTGCCCGGGGGATGGACCACCACCTCCCTGGAACTTATTTAGGTATAATTGGGCAAACCTCTTAGACCCTCCCAAACCTGGGGACCAGCAACTCCCCTGGGCTTTATCTTTACACAATGCAGGGGGCCGTGTGGACCCCCCTGCAGCCTGTGGGCTGCTATCTCCATGGGGGCTTTAATTTTAAATGATGCCCGGATCACACAGAACCCTCCCACAGCCCCAGGGACCACCGCCTCCCTGGGGCAAAGTTCAAGCAAGGAGGGGGGCCACACGGCCACCTTCCTAGAGCCATAGATTGCTCTGGGGACCGCCACTCCCCAAGGCCTGGCTCCTGCTATGTCCCGTGGTGCCCACCCTCGGGACATATCTGTTTGCTAAGTCTTGGTGGGAGCTTTACCAAGGCTGCCAAGCCATAGCAATCTGTACTCTGCTTTCAGCAAACTAGAACATAGAAAATGCTCTTGCTTGCTGAAAGCGGAGCACAATTGCTTTTACACACAGGGAGCTGCATGTTTAGCAGCTCCCTATGTGTAAAAGCAATGCTGGCTCCTGCAGGAAGTGAGGAGCCGGCAGAGACTGCTGGGGCCTTCAGGCTCTCCCCTTGGTCCCCATCAGTGACGAGTGGGTGTCCTGGGTGGGACCAGTGCACCCACATTTGAGGCAGGGCCCCGGGGGATGGGTCCCCAGGGCTGAAACCAGCCAGGAGGGGGGCCACAAGGACCCCTCCATTTGATTCTTTTTAAATGAAAATAAAAAGGCTGTGACCCGGGGGATGGGGTCTTTAGGGTAGAAATCGGCCAGGGAGTGGGGCCTCTTGCCCCCCTCCCTTTAATTATTGTTATTTTTTTTAAAAAGCCAGGTCCCGGGGATGGGGTTCCCAGGGCCCATAGAGGCCCGGTAGGGTGGCCGCATGGTCTCCCTTCCCCATTGAAAAAAGGCCTTGTACCAGTGGATGAAGTCCCAGGGCCAAAACAGCCAAGGGAAGGGCACCATGGGGCCCCCATTCCCTTACATATTTTCTTTTTTTTAAAAGGCCCGCCCCCTTTCACCACCACTCTGCAAACGTGCCTCCTGGCGCACAACTGGTTGGGGGAGGAAGTTACCTTGGCTGAACATGGTTCTTGGGAGCCAACAAGCCCTCCTGTAACCTCCAGTAAGTTCCAAACAGAGAGATTGCTGAGAAGACTGCGGAGGCCATGCCCCCTTTCTCCTCCACTCTGCAAATGCACCTCCTGGTGCACTGCTGGCTGGTGGATGAAATCCCCTTGGCTCCAGAGGGTCCTTAGGGGCCATAAAGCCCTCCTATTACCTGCAGTAAATCACACACAGCGGGGTTGCTGGGAGGTCTTTGGAGGCAATACCCCTTTCTCCACCACTCTGCAAACATGCTTCCTAGCACACTGCTGGTTGGGGGATGAAGTCACCTTGGAAACTGAGGGCCCTTGGGGGCGAATAAGCCCTCCTGTTACCTCCAGTTTGTCTCACATAGCGAAATTGCTGAGAGGACTTTGGAGGCCATGCCCCCTTTCTCCACCACTCTGCAAATGCGACTACCAGTTAAAAAACCATAGAAATTCACTTAAAAAACAAAGCTTACAGGGACGTTATATTTAGGAAATAGAATTGAATAAATCATCTGAATTTCCTGAAAAAAACAAAAGTTACAGGGATGTTATAGTTAGGAAAAATAATTTTTTTTAAACTCTAAAATTCACTGAAAAACTAAAGGTTACGGGGACGTTATAGTAAGGCTCAGATTTCACTCATACAAAACCAGTGAAATTCAGCATTTATATTTACCTGAGCTAACTGTAACTTACCCCCCGCAATACACTGCTTATGACCTCATATATTATATCACTCATGACATGGTCAGTGACATCACTGATGATATCTCAAATGACATCATTGATGACATCACAGATGACATCATCCACAGAACCACTCATTCACCCACTCACATCCCCAGACAACCTCTTGTATGCCCACTTACGCACCCACACAACTATTCAGATACACATTCACAGACCCATACCAGTACTCATATCACTCACTCCTCCAGAGGCATTCACACACCCACTCATTCACTCATACAGCAACTCACAAAACCATTCTCTCATCCATACAGCCAATCATACAATCATTCACTCACCCGTACAGCCACTCACATAGCCAAACACTTACCAATATAGTTACTCACACACCCATTTATTTACCTACACAGTCACTCATACGCCCAATCACTCACTCATTCAGCCTCCCAACATAGCTACTCACTCACCCATACATTCACACACTCACTCACATATCCACACAACCACTTACATACCCATTCACACATACAGACAAGTACTCATACATCTGCTCACTCACCCATGCAACCATTTACACAGATACTCTCTAATACAGCCACTCACACATCAACTCACTTAAACACCCACTCACTCACACAACCACTTACACACCAAGTCACTTACTAGGAGTAAGAGTGCATATGATAGTCCTGTACTGAGTGACCATAAGTATGAGTGACTGTACGGGTGAGTGAGTGGATGTGTGTGTGTAGACCTAAGAATCAGTGAGTGGGTATGTACTAACTGGAATTGGTGTGTCTATGGTTTCGAGAATGGTAGTTTGTATTTTAGAGTAAGTGTATGAAAGGTTATATTAGGGTGTGAGGAGGTGCATCAGATATTAAGTGGATGATGTCATCAGTGATGTCATCAGTGATGTCATTTGAGATGTCATCAGTGATGTCATCAGTGATGTCACTGACCATGTCATGAGTGATGTAATATGTGATGTCATCAGCAGTGCATTGCGGGGGCACGAGTTATAGTTAGCTCAACTAACTGTAACGGCCGAATTTCTCTGATTTTGTACGAGTGAAATGTCCAACTAACTATAATGTCCCTGAAACCTGTGTTTTTTCCAGTGAATTTCCAAGGTTTTTTAAATGCTAATTTCTAACTATAACGTCCCTGAAACCTATGGTTTTTTCAGTGAATTTCTAAGGTTTTTTAAATGCTAATTTCTAACTATGACGTAGTAGTCGCGTTTGCAGAGTGGTGCGGAAAAGGGCCTGGGCCTCCGACCAGCGTTCAGGAATTCCACTGCGTAAGACTTACAGGAGGTACCAGGAGGGCTACTTGGCCGCCAAAGTCCCTCAGGAGTAAAGTGGACTTCATCCCCCAACCAGTACTGTGTCAGGAGGCACGTTTGCAGAGTGGTGGAAAAAGGTGAGTGTGGCCTCCGAAGACATCTTAGCAATCCCACTGTGTGGGACTTACTGGAGGTAACAGGAGGGGTAGTTGTCCCCCAAGGTCAACCTTGGGGGCCAACTACCCCTCCTAATACCGCCAGTAGTCCCACACAGCAGGATTGCTAAGTTCTCATTGCAGGCCACGCCCCCTTTCCCCACCACTCTGCAAACACATTTCCTGGCGCACTCTTGGATGGGGATTAAAGTCCCCTTCGCTGCTGGGGGTCCTTAGGGGCCAACTAGCCTACCTGATACCTCCACTATGCCCCAGATAGTGGGATTGCTGACAGGTGGACACAGGCCATGCCCCCTTTCTCCACCACTCTGCAAACGCAACTCTTTGAACGTTCTGGGTTGGGGGTTATGTCTCCTTGAATCCTGAGGGTCCCTGGGGGGAAACTATCCCACCAGGTACCTCCAGTAAGCCTCACACAGCTGGATTGCTGAGAGAGGTCCGAGGCCATGCCCCCTTTTTACACCACTCTGCAAACGCGCCTCCTGGCACACTGCTGCTTGGGGGATGAAGTCCACTTTAGTCCTGAGGTCCTCAGGACACAAGAGGATCTCTTCACCCCACCAGCAATGCGCCAAGACTCACTTTTGTAGAGTGGTATAAAAAGGGGCGTGGCCTCGGAGCCTCTCTCAGCAATCCCACTGTGTGGGGCTTACTGGAGGTACCTGGTGGGCTAGTTGGCCCCCAGGGAACCTAAGGATTCAAGGGGACTTAATCCCCCAACTTAGAACGCGCCAAGAGGTGCATTTGCAAAGTGGTGCCGGGAGGGGGTGGGGCCTCCGGCGAGATGCCAGCTTTTTTTTTTTGTTAAAATGGGGGCTGTGTGGCCCCCCTTCTCATAATATTTTGTGGGCCCTGGGTATCCCATCTACCAGGGCCATTGACGTATTTTATTTATTTATTTATTTTTTTAAAGGGGAGGGGGCCGCGCGACCCCCCTCCCGAGGCCAATTTCGGCCCCGGGGACCCCATCCCCCGGGGCATGGCCACTTATTTATATATATTTTTTTATTTTTAAGGAGGGGGCCCCCTCCTTAGGCCATTTTGACCCCGGGGACCCCATCCCCTGGGGCTTTGCCTCTTTATTTTATTATTATTATTATTTTTATTATTATTAATATACACAAGAAGAAGGGTCAAGGCAGAAGAATCCCGCACTTGCTGACAAACTGTAAGGCGAAGTGCATGTATTACTGATGGTGCAACAAGCCCGGAGTACAACCCTCCTATACTCCTAATGGAAAACTCTTTCCATAACAAAATAAGAAATTAGTGGTTCTTCAGGGCTCTAGATTGTATGTGAACATCACTAGTCCATCAAGGTTCGATGAATTTAAAAATTGTGTTCCAGAGTTATTATCAACTTGCCAATTACCAGTGTTTGGAGTACGTGTGCCCCTTCCTAGAATACAAGCGGATGCCACGCTTGTATTCTAGAGCCCTGAAGAAGTCCTTGTAGGATGAAACGCGTTGGCTACTGTTCACTGATGTGCTATTATGAAGAAAAAAGATGAATAAAGATTTATTGAAAGAAGAAATCTTCTCCATATGCATTTGTTGTGTCTCAATGCTATACTGTCATGAATATGTTTGTTATGTACTGTATGGGTACTCAATGCATTAACCCCTTCGATGCTCATCACAGAATGGTTCCGTCATGAGCATCGGTGCCCCTGTGCTCATGACGGAACCATTCCGTCATGAGGCCAGGGGCACGAAATCCCTCTGCTGCAGACAGCAGAGGGATTTCTATTTCTCCCCTGTGAACTTGGGAGCTGGATAAGAGCTTCCCCAGCTCCCACGGCCCCCTCCCTGGTTTCTGTGCCATGACGATCAGCGCGCACGTCGCGCTGTCGTCATTGCACAGAAACCGAAACTGAAATGAGCCTTTAGGCTCATTTCAGTTTCACTTTCTATGTGCTCAGGGGGCTATCTCAGCCCCCCGGGCAGGTAGAAAGACGGGAGAGGTATCATTGGAAAGGGGAGAATCTCCCCTTTCCAATGGTACCCCTCCCCAGTGGATCACGGCTTGGGGATTGCCCCAGGAGGGCGATCCCCAAGCAGGGATCCACCCACTAGACACCAGGGAGGGAGGAGCGGCCCCTTGGGCAAGGGCCTTCGCTCCCCCATAAAGAAATGGGCACAATTCAGTCTTTCTGCCCCCCCCTGGGGGGCAGATGGGGCATTTGCCCCCAATCTGCACCCCCGGGGGGGGCAAAAAGCAGACTAGTCTCCAGGGATTTTTGTTTGGGCAAATTTGAATTAGGGTGGATGCTGCCCAAAACGGGCATGCCCATGCCCCCACCCCCTCCCCTGCAAAAATTACAGCCTTCCTGCCCCCCCTGGGGGGCAGATGGGGCAGAAGCCCCCAATTTACACCCCCAGGGGCAAAAAGCCAACTAGACGCAAGGGATTTTTTTGGGCAAATTTTAATTAGGGTGGGGGCTGCCCAAAACGGGCATGCCAATGCCCCCACCCCCCACCCGCAACAATTACAGACTTTCTGCCCCCCCTGGGGGAAGATGGGGCAGTAGCCCCCAATATGCCCCCCCGGGGGGGCAAAAAGCCCACTAGACACCAACGATTACGCTGGCTTTTTTATGTGTGGGGGTGGGGGCTGCCCAGAATGGCATACTAATGCCCCTACCCCCCAAAAAAATAGCCACAGTATTTCTGCCCCCCTTGGGGGCATATCAGGGCAACCCCACCCCCCGATATCCCCCCAGGGCGGCAGAATGCCGACTAGGCACGGATTTGTTTTTAGCAATATGCCTACCTGTCGCGGGTACTTGGGCCTCCCACCCGAGTGAGGCACCATTTTTATCGGGAGACCTGGGGGAACGCTGGGTGGTAGGAAATTTGTGTCAGCCAGTGATGCCACAACTTTCCCACACACAAATGTGTGAAAAAAGTGATTTTTTCAGCAAAAGTTCAGGTTTGCAGGGGATTCTGGGTACAAAAACGTTGGGGGATCCATGCAAGCCATACCTCCCTGGAATCTTCCGGGTGTCTAGTTTTCAGAAATGTGTGGGTTTGGTAGGTTTTCCTAGGTGGCTGCCGAGCCCCGGGCCAAAAAGTCATGGGACCCCCCTTGCAAAACCAGGTCGTTTTGTGATAGGCAATTTTGATGTCGCCTCAATACATTTTGGGCCCTTGCCTGTCGCGGGTACTTGGGCCTCCCACCCGAGTGAGGCACCATTTTTATTGGGAGACCTGGGCAAATGCTGGGTGGTAGGAAATTTGTGTCAGCCCGGTGATGCCACAACTTTCCGACACACAAATGTGTCAAAAAAGTGATTTTTTCAGCACAAGTTCAGGTTTGCAGGGGATTCTGGGTAAGAAAACGTTGGGGGATCCACGCAAGCCATACCTCCCTGGAATCCCCCGGGTGTCTAGTTTTCAGAAATGTGTGGGTTTGGTAGGTTTCCCTAGGTGGCCGCCGAGCCCGGGCCAAAAGTCATGGGACCCCCTTGCAAAACCAGGTCGTTTGTGATAGGCAATTTTGATGTCACCTCAATATGTTTTGGGCCCTTGCCTGTCGCGGGTACTTGGGCCTCCCACCAGAGTGAGGCACCATTTTTATCGGGAGACGTGGGGGAACGCTGGGTGGTAGGAAATTTGTGTCAGCCCGGTGATGCCACATCTTTCCCACACACAAATGTGTGAAAAAAGTGATTTTTTCAGCAAAATTTCAGGTTTGCTGGGGATTCTGGGTAAGAAAACGTTGGGGGATCCACGCAAGCCATACCTCACTGGAATCCCCCAGGTGTCTACTTTTCAGAAATGTGTGGGTTTGGTAGGTTTCCCTAGGTGCCGGCAGAGCTAGGGTTCAATAACTACAGCTAGGCACTTTGCAAAAAAAGGGTCATTTTTCACTGTGAAAATGTGGTGTGTCCACGTTGCGTTTTGCGCTGTTTCCTGTCGCGGGCACTAAGCCTACCCACACAAGTGAGGTACCATTTTTCTTGGAAGACTTTGGGGAACGCGGGGTGGGTGGAATTTTGTGGATCCACGCAGATTCCAGAACTTTCCACCACAGAAAAGTGAGGAAAATGTGTTTTTTTTGACAATTGTTTAGGTTTGCAAGGGATTCTGGGTAACAGAACCTGGTGAGAGCCAGTCAAGTCACCCCATCCTGGATTCCCCTGGGTGTCTAGTTTTCAAAAATGTATAGGTTTGCTAGGTTTCCCTAGGTGCCGGCAGAGCTAGCGTTCAAAGACTACAGCTAGGCACTTTGGAAAAAAAGGGTCATTTTTCACTGTGAAAATGTGGCGTGTCCACGTTGCGTTTTGCGCTGTTTCCTGTCGCGTGCACTAGGCCTACCCACACAAGTGAGGTACCATTTTTCTCGGAAGACTTTGGGGAACTCGGGGTGGGTGGAATTTTGTGGATCCACGCAGATTCCAGAACTTTCCACCACAGAAAAGTGAGGAAAATGTGGTTTCTTTGACAATTTCTTAGGTTTGCAAGGGATTCTGGGTACCAGAACCTGGTGAGAGCCAGTCAAGTCACCCCATCCTGGATTCCCCTGGGTGTCTAGTTTTCAAAAATGTATAGTTTTGCTAGGTTTTCCTAGGTGCCGGCAGAGCTAGGGTTCAAAACCTATAGCTAGGCACTTTGCAAAAAAAGGGTCATTTTTCACTGTGAAAATGTGGTGTGTCCATGTTGCGTTTTGGTCCGTGTCCTGTCACGGGCACTAGGCCTACTGTGAGAAGTTGGCCTGGCATATGCTGTCCACTAATTATAGTGGGCACCTTGCACCAGTCCAAACAACCCCTTATTGGAGATAGGTTAAAGACAACCTTATTGAAAGCTATCCTAGTGGTAGCTATGGAGAGCAGCCTTCAGGCTAAGTCTTGAAGGAATGTAAAGCAGCTTGTTTTACCAGTCGATAATCTCTTGAGTGATCAAATGAAAGAGCACCACACCAGGTATATATTCAAAATATATGTATTTATTGCTAAACACACCCCTCTAGTCTCTTTATGAGGCTAGAGTTCGAAGTACACAAGTTATAAGTTATTTAAACGCAGTATTAGCACAAATACACGTTTGGGCCCTAGGGGCGTACCAAACCATATACCAATAAAGTGGTATAAGAACCACGACTGAACTAGACACTAGGCCTAGAGCCTCTAGAAGTGCTTGGACCACAAGGAACCACCCAAGGTAGTGACACAGGGGACCCACGGGGGACGCGTGCAGTGTAAAGACACAACCGCGATATGCCGTTAACTTCTATGGAGAAAGTCGCGATCAGGAAATTAAAGAAAAGGGACACTTAAAGGAGGACTTGGATCAAACCCTTTGAGAACTAGGTCGTTCTAGAGTCTCTACCCACGGGAGCACCGGAGTACTCGTGTTACCTCACCCAGGGAAGCCGGGTGCATAGGTGCCTTTCGGGAGTCGGGTTTCGTCGTCGATTTGAATGGCGATCTGCTGCAAAGTGCTGCTGGCGACCAAGTGGAAAGTGTCCGGGTGGATCCAAGAGTGGATCGGAGATCTGAAGAACCTGAAAGCAGAGGGGACAGAGTCTGGGTCACTAGCCAGTGACCAGGAAGGCGATGGACAGATGCCCACCGATGTCGAGTGCTTCAGGTGTGTTGACAGTCGTCTTGACTCTTCAGCCACGAGGTCCAGGAGGCGTTGTCGGCAACCAAGAGCAGGATTCGGGCTGGTACACGATGTCTGTCGAGTGCTGAGGTGTCGGCGACCGGATTGGACCCAACAAGCCTTGGCAACGGCAAGTCTCGATGAAGATGAAGATCGTCGATGGTGCAGACCAGCAAGGTCTGGGGAACTCACCCAGCAAGGGTAAGTGAGGGCAGGCCTGGAGCAACCAGGATGCCCAAGAAGAAAAAGATTGGCCTTCGTGAAGGGCTACTAGCCAATGGGCTAGCGACCGCGAAGGAGCCTCGAGACGTCGCACGTGGATCTGGCTCACAGGACACTCGTGGAGTGGAGGCCAGTGATCTTCGGTGCAGTTGGTGCTGGAGGCTAGGGCTACTCGGAGCCCAAAGCACGACTTCGTGGCAGACCCAGAAGAGGATGCACTTGCAAATGTGCTCGGTGTCCAGGGGTCACGGTCTCACGTTACCCACGATAGCTACGGGCCTCAGCTTTGCTGGGGACTCAGGAGTAGCCTCGGGAAGTCTGAGAATCCACCTCTGGTGATGCGAAGACTTCGGCGTCCGACAGGAGCTTCAGAAATGCAGACCAGACAGATGCGTCTTTGGTGCCTGCCAAGCAGAGAGTCACTCCTTGACCCCAAGGGAGATTCTTCTGTCCTCTAGTCTTGAGTAGAGCGTCGAAGGTCCAGGATTCTGTTTCAGAGTTTCGTCCAGGGATAATCTAAAGTCCTAAGGACTGGGTTCCTATACTTATACCAAGTTTAGGGGTTGGACTACTCTGTGGCCCCACCTATGGGTGGGTCAGGGCAGAGGGTGGCTACACCCCTTTCCCTTTGTCCAGTTCGCGCCAAAGCAGGGGCTGCAAGCCCTGATCCGGTTTGAACTGGGGTATGCACTAGGGACACCAAATGTGCCCCCAGTGCAGGACTTCAAAGCACCCGAAAGTGCTCCCGCCCAGCCCCAATACACATTATCCTGTCTGGGGAGGTGGTCACACCTCCCTGGGACAGGAAACCTATTGTCCAGGCCTCCCCTGCCGGAGTTTCGTCCAGCAGCAGGAGGCCATACTCGTGTCTGTGGCAGCAGCATCCATTTTGTGATGCCAGGGCTTTAGAAAGAAGTTACCGGGCTAGCCAGAGTTAACATGTCTTTCCCTCTAGAAGGGTGGAATGCTACCCCTGCCGCCAGAATTGGTGGGGGGTAGTATTCCAAGATGTTTGACACCAAACACGACATGTTTAGGTGCAGCCATTCCAAAGTTAGCATTTAACGCGAGGTTATAATGCGCTTAAGAGTATATGGTCAGGCTGCACTACAAACAGCATCAGAGAAGGGTCTCCGAACGCTGCAGAGGGGCCCTGCTCATGCAGGGGCACCCTCTCACATAGGAACCACGCACTCTGCCTTCAGGATTGATAAGGCCTGCCATAGGAGTGACTTATAGGTTTATATGTGTGTATGTATTTAGTGATATAGGTAACCTATATCACAGTAAAGAGTGCATGCACCACCTTACCCAGGCTGCAGTAGCAGACCTGTGGTGTCAGTTTGGATGGCCTTCCAGGGGTGGCATAATACATGCTGCAGCCCCTGGTAGGCCTCTGAGGTACCTATGCCCTTGGTACATAGTATACCATATACTAGGGACTTATAAGGGCACTCCAGATTCAATCAGTGATGTGCCTAAGGCACATGGAAACCATTTTAGAGAGGAAGCAGCTAGGCTGGGGTTCTGATTAGCAGGGCCCCAGCCAGACTAATGTCGAAAAACAGTGAAGCATCAGCAAAAAGTGGGGGTACCCATGTGAAGCAGATCCTACTCTCCTACACAACCCCCAAACGTAGGGACATTAAACTAACCTTGCCCAGTTATGTCTTCATGTTCTAAGTGGAAGTACCTAGAGAGTCCATCTGCATTGGCATGGTTACTCCCAGGTCTATGTTCCACTGTAAAGTCCATCCCCTGTAGGGAAATGGACCACCTAAGCAGTTTGGGGTTTTCACCCTTCATTTGTTTTAGCCATAAGAGGGGCTTATGGTCTGTCTGAACCAGGAAGTGGGTACCAAACAAGTATGGCCTCAACTTCTTCAGAGCCCAGACCACAGCAAAGGCCTCCCTCTCTATGGCTGACCAACGTTTCTCTCTAGGGGTCAGCCTTCTGCTAATGAAAGCTACTGGCTGATCCTGACCTTCTTCATTCAATTGTGACAGTACAGCCCCTACCCCCAATTCAGATGCATCAGTTTGAACAATGAACTTCTTGGAGTAATCAGGACTCTGTAGAATGGGAGCAGTGCACATGGCCTGCTTCAGGTCATCAAATACCTTTTGACAACTAACTGTCCACTGAACCTTTTTGGGCATTTTCTTAGAAGTTAAGTCATTCAGGGGTGTCACTATTGATCCATACCCCTTGACAAATCTCCTATAGTACCCAGTCAGGCCTAAGAAGGCTCTCACCTGAGTCTGGGTAGTGGGAGCAGTCCAGTCCATGATAGTCTGGATCTTGCTCTGCAAAGGTTGAACCTGGCCTCCACCCACAAGGTGGCCCAGGTACACAACCTGACTCTGCCCTATCTGGCACTTAGTGGCCTTGATAGTCAGGCCTACCTTTTGCAGGGCCTGTAAAACATTCCTGAGGTGGACCAGGTGATCCTCCCAGGTGGAGCTAAAGACAGCAATATCATCTAGATATGCTGCACTATAGGCTTCCAGACCTGTGAGAACTGTATTCACCAACCTCTGGAAAGTGGCAGGTGCATTCTTCAGACCAAAGGGCATCACCACAAATTGATAATGCCCACTAGGGGTTGAGAATGCTGTTTTGGGCTTTGCAGTATCAGCTAGTCTGATCTGCCAGTAGCCAACTGTCAAGTCAAATGTGCTGAGATATTTGGCTGAGGCCAAAGTATCTATGAGCTCATCTGCCCTTGGTATTGGATGGGCATCAGTCCTAGTGACTGCATTGAGACCCCTGTAGTCCACACAAAACCTCATCTCTCTTTTTCCACCACTGGTGTGAGGTTTTGGCACAAGGACCACTGGACTAGCCCAAGGGCTATCTGAGGGTTCAATAACTCCCAACTCCAACATTTTCTGGACTTCAGTCCTGATACAGTCCCTGACATGGTCAGGTTGCCTATAAATCTTATTTTTAATAGGCAGACTGTCCCCAGTGTCCACTTTATGAGTGCACCAGGTGGTCTGACTGGGTGTCAGTGAAAACATGTGTCTAAACTGATTGAGCACCTGTCTACAATCAGTTTGTTGCTGGGTAGTGAGGCTGCCTGCCAAGGCTACACCATCTACTGACCCATCGTCAGGGTTCTGTGAGAGCAGGTCAGGGAGTGGGTCACTCTCTTCCTCCTGCCCTTCATCAGTAGCCATGAGCAAGCCCATGTCTGCCCTGTCCACATATGGTTTTAACCTGTTGACATGGAGAACCCTGTGGGGACTCCTGGGTGTTCCTAGGTCTACTAAGTAGGTAACCTCACCCTTCTGCTCAACAATAGTGTGGGGTCCACTCCATTTGTCCTGGAGAGCTGCTGGGGCCACTGGCTCCAACACCCACACCTTCTGTCCTGGCTGGTAAACAGTCAGAACAGCCTTTTGGTCATGCCAGGCCTTTTGAAGTTCCTGGCTAGCCTCAAGGTTTTTGGTTGCCTTTTTCATATACTCAGCCATCCGGGAGCGGAGACCAAGTACATAGTCCACTATGTCTTGCTTTGGGGGCTTGAGAGGTAACTCCCATCCTTCCTTCACCAAGCACAGTGGACCCCTGACAGGGTGGCCAAACAGAAGTTCAAAGGGCTGTAACCAACCCCTTCTGAGGCACCTCCCTATATGCAAATAAAAGGCAGGGCAAGAGTATGTCCCATCTTCGCCTAAGCTTTTCTGGGAGCCCTTTAATCATGCCCTTCAAGGTTTTGTTGAATCTCTCAACTAAACCATTGCATTGTGGGTGATAGGGTGTGGTGAACTTATAAGTCACTCCACACTCCTTCCACATTGCTTTTAAGTACCCAGACATGAAGTTAGCACCCCTGTCTGATACTACCTCCTTAGGAAAGCCCACTCTTGAGAAAATTCCCAGGAGGGCCCTTGCCACCACAGGTGCTGTAGTGGTCCTGAGGGGAATAGCTTCTGGGTACCTGGTGGCATGATCCACTACCACCAGGATAAACCTGTGCCCAGATGCTGTTTGGGGATCCATGGGACCAACAATGTCAATCCCTACCCTTTCAAAGGGCACCCCCACCACAGGTAGTGGTATCAGGGGGCCTTTGTAGTGCCACCTGCCTTGCCACTGGCCTGGCAGGTTACACAGGAGCAACAAAACTCCTTGGTGTCTTCAGACATGTGGGGCCAGTGAAAGTGAGGGACAATTCTGTCCCAAGTCTTGTTCTGGCCCAGGTGACCTGCCAAGGGAATATCATGGGCTAGGGTCAATAGGAAGCCCCTGAACTTCAGAGGTATAACCAACCTCCTGGTAGCACCAGGCTTGGGGTCTCTACTCTCTGAGTACAGGAGTCCATCATCCCAATACACTGTATGGGGACCACTAGCTTTCCCAGCAGCCTCAGCAGCAGCTTGCTGTCTGAGGGGTTCAAGGAGGGGCAGCTCTGCTGCTCCTGGCTCAGATCTGCCCTGGAAGGTCCCCTGTCCCCAAGAACTCAACCTGGTCAGGTTCAAGTTCCTCTGGGACAGTTCCTTCTTCAGGACTGAGATCATCCCCCTCAAGGGACTGATCTTCTTCCTGAGCCAAGGGGAAGGCACTGCCTTTACCCTACTACTCCTCCTCTTGGAAGGCACTTGGTCCATTATTCCAGAATCCAAGGCCTGTTCAGTGCTAGACATTTTGGCTTGTGACCTGGTCACAGCAAACACATCTGCAGGGATCCCCAGCATTTCTGCATGGGTCCTGAGCTCCACTTCTGCCCAAGCAGAAGTCTCTAAGTCATTGCCAAGCAAGCATTCGACTGGTAGGTTTGCACTCACCACAACCTTCTTAAGGCCAGTTACCCCTCCCCAGGAGAAGTTAACAACTGCCAGAGTATGGTCTGTTCTGACGTTGCTAGCATTGGTCACTTGGTACATCTCACCAAGTATAACTTGCCCAGGATTCACAAGGTCTTGTGTCACCATTGTGACACTTGCCCCTGTGTCCCTAAATGCCAAAGCCTCTCGTCCATTGATTAAAGGCTGTTGTCTGTACTTGCCCAGATTACTGGGACTCACAGAGGAGGTCACATCCATGCCTCCATCACAGACTAACACAGCCTGAGTTAGTTCTCTGACTAGGTCAGAGCCCAACTCAGTACTAAACCCTTGGCTGGAGCACTCCCACCAACTATAACTGTACTAGGGGGAACAGGTGCCTTAGGGGCATTGGTGGGTGCTGGACTTGAGTCTTTGGACTTGGTGCAATCACTGGTCCAGTGGGTCTTTTGCTTACAGACCTTGCACCATGGTTTTCTTTGGCCTTTTCCTTTTGTAGACTGTGAATCCCCACCTGAAGAAGATTTTGGGGGCCTGATGAAGACTTTTGATCTTTACCCTTCTCCCCACCCTTTTCAGAGTTCTTAGCATCTTGCTTCTTAGTGTCCCCACCTTGGTTCTGTACTTTCTGCTTCACCCTGGTTCTGACCCATTTGTCTGCCTTCTTTCCCAATTCTTGGGGAGAGGTCAGATCAGAGTCTACCAGGTATTGATGCAACAGCTGATTTTGACAGTTATTAAGAATCTGCTCCCTCATTATCAGATTGTACAATCCTGAGAAGTCACACACCTTACTGCCCATCAACCAGCCTTCCAGAGCCTTGGCAGAACAATCCACATAGTCTACCCAGTCTTGAGTCTGTGCTTTTTGGGTATCTCTGAACTTCAACCTGTACTGTTCAGAGGTTAGGCCAAACCCATCAATAAGAGCACTCTTCAAGACCTTGTAATTATCAGCATCCTCCTCTCTAACAGTGAGGAGCTTATCTCTACCTTTGTCTGCAAAGGAGAGCCACAAGATTGCTGCCCACTGCTCCTGAGGGACCTTCTGTACTTTACAGGCCCTCTCTAGAGCAGTTATCCACTTGTGGATGTCATCCCCACTCTGGTAGGGAGGGACAATCTTGCTCAGGTTCCTATGGTCATAGGACCTTTCCCTATCTCTAGGGACATGGCTGCCACCATGGGACTCTAGTCCCAACTTTCTTTTCTCTCTAAAGAGATCTAGGGACTCCCTGTCTAAGGCTACTTGCTTCCTTCTGCGTTCAAGCTGAGCTTCCTCATACTGAATCAGCCTCTTTCTCCTCTCATGAGAGGATTCCCTCCTATGAGATGAGACAGAGCTCCCTATTGAGGTGCCAGAGTGGTTAGACTCCTGAGAAGGAGATCTAGACTTTCTGGGCACACTCATAATCCTTCCTGGGGGACAAAGAGGGTATCATTCTGATCATCCTCTTCATCTTCCACAGGAGGGATTGGGTTATCCAGGTCAGGGTCATTGTCACCCTCCTGGCCAGTTTCAGAGGGGGGGCTGGGGGTATTGTTACCCCTGGCCCCTTCCTCTTCTTCTGCCCCACCCTCTGCTCCTACCCCTTCAGTCCCCAAGGGCTTACTAAGTTCATAAGCTACCAACAACTCTTTAAGGTGTTGGGTGGTGGGACTTTGGCCTGTCCTTAATTTCCTCAAGTTACATAATGCTCTCAATTCCAAGAATGGGAGTGTATCATACTTGGAGGGAAGAATCCCAGTGGCTTCTGGCAAGGATTCTCTAGATCCTCCCTTTAAAGACATTACTAGTGTGGTGTGGTGTATGCACTACCTACTCTAGTGTGGCCTACTAAACTCTCTTGAGTTGTAGAAAGGGTGTGCTATCCCTTAACACACAACTCTAAGTTCAGTAGAACTTACTGTATTCTAAGCTTAAATTATATGTACCTTAGGTACCTTTAGTGGTTTTCAGTTGATCAATTCAATTGAGATTATCTGGTAAAACAATAGCAAGCTGGAATCCCACACGCTGCACACCAATGTGAGAAGTTGGCCTGGCATATGCTGTCCACTAATTATAGTGGGCACCTTGCACCAGTCCAAACAACCCCTTATTGGAGATAGGTTAAAGACAACCTTATTGAAAGCTATCCTAGTGGTAGCTATGGAGAGCAGCCTTCAGGCTAAGTCTTGAAGGAATGTAAAGCAGCTTGTTTTACCAGTCGATAATCTCTTGAGTGATCAAATGAAAGAGCACCACACCAGGTATATATTCAAAATATATGTATTTATTGCTAAACACACCCCTCTAGTCTCTTTATGAGGCTAGAGTTCGAAATACACAAGTTATAAGTTATTTAAACACAGTAATAGCACAAATACACGTTTGGGCCCTAGGGGCGTACCAAACCATATACCAATAAAGTGGTATAAGAACCACGACTGAACTAGACACTAGGCCTAGAGCCTCTAGAAGTGCTTGGACCACAAGGAACCACCCAAGGTAGTGACACAGGGGACCCACGGGGGACGCGTGCAGTGTAAAGACACAACCGCGATACGCCGTTAACTTCTATGGAGAAAGTCGCGATCAGGAAATTAAAGAAAAGGGACACTTAAAGGAGGACTTGGAGCAAACCCTTTGAGAACTAGGTCGTTCTAGAGTCTCTACCCACGGGAGCACCGGAGTACTCGTGTTACCTCACCCAGGGAAGCCGGGTGCATAGGTGCCTTTCGGGGTCGGGTTTCGTCATCGATTTGAATGGCGATCTGCTGCAAAGTGCTGCTGGCGACCAAGTGGAAAGTGTCCGGGTGGATCCAAGAGTGGATCGGAGATCTGAAGAACCTGAAAGCAGAGGGGACAGAGTCTGGGTCACTAGCCAGTGACCAGGAAGGCGATGGACAGATGCCCACCGATGTCGAGTGCTTCAGGTGCGTTGACGGTCGTCTTGACT
The DNA here is from genome assembly GCA_963921515.1 of Calotriton arnoldi. Taxonomy (NCBI): domain Eukaryota; kingdom Metazoa; phylum Chordata; class Amphibia; order Caudata; family Salamandridae; genus Calotriton; species Calotriton arnoldi. Next base: position 193,720 of record CAWUFW010019168.1, read on the forward strand.
CTTCAGCCACGAGGTCTAGGAGGTGTTGTCGGCGACCAGGAGCAGGATTCGGGCTGGTACACGATGTCTGTCAAGTGCTGAGGTGTCGGCGACCGGATTGGACCCAACAAGCCTTGGCAACGGCAAGTCTTGATGAAGATGAAGATCGTCGATGGTGCAGACCAGCAAGGTCTGGGGAACTCACCCAGCGAGGGTAAGTGAGGGCAGGCCTGGAGCAACCAGGATGCCCAAGAAGAAAAAGATTGGCCTTCGTGAAGGGCTACTAGCCAACGGGCTAGCGACCGCGAAGGAGCCTCAAGGCGTCGCACGTGGATCTGGCTCACAGGACACTCGTGGAGTGGAGGCCAGTGATCTTCGGTGCAGTTGGTGCTGGAGGCTAGGGCTACTCGGAGCCCAAAGCACAACTTCGTGGGAGACCCAGAAGAGGATGCACTTGCAAATGTGCTCGGTGTCCAGGCGTCACGGTCTCACATTACCCACGATAGCTACGGGCCTCAGCTTTGCTGGGGACTCAGGGTAGCCTCGGGAAGTCTGAGAATCCACCTCTGGTGATGCGAAGACTTCGGCGTCCGACGGGAGCTTCAGAAATGCAGACCGGACAGATGCGTCTTTGGTGCCTGCCAAGCAGGGGAGTCATTCCTTGACCCCAAGGGAGATTCTTCTGTCCTCTAGTCTTGAGTAGAGCGTCGAAGGTCCAGGATTCTGTTTCAGAGTTTCGTCCAGGGATAATCTAAAGTCCTAAGGACTGGGTTCCTATACTTATACCAAGTTTAGGGGTTGGACTACTCTGTGGCCCCACCTATGGGTGGGTCAGGGCAGAGGGGTGGCTACACCCCTTTCCCTTTGTTCAGTTCACGCCAAAGCAGGGGCTGCAAGCCCTGATCCGGTTTGAACTGGGGTATGCACAGGGACACCAAATGTGCCCCCAGTGCAGGACTTCAAAGCACCCGAAAGTGCTCCCGCCCAGCCCCAATACACATTATCCTGTCTGGGGAGGTGGTCACACCTCCCTGGGACAGGAAACCTATTGTCCAGGCCTCCCCTGCCGGAGTTTCATCCAGCAGCAGGAGGCCAGACTCGTGTCTGTGGCAGCAGCATCCATTTTGTGATGCCAGGGCTTTAGAAAGAAGTTACCGGGCTAGCCAGAGTTAACATGTCTTTCCCTCTAGAAGGGTGGAATGCTACCCCCGCCACCAGAATTGGCGGGGGGTAGTATTCCAAGATGTTTGACACCAAACACGACATGTTTAGGTGCAGCCATTCCAAAGTTAGCATTTAAAGCGAGGTTAAAAATGCACTTAAGAGTATATGGTCAGGCTGCACTACAAACAGCATCAGAGAAGGGTCTCCGAACGCTGCAGAGGGGCCCTGCTCATGCAGGGGCACCCTCTCACATAGGAACCACGCACTCTGCCTTCAGGATTGATAAGGCCTGCCATAGGAGTGACTTATAGGTTTATATGTGTGTATGTATTTAGTGATATAGGTAACCTATATCACAGTAAGGGGTGCATGCACCACCTTACCCAGGCTGCAGTAGCAGACCTGTGGTGTCAGTTTGGATGGCCTTCCAGGGGTGGCATAATACATGCTGCAGCCCCTGGTAGAGCCTCTGAGGTACCTATGCCCTTGGTACATAGTATACCATATACTAGGGACTTATAAGGGCACTCCAGATTCAATCAGTGATGTGCCTAAGGCACATGGAAACCATTTTAGAGAGGAAGCAGCTAGGCTGGGGTTCTGATTAGCAGGGCCCCAGCCAGACTAATGTCGAAAAACAGTGAAGCATCAGCAAAAAGTGGGGGTACCCATGTGAAGCAGATCCTACTCTCCTACACCTACCCACACAAGTGGGGTACCGTTTTTCTCGAAAGACTTTGGGGAACGTGGGGTCGGTGGAATTTTGTGGATCCACGCAGATTCCAGAAGTTTCCACCACAGAAAAGTGAGGAAAATGTGTTTTTTTGACAATGTTTTAGGTTTGC
>CAWUFW010019169.1:0-195670 GCA_963921515.1 Calotriton arnoldi
GCCTTGTGCTTCCCACAGCAGTTGCCAGTGTCAACCATCTTGTCAGTTGTTTTCCACTCCCTGTGATGTGAGCATGGTTCAGGGTGGTGTTGATGGGACAGTTGTGGGGGTGAGCTATGTCTGTGAATATGACTCCCATCATGCTATTGCCTCCACCCCACTTCCCAGCATTCCCATACTTACTTGCTTTTGTGGGGAGTTCAGTGTGTGTGGGTGTGAGAGCAATGGCAAGATGGCTGACAGTGGTGTCCTGCTGTTGGTTGGTGTGCAGTTCCCAGCATGCCCTTGTGCTCCCCACAACACAGCACCAGTGTCAGACATCTTTGATGGGCCTTTCCACTCTCTGTGGGATGTGCATGCGTGAGTGTGAGCTTGCTGGGCCATGTGGGTGGGGGATGTTGAGCTGTGACTACGACTCCCATCATGCTATTGCCTCCACCCCCCTTCCCAGCATGCCCATGCTTCCTTCCTTTTGACTCTGCTTCCCTGTGGGGTGGGCGGCCTGTGCTGACAGGATGGCTGGGAGTGTTGTCCTGGCAGTTGTTTGGCTAAAAGTCCCAAGAGTGTCCCTGTGCTTCACACAGCATAACCCAGGGTGGTGGTTCTTTGTGGGATCTTGAGTTAGGATGTGAGGCATTGCATTCTCCCAGGTGGGTTATGTGGAGTTTGTGTTGAGGGGGTGTGTGAGGGGAGGTGCTTGTGACTATGGTCAGTGCTGTGAGTCCTCCTTCCCACCCAGCCAGATATCCCACCATGGAACGTGCTTCCATTGCAGGGAGTGCAAGTTGTCTCTCAGGATGTCAGTCAGTGGTGTCCTGCTGTTGGTTGTTGCACAGTTGCCAGCAGGGCCTTGTGCTCCCCACAGCAGTACCCAGTGTCAGCCATCTTGTGAGTCCTTTTCCACTCCCTGTGATGTGAGCATGGTTGTGAGTGGTGTTGATGGGCCAGTTGTGAGGCTGAGCAATATCTGTGCCTACTACTCCCATCATGCTATTGCCTCCACCCCCTTCCCAGCATGCCCATGCTTCCTTCCTTTGACTCTGCTTCCCTGTGGGGTGGGCTGCCTGTGCTGACAGGATGGCTGGGAGTGTTGTCCTGGCAGTTGTTTGGCTAAAAGTCCCAAGAGTGTCCCTGTGCTTCACACAGCATAACCCAGGGTGGTGGTTCTTTGTGGGATCTTGAGTTAGGATGTGAGGCATTGCATTCTCCCAGGTGGGTTATGTGGAGTTTGTGTTGAGGGTGTGTGTGAGGGGAGGTGCTTGTGACTATGGTCAGTGCTGCAAGTCCTCCTTCCCACCCAGCCAGATATCCCACCATGGAACGTGCTTGCATTGCAGGGAGTGGAAGTTGTCTTTCAGGATGTCAGTCAGTGGTGTCCTGCTGTTGGTTGTTGCACAGTTGCCAGCAGGGCCTTGTGCTCCCCACAGCAGTAGCCAGTGTCAGCCATCTTGTGAGTCCTTTTCCACTCCCTGTGATGTGAGCATGGTTGTGAGTGGTGTTGATGGGCCAGTTGTGAGGCTGAGCAATATCTGTGCCTACAACTCCCATCATGCTATTGCCTCCACCCCCCTTCCCAGCAAGCCCTTCCTTCCTTCCTTTTGACTCTGCTTCCCTGTGGGGTGGGCTGCCTGTGCTGACAGGAAGGCTGGGAGTGTTGTCCTGGCAGTTGGTTGGCTAAAAGTCCCAAGAGTGTCCCTGTGCTTCACACAGCATAACCCAGGGTGGTGGTTCTTTGTGGGATCTTGAGTTAGGATGTGAGGCATTGCATTCTCCCAGGTGGGTTATGTGGAGTTTGTGTTGAGGGGTGTGTGAGGGGAGGTGCTTGTGACTATGGTCAGTGCTGTGAGTCCTCCTTCCCACCCAGCCAGATATCCCACCATGGAACGTGCTTCCATTGCAGGGAGTGCAAGTTGTCTCTCAGGATGTCAGTCAGTGGTGTCCTGCTGTTGGTTGTTGCACAGTTGCCAGCAGGGCCTTGTGCTCCCCACAGCAGTACCCAGTGTCAGCCATCTTGTGAGTCCTTTTCCACTCCCTGTGATGTGCGCATGGTTCATGGTCGTGTTGATGGGACAGTTGTGGGGGTGAGCAATATCTGTGACTACGACTCCCATGATGCTATTGGCTACACTGACTTGCCCAGCATACACAGAATTCCTTTCTTTCAGTGGTCTTCACTGTGTGTTGGTGTTGTAGTGGTGGCTACATGTCTGGATGTGTTTGTTAGTTATATTTGTGCCACTGCCTAGCTGTAGTTGTAGTTGTGTTTGTACATGTGATGACACGGTTAAATGTAACTTTGAGATGGCATGTGTTGTGTTTATCTGACTGACATACACATTTTGGGATGATTCTGTTCTGGTGGCTGTGTAATTGCTAAGAGTGCATGGTTTGACTCTCCCTTGACAGTGATGTGTGTGTGTATTGTGGCAGAATATTGTGTACATTTGTTGTGTACTCACCAGGCTCTGGGATGTTTTCTAGTCCATAGACGCTCACTGGCGGAAGGATGGCCCGAACCTTCTCCTCCCAGGGCCTGAGGTATACTGGCTTGGCAGGAGGGCCACTGCCGGTGTGTTGGCTCAGGAGGTAGTCCTTCTTCAGCAGCTCCCGTACCCTCCTGCGCACGTCATACCACCTGTTCTGGATGTCAGTCTTTGTGCGCAGACATGGTGATTGTGCGTTCACCCTGTTGATGATCCTCTCCCACATCTTTGTTTTCTGGGAGATGGGTGTCTGTTGGACCAGTGCGCCAAACAGCTGTGGCTCTACCCTGAGGATCTCGTCTACCAGGACTTCCAATTCACAATCTAGGAACTTGTGATTCTTCTTTGGGGGCATGGTGATGGGTGGTGATGGTGAGTGATGTGTGTGTTGGTGTGCAGGTGAAGGTGTGTGAGTGTGTGTTTTGCTGGGTGTATGTGAGGTAGCTATTTGTTGGTGTGCTGATGGTGTGTGGCTTGTGTGAGGGATGAGCTGTGGGTGTGTGGTTGCTGTCTGTTGAGTGCTGGCAGGTGAATAGCATTTGCAAAGGATCATGGTTGGGATTTGTGTCCTTTATATGGGTGGAGTTGTGGGTGTGTCTTTGTTCTCTGTCCCCACCCCCACCAGTATTTATTGGCTTTGTAATTGCTTGTTTGGCCTTTTTTGTGTATTTTCCCTTAGTACTTTCTGTGCATGTTGAAAACGTTCTTGTGACCGAGTCGGACCCTGCAGTTGTCTCGTACGGTCTTCTCCGTTTCGTTCACGCTGTGTTTGTGCTATTTTCTATGCTGCGTACGCGTCGGTCGCGGTGTTTTGTGTTACTTCGGCTCGCAGTTTTGTATGCGTGTCGGTCGTACGGCTTGTCCTCCGTACGACTCAGTCGTGGTTTTCGCGCCTTGCATCGTACTTTGCGGTTTGGAGTTCGCGGGTACGTTTCGGTCGGATTTGTTCCGGGTGCGTGTCGGTCGGTTCGATTCGCGTGTTTTTCCGGCCGGATTGCTGTTTTCCGTGCGGCTCGGTTGTTCGGCTTGGGTTCCGTACGTGTCGGTCGGATTTTGCACGCTTTGCATCGTACTTGGCGGGTCGGGCGCCACAGGTACGTGTCGGTCGGAATTAATTCCGGCTCCGAGTCGGTCGGTGCTTTTTCCGGCCCGAAACGGAATTGACCCCTAAGTGTGTGGGCTTTAAAAAGCCGACCACAGCTTTTTGTCTGGCATAGAGCGTGCGGTTACGCGCACAGTTACGAGCAGAGGCGCCATCTGGCTTTCCTCTCTCGTCATGGTGCACGCACATCGCACACCACTCACCAGTCTGCTTTCACTTTTGCCGTCGCGCGCGCACGCACCACTCGCGTGCTTCTTTTTAATTTTCTTTTACAGCGCGCGCGCACACAACTCCTGGGCTTGTTTTTTTAACTTTCACTTTTTTGTCATGCAGGCCCGTGAAGTGTGCCCCTCTGTTAACGTTCTCCCATGCCGGGCACTTGCTTCCTCTGTGCTTGAGCGTCTGCCACCCACCAGTGCAACAGTGGCTAGACCTCTGCATCCAAGAGGTGGTACTACCCTTCTTGCCTTTCAAAATTTTGCTCCACATCATCCACACCAGGTGTTTGCCAGCCAGCAAGGTTTATGGGGTCTAGTTTGACGTCCCCCCTCGGAATTTCACAGCGTAAACACAGTCAAACACTGCAAGTCTCACCACACTCCGTCCCTGAGCCCCCAGAGTTCATATTAGAGCCCCAACATGATGAGAGAGTGACAGCTCCAAGCCTGAGGTTCAGCATCTACTACAAATCAAACCGAGCTGGATCGCTTCTCCTAAAAGACGGCACACCCCACCACTAGGATCGCTTCCGCTAAAAGACGGCACACATCACCACTAGGATCGCTTCCGCTAAAAGACGGCACACCCCACCACTAAGTGGGCTTTTAGACTGTCTTTTTTATTGTCCTGCACTGCACAGTCTTTGATTCATTAAAATGGCAGACCTAAGCGGTCACGAATGACATCACCTACATCCAGTCCTATCAGACGCAGTCCATCCTATCAGCTGCATCCAGTGCTGCTAGCTGCAACTACAGCTATCAGTTTCATTAAGTGGCATCTGTTTCATTCACTACCATCAACTGCACTTACCACAAGCAGGCCTTACAGTGAAAATATGAGAAAACAAGCACAGCCGTGTAAATCATGACGTCAATACATGCACACTAGCCTCTGGCTCCAGCAATGGATGATTGTATTGTACTGCTAGTTGTAAAGCTCTTTCTTACCCTTTGAAAGCCCAAACCACTTTTAGGATGGTCCTATTGCACTATTTATATAGCGCTTCATATACCCAGCGAGTTTATGAAGCGCTCCGGTTTGCATGTCGTTCTGGTGCACCATCTGAAAAGGGTAGCTCCCAAAGTCAGTTTGATACACATATGTACTACGGCAAAACGATTATTCCTTCTGTTACGCTTGCCATGTGTGACTGTGAGCACATAGATACTGATTAACCGAGGGCACGCGTCATAATTGTGGGATTGTGTCTTGATTACTGAAACATATGTATCTGGTTTTATACAACTACCAAATTCAAAACCTTCAAATTATTTTTTTTTAAATGTGCGCTGAGTATTCCTTGGCTTACCAAGATGGGCACCTATCACCGACCACTTGAATCAATTACATTAGCTTCTTGTTCACAAAGGCATCAAATTCAAAAGCCAATGTATCTGTCATAAAGCAAATGGCAACAGCACCTGATTCATAAAGAAGATGATGCAGAATCAGGCGCTGTGTTTTTTCCTGTTGCAGCAGCAAGGTTATGGAAATCTCCCCTTTCTCGCTTCACCTCATTGCACATTACTTGTGCTTTGGGAAATCTCTGAAAACGTTTCTTTTTGTTGACTAATGAATTTGCTGGGCCTGTTTCTCAGTACTGTGTGATAGAGCATCAATCAGCACCACCACAGCATCACTCAGCACCACCACTGCATCACTCAAATCCACCACAGCATCACTCAGCACCACCACAGCATCAGTCAGCACCACCACATCATCACTCAGCACCACCACAGCATCACTCAGGGCCACCACAGCATCACTCACCTTCACCACAGCATCACTCAGCACCACCACAACATCACTCAGGAACACCACAGCACCACTCAGTACCACCACAGCATCACTATGCGCTACAACAGCATCACACAGCGCCACCACAGCATCAACACAGCATCACTCAGAAACACCACAGCATCACTCAGTACTACCACAGCATCACTATGCGCTACCACAGCATCACTCAGCGCCACCACAGCATCACTCAGCACCACCACAACAACACTCAGCGCCACCACAGCATCACTCAACACCACCACAGCATCTCTCAGCACCACCACAGCATCACTCAGCACCACGACAACATCACTCAGAGGGCACCACAACATCACTCAGCGCCACCACAACATCACTCAGCGCAACTACAGCAACACTCAGCACCACCACAGTGTCACTCAAGCACACAACAATATCGCTCAGGGCCACAACAGCATAACTCAGCGCCACCACAGCATCGCTCTACGCAACCACAGCAACACTCAGCACCACAACAGCATCACTCAGCACCACCACAGCATCACTCAGCGACACCACATCATCCCTCAGGGCCACCACAGCATCAGTCAGCACCACCACATCATCACTCAGCACCACCACAGCATCACTCAGGGCCACCACAGCATCACTCACCTTCACCACAACATCACTCGGCACCACTCAGGAAAACCACAGCATCACTCAGTACCACCATAGCATCAATCAGCATCACCACAGCATCAGTCAGCACCACCACAGCATCACTCAGGGCCAGCAAAGGATCACTCAACGCCACCACAGCATCAGTCAGCACCACCACAGCGTCACTCAGCACCACCACAGCATCACTCAGGACCACCACAGCATCACTCAGCACCACCACAGCATCAATCAGCACCACCACATCATCACTCAGCACCACCACAGCATCACTCAGGGTCACCACAGGATCACTCACCTTCACCACAGCATCACTCAGCACCACCACAGCATCACTCAGGAACACCACACCATCACTCAGTACCACAACAGCATCACTATGCGCTTCCACAGCATCACACAGCGCCACCTCAGCATCACTCAGCACCAACACAGCATCACTCAGAAACACCACAGCATCACTCAGTACCACCACAGCATCACTATGCGCTACCACAGCATCACTCAGCGCCACCACAGCATCACTCAGCACCACCACATCACTCAGCGCCACCACAGCATCACTCAACACCACCACAGCATCACTCAGCACCACCACAGCATCACTCAGCACCACGACAACATCACTCAGGGGCACCACAACATCACTCAGCGCCACCACAACATCACTCAGCGCAACTACAGCAACACTCAGCACCACAACAGCATCAGTCAGCACCACCACAGCATCACTCAGGGTCACCACAGCATCACTCAGGGCCAGCACAGCATCACTCAACGCCACCACAGCATAATCCAGGGCCAGCACAGCATCACTCAACGACACCACAGCATCACTCAGTGCTTCTTGCACTTTTTAATTACAACTTCTCAGCATGCTGCACAGCAGCCACACTTCTCTACAGCACAGCTTAGAAACATTGCCAAAGTCAATAGCTCTACCTAAACACTTATAAGGCCCCCCAATGCATAGCCAATAGGTCTCGCCTTTGGTACATTATAAATGTTTAGTTATCCAGCACAAAATCCTAGATTAGACAACATCAAGTGTTGCATGGCTATTCACTTTTAAGGTCCCAAAAGCGAGACCTATTGGCTATGCCAATGCTTGTTTAAAAGATGAGATGAAACATGTATCAAAGAGAGGTGGTGAACGGCTTTCGTTTAGAACGAATGCACGCTAAATAACAGCCAGTACATTATCGGCCATATTCTGTTGCGAAAACAAACAACAAATATGATAGTGTGAAAATATAGGGTGAAGGAAAATTGGGACAAGATGATACTATTAAGACCAGGTCAATTAGTAGTATTTTATTAACTTGACAGAGAGTATTGCACCAGATGAAAGGACCACATCAACCTCCACCCTACAAGGCACATCGTCTTTTTTAGTGGAGATGGAGAGATTGAGGCTGGAAAACAAACAAACAAGAAAAAAACAAAAACCAGAAGGAGTGGGAGGAGATGAAAAAAAGAAAAAGTGGAGGCCTTAGTGGTGCAAACATGCCCCAAAAAGAACTAGATAGGGAGACTGATGAGGGTAGACCAGATGCATTGTTTAGTAACACCCAGAACACTAATACTGCAACCAATGAATTGGTAATTGTGAATGTATTGGACCGTGCTTTGGATGTGCATGAACACAATGTTTTGAATAAAGGATTGGGCTTTTGCCATTCACAAAGGGGGGATTCAGGCGATGTCTTTGTTGACTTGTACAAATTTACCCGACTGTTGAAATTAAAATAACGTTTTAATACCACTCCCATTCTGCCTGTTCCATTAGTACAACATGTACCACCTCCTGAACAAACGGTGTCTGATTTGGATGACTTAAACTTTTGCTATCTCTGTCAGATGATGAACCCTTGAATATTGACACAGTACATGATAGATTGGACATGGTTGAAAATGTTTACATTGATAGTGGCCTCAAACAACAATCCAAGTATGCACCTTCCGATACACATCATAACATTGATATATTCAGGGAGAAAGTGACAAAAGATTTGTATGAACTCTTTGATAAACCAGGTACAAGTTACAATCAAACACAAGCATAAAGGGTGGCACTTAACAACTTGCACTGTATATGTACATTTAGGGGCATATTCTCAAGAACGTGTGATAACTACCGCAAAATTAGCTTAACGCAACTCTTCACATAGCAGTCTATCGCGGGAAAACAACTCCGTGTTAACGTGGTATTCACAACACGGCGGCCCCATGCGATAGTCCCACAATAATGTGTCAAAAGAACGTGTTAAAACTAACGCGACGCAGAAAAAATGCGAAACACGAATGCGAAAATAGTAGCGATGAGGCCAATCGCGATACAAAAATCAGCGATAACCAGCGAGAGGCCTGCAATTCCCACGCGTCATGCGGTAAAATGCACCATAAAAGCAGAGTAAATAAACGGTGAGATGACAATGTACGAGCACAACACCACATCCGTGACGTAGAACAAATGACCATTGTCCCGCATCAAATAGGCATCTCCTCACAGTCACAATGTACATTGACATGCAGTCTGCACCAATGCTGAAACATGCATGAAACACACAGGGAAACCGCATCTCCCCCTCACATTGCAGACGGACAAGCAACCCCTCCTGCACACAGACGTGTCATGACCATGATCAATCAATTATGAAAGCGTGGTTAAGTTTAGGCCTTGCCAAGGAAGTAACTAATGCGTGTGTCTCAGGTGTAGTGTCGGCGCCACCCGTCACGCAATATACAATGTTGCTATGTAGCATGCACCCGGAGTAAGTGCTCGGCCGAGGGGTAAATGAGGGTGCGCAGGCCCGCTCGGGGTCAGGGATCAGACATGCCAACTGTTGTGTGTGTCGCTATTTCCGCAGCATAAGCCAAAGGTCTACTCTCAACCGCATGGCGAATTCAGCCAGGCATGAACTCTACATCTGTGTCCGCCCTGTCCTTACCATGGGCCTACACACACGTGTCCGTCCACCTTCAGCGCACTACATCACTGTGTCGTTGTCAGGCTTGTGGACATGCGCAGACAGGCATGACAATAGTGTGCCGTAGGGGTGCAAGTGATGCAACTGCGCTGCGCACACTAGTGAATATACTCTAAAAAAAAAAAAAAAGGACTTTTGAGAATGGGGCAATTTTGACAGGGTGTGCCACAAGGGAACCAATTGAATTTATTCCCTTTTTTCATGCAACACCCCTCCAACGATCTCAACCCCTTCTCTATTTCACAGGCAGGACAGTAGGCAAGAGCCTGTAAAAAGAGACAATGTCTGCCTAGTGTGTAACCCCAAAAGCTAGGACTGGTCAATCGCTTTGTGCTGAAAAGTCTTTTTTCATTTTTATGTATATGTTATATGATTACTTCACCTGAATGTTCACTGTCATTGTTATATTCGTTGCGATGTCGATTTAATTTGAATATGTACGCAAAATGAGTTATGTATGACGCCACTTTAACCCAGTGTTTTCTACTCTAATACATGCATAATCAAGTCTGAATGTTTGTTGTAGAATTGTTACAATATAAGCTGAATAAAGCTCTGGCGCCTTTGAATTAATGGCCTAAGGTGTCCATCAAAATTACGGTTAACAGTCTCCCTGGGCACACAGTTTGTTTCTAATAAATATGTACTCTGCCATTGTGTAATCAAGACTCAGTTCCAAATGTGTGACCTACTTGACCGCTGTGTATGCCGGTGGAGTACGTCAACGTGAAAGGAGTACTGCGGGCCTTGCTTGCAGTGGCCGTGATGGTCTGAGGAGGCTGTCAAGGTCGCGGGCCTCTGGCTTTGAGCTAGCACGGGCACGTGGTGGGCCCTCTTGGAGACACGCCGGTGTCGGCAGGTGAGCAGTGAGGCCTGGATGCGCAGGGGCGGACGAGACTGGTTCACGGACCAGCGGCCCGGGCTGCGGCAGGCGCACAGGATCTCAGGCCACACCGCTCACGGCAACGGCCTCGTGGCGGGGTGGGAGGCGCCGCCCTGGCAAACACATTGGGCATTCCGGAAGAGAACCATGCCCGGAGCTACGTGCTTTTTATTCAGACCCCTACGCTGGCCTGGCGTACGCCGGGCCAGCCCAATCCGCACACGCTTACAGGGGGGGACGTCACAAGCTACATTTCTGAGACCTTCCCCACTGGCTGGGGTGACATGGTTGCGTCCACTGTCCACAACACTACCACCACCATCAGTATATGTCGACATGGATACGTCTGTGGTCTGCATACTGCAGTCTGTCCAGCACTTCCACGCCACACTTGGCATTGTGTGCATTCTCATTCATAGGTCACTTGCCTCCTTCGCACATGCCTGGTTCCCACCTCTCCCCACATACTGCTATTGTGTGGCTGAGGTGCCATGCCGTTGATGGCTCATGTACATGGCTAGCCCAGGTTTACGCAGTACGTTGTGCTGTCATGTATGGTGGGTGGGCATGTTGTATATGAGTTTGTAACGTGTGCATTCCCAGAGTTGTGAGTTGCATGATTGTGGAGTTGAGGTGTGTGGTGTGTTCATTTGGTACTTACCAACTAGCACTGCATTTCCGTAGGTGCCATCTTGGAAGCACCGGTTGATGATGGACTGTCGGAAGAAGTATGAATCATGCACACTGCCTGGGTAGTTGGCGACGACATTGGTGAGGAGTCCCCAGGGGTCCACTATTGCCTGCACATTGATGGAATGCGTGTGCTTTCTGTTGCGGTAATTGTGTGCAGTGTCGGCAGGGGGCACAAGTAGGACATGTGTGCAGTCAATTGCCCCAACACGTGCGGGAAGCCTGCTATGGCGTAGAAGCCTTGCTTGGTCTCCAGCTGTTCCTGCGCAGTGTGGGGGAAGTATAGGTACTGGGGTACCAAGCTGATGATGGCATCCAGGACAGGTTTGAGGAACTTGGATAGGGCTGGCTGTGAGACTCCTCCGACTCTGGCGGTTGTTGGTTGGAATGTCCCAGAGGCCAACAGGTGCAGCACAGCCAGCAGCTTTGTCTGAGGTGGGATGTTGGTTGTCCGCTGTGTTGGTACCGTCAGCCTGTGAGCAATGATGGTCAGGATGCGGAGGATGCTTGACCTTTTGAGTCTGTAGTGGGCAATGACATTCTCTGGTGTCAAGTCTGTGAGGATGGTGCGTTTCCTGAAGGTCCGCTGTCTTTGTCTGCACTGCCTACGTGGTGGTCCGGGGCTGGGTGGGGTCTGGGGAGGGGGGGCCTGGGTGTGGTGGCGGTGGGTGTTGTGGCCCTGTTGGGGCTCCGAGCTGCATGATGAGTAGCTCCATGGCATCTGTTGTTCTTCAGGTGTGGCTGTGGGCTGGGCTCCCTTTTCTGGTGCAGGTTGTCGTCCGACTTTGCACCAGGTCAGAGCAGGTGTTAATTTCCTGCTGCTAAGGCGCCTTATCGCATGTTTTGTGATCTTATTGCCGATCTGGCTGGTCGTTGAGAATGTTGCGCTGTGGTGTCGCGGATTTTTGCACGGGAACGCCTACTCTGCATATCATTAGCGTTAGTTGCCGCGGTCATCTGTGGCGATGTTTTTTGCGGGTGCTATCGCAGGTAAACTGGTGATATTGGCTGTTTGCACCAGCTTGTGAATGGGGCGATGAATTTATCGCGACTTTGGCTGAGATAAAGTGCCGTTAACTCAGCGATAGTTCCTTGAGAATATGCCCATTAGATTTATCCACTTTTTGTATCTATTGTATTACAGCCCTGACGAAGTCCACCCAAGTGGACAAAACACATTTGCTGCCTTTGCTGTGTCATTTGGATTGCTGTCTTTGACAAGCAAATAAAAAAATAAGAACTAGAATACTTTTGGAATTTGAATGGGACTTTTCTTAATGAAAGAACATTGATTTTAATGCACTGCTATTTGTATTATTAAAATGTAGATCCTAAACTGCTAAGCATTGCAGAACTACCAGCCTGTGACCACCAGGCCTCAGGGTCTAGGCCCATTCTTGGCAACATCAGCTGAATGTAAACAAATTTCTGTGCATTGTAAAATATATAATACATTGGGCCAGATGTACGACCGATAAAAATTGCGACTCGCAAATTGTGTTAAATTGCGACTCGCAATTTGCGAGTCGCAAAACGATACCTAAGTACCAAAGCGGGATCATGATTGCAAGTTGTTAATGACTTGCATCACTGTTTCGTGTTGCGGCTATTTGCGAGTCGGTAAGCGCTCGCAAAGAGCATCCTCGTTTGAAAAGGCCATTTTGCATGTGCAAATAGCGAGAGCGGCAGATACAAGCCCATTTTGCACACGCAAATTGTGAATGCATGAAAAACATGTGAAAGCACTTCCTGGTAGAGCTGAAGGACCCCTAAACAGGAAGTGGTGTCCCAGGAGATTCCTGGGGAGATTATCTAGCACATGGTTAGGTGCAGCAGGATAGTTCAACACTGCAGGCAGGCTCTCTGAAAAACCATGAGCGGCAAGGCCAGTGACAAGGGTGGAAAGGAGCGGCTGAGGAAACTCAAATTCTCTGAAAAGGAGATAGAAATCATAATAGAGGAATGCTGCAATAATCATGAGTTGTTTGGGAGGGCATCGCACAGTGTCACTGAAGCTGACAAACGTAAGATTTGGAGAGGAATGCAGCAGCACATTAATGCCCTGGGTGTGGCACACAGGTCCCTGGAAGACATCAAGAAAGATGGTATGACCTGCGCTCCAGGGCCAAAGAGAGGGTGGTAGCACGTCTGCGAGAGGTATAAGGGACAGGAGGAGGCCCATGTACTGTTTCGGAACCATCTACAGCAGAGGCCATGGTGGAGAGTACACTGGAGAGGGCAGCTGTTGTCGGATTTGGGACCCTTGACACATCACAGGCACCACCATACCCTGGTAAGTGTGAAATGTGTAATAAATGTTTAAATCACCAATAAAGCCTGTTCTGCATACTAATCATCCACACCCAAAATTCCAGTGCCACACAAACAAACCCAAATGGTGCCATATGGGAAACGTAGTCAGTGACATATACAGTGTAGTTACGGAATGACATGAGCTGATAAACATTGCAACACCACTGAGACAGTGACTCACATAATTTATTTTCACCTTACATCTTTTGCCACATAGATGCACCACTGGGAGGAGAGCACAGTGCAGATGACACTGACTGAGGGAAGTCCGGATCAGGTCCAGATGGAGGAATGGAAGGATGGGGGAGCATCAAGTGGACCAAGTTGTCCTGAAGTCCCAGACACTGCTGCAGCGACCTCATCACAGGCTACAGCCAGTGTGACACCAGCATCACGGCAGACAGCAGCATCAAGACGAACTCCAGTCACAGGGTCCGGCTGTGTCCAACCCAGCAATCCGTTCCACCTATGCAAGCCAGTCTGCACACTCAGCCCCCTGCTGGAGCACCCAATCAGGTGTTGTTTGGAGGCCTGGAACAGGCGATGCTCAGAATCCAGCGCCTGCAACAACAACAGCAGAGTCAGATGAACCTTAAGCTGACCCAGGGATTCAGGGATATCACACAAAAGATGACTGATAACCAGTGCCAGCTTGAAGCTAAATTTGATGCCCTCACAGAATTGGCTGAGGAGAGTGGGCAGCACAGACGCATCGAGCACAGCAGGGGACACAAGTTGAACGCTTTGACCAGGGCCATTGGGAGGCTATCACATGCAACTACCCAACAAACGAAGCGCACCCTGGGTCTCCAGGTGTATCTGGGCCACTACAGTGGTGATGTGGCAAGCGGGCTGCAACAAATAACTGCAGCAGTGTAGACACTGCAGACAAATATGTTTGCCAGTGGTCCTGCTACAGAGGGCGCTGACAGTGAGGTTTCCAGCAACAGTGGCATCTCTGCTGCGGAAACACCAATTATGCGTAGGAGCAGCAGCTACCAGGCTGGGATTCCAAGTGGCAGCTCTAACCAGGCTGGACATAGAGGCAGGAAGTGAATTGTGTAGAGTTACTGCACAGTCATTACCCCACATCTTATTAATAATTTGTGGTGATGTAACCACAATACAGTTACGCATTTGTTTTAGCATGTGTTTTGTGTTGCACAGGTTGTCCTGATTTTGTGTGTGCAGGCTTGCACAATAAGGCACAAATTCAAAGTTTAATTCACGATTTGTACTGTCTTATGTAGAGGTTAGTGTGTCATTACTTTGGACGTACCTTTAAAAATAACTATTAGCTATCTGGTCCCTGCGCCTTCTCCCTCTGCTGCAGAGCTACCATCCCACTGATGTTGGGCAGATGGTCCTGGGTCATTATCCTCCGATTCTGAATCCGTCACATCCATGGGCAATCCACCCCTGCCGGCCATGTTGTGGAGCATGGCACATGTTGCCACTATTTTGCAGACAGTCTCAGGTGCATACTACAGGGATTTGCGACTCCTGTGGAGGCACCTGAAGCGCGATTTTAGGATGCCAAATGTGCGCTTGATCACGGTTCTGGTGCCTGATGTGCCCTGTTGTACCTCCTTTCATGTGTGTTGTTGGGAGATAGGTACGGTGTGAGGATCCATGGCCGCAGGGCATACGCACTGTCACCTGGTGAGAGATATATGATGGTGAGACAACATGCAGACAGACATTACAGTGCAAATACTTGTCACTGTGGACATGTAAATTCATTACCTAGTAGGTATCCTTCATCAAAGTCACCTCTTTCTAATTTCTGGTATATGCCACTTTGTCTGAAGATGTATTAGTCCTGGGTGCTTCCAGGATATTTGGCAACAATGTCTGTGATGATGTTGTTTGCGTCACAGACACCTTGGATGTTGAGGGAATGTGTGCTTTTCCTATTACAGAATATGTATTCTATGTGGGATGGGAGACATAGGGGCACATGGGTCCCATGTATGCACCCTATGACCTGTGGAAACCTTGCTATTATTGTAAAATTGCAGTTTTGTATTTTCAGGTTCGTCATTATCCCTGGGCAGGTAGATGTGGTGATGGAAGTGGTGTAGCATGGCATCTAGGAAATTGTGCAAGAAACGCGAAAGCGCACTCTGCAACACAGCTCTGGCCACTGCAATGACATCTTGGTAACTGCCAGTGGCCAATAGGTGGAGGGAGCACAACACCTGCACATGTGTGGGGATTACATTGCTGCACAGGGTCCTGCTTTCCAATTGTGGCTTCAAGGTGTCTATGAGGTCTAGGGTGACAGTGCTACTCAGCCTGTACAGGTCATAAATCTCTTCCTCTGTCTTCTCAAATAATGTTAGCCTGACTCTGAATATCCTCTACTGTCTTCGCCTACTCTGCTGAGCAGCCAGCATCTGCATCCTCCTCGCTATCACGAACAGGGCAGCCATTGTGGAAAGATTTCTGATGCATTCTGGGTCAGTTTTTATAGGTTGGGCCTGGTTACCACCTGGTTAGTGGTAAATTGCATGCGCGAAGGGGCCTTTTTGCACATTTTCCCTATTAGCGACTAGCTTGTACATTACAATTAGCGACTCGCAAATTGTGAGTTGCTATTTTATGAATGCTAAAACAGGTCTCATTTTTTGCGAGTTGGTATTCATTCGCATCACAAAATTGTGTTTTGCAAGTGGATTTCGTACATTGCGCATGGCCAATTTTGCATGCGCAAATTGGTTTGCGACAGATTTTGCGCTCCCAAAATGGTCATACATCTGGGCCATTGTCCCTTATCGCCTACATGACCAGGCCTCATCAGCCCAGCCCAGCCCACCAAACACTTCTCTGGCTACTAGTGGCCAGATGCTCCATCTTCAAGGCACTCTTCATATGCCCCATCGTCATCCATGACAATGGTCCAACCTTCATCCAAAGAAGACAACAAAGATAATCACAGAACAGAACTCTTGAATTTAGATTGGCACTTTGACTGATCATTCACCCCTACAAGACGAAATGCTTTGGTGCGATCTCCTCCTCCATACAGGGAGCAAAATCATGAAACCACTAGCCAGCGAAGACAAGAAACATTCAAGATCATTTTAGGATTTCCAGAATACAGTAAGAACCTGGATCTTCCACAACAGGAGATGAATGGACCTGCCAATAAGCAGACAAAACTGTTCACGATCACAACGATGCATGGATGCTACAGAACTAATGTTCATACCTATCCCAGAACTGGAAGCAAAACTTCCTCAAGTGGGTAGGTAAGAACCCATGAACAGCTAACTTTCACCCTTTTTGCTCCACTCCATGTATATGCGCATTTAGTTATTTGCAGTGACATGGGATGAATATCTTCTGCCAATCATGCAAAACACCGAAAAACTACCCACATAGGCCACACAGCATTCTCACATGCTTTCCATCCACAAACAATAATATTTTATAAGCTTAAGCTTGTTACCTCTCGTTTCCTCTCTACTAAACAACAAGACTCAGCGACATGCAACCCAATAAGAGTATACCTTGGCATGACGCATGACACCAAAATACCTCCATAATGGTCATACTATGAATTGAACCCCTTCCTACCAAGAACATTCAACAGAGTAGCACGCTTCTGCATCTCATTATGGGCAGGATGCGCTATACAAATGCAGCTGCAATGCAATGCAATAGAATGCTATAATCCTGCCACCTGCATCAATAGCAAAAGGATGAAAGAGTTTCATGCAACCGTAAACCAAAGAAAAGGCAAACAAGTAAGTTGGGAGGTGGAGAGAATAGGGAGTAGCAGCAAAACCCCTTACCTTTCATTTTATTCCACCTCTCTGTTTAAAAGGTCTGGCTGGACAACTCAGTTCACTGCAAGAGATTTTGTTAGCAATTCTTTAAAATATCCATAGAATAGACTTTAACTTATCCAAGAGGAATGTTACTCTCTCACCTCATGTTATTGTGTTTTTACAGTAGAGTAACAAAACTTGAGGGGGCCCCCCTGCAAACTACATGGCGGGCCCCCCTCTGGACTCAGGAGCTCTCAGGCCATGGTACTGTGCTGAGGGGGCCCCCTGGAACTCTGGCCCCCGTCCCCGCACCGTGGGGCATGCGGTGGCCTATGTTATGCTACTGTCTACTGTAAAATTAAATACAAACATTAAGCACGTATGTTGAGATCTTTCCGCAATTGTTTCAGTAATTGTGATCTTTATAAATAGTCTGAATGGCGATCTGGCTACTTCAACCCATCACTGACTAGTGTTCCCACCTGTGGTTCATTGCAGGTTTGCGGGTGCTAAATGTATTCCAATCTCCTCCTCTTCATTTGCTTCTGCCTTTAACAATGGCTGCCTATAGAGATGCCCTTAACTACCTGACAAAGTTCTTGTGAATTGTTTCAATCCCCCCGAGCACCAGAGATAAATATTTCATGTGACAGCATTAGGTGGTTGCCTTAACAGGCTCTACATTGATTGGGGGGAAATAGAAGGAGCAGCGAGATGCATCTGTGTTCCTCTCTGATCCAAGTGAAAGACCGGAGTGGGCGCAGGTGCATATCCAGTGAGCAAACAGGGAATGAACATGGGGAAAGCTTCAGTACTCTCCAGGATCAATATGAAGCCTCCCCAGCATTGTTCCCTTTCGGCACCTTCTTGAAAAAAAATCGATGCACAAGTGTTTCCATTCACAGTTTACTTTCGCCCACCAATACTCAGAATGGGAGAGTTGGTCAGCCCCCTTCACCATTGGCTGTGAATAATGCCATTTTGTCTGATTCCATGTGCACAGCTGCCTGAAGAGTTGTGCATTTCAATATCAAACTACTGCACCTTGGCTGCTTGCCCACTTTTTTTTTGTTGCCATTTTTCTTTGACCGCTTATGGACCATCTGGGGACACATATGTAGTTCTCAAGAAAGGAAAGAAAGTGCTCCTTAAGGTCAAGAAAACGTGTGCAGACCGATTGGGCTAAGGGGGCATGAGCATGGGCCCTCATTATTGTGCACAAATCCCTTGGGGGCAGATTTAGTGATATTTGACTCAACCAAAGAGGCTGCTATGCCTTGTGTGAGAGGAATGCAGCACGAAAAGCACCATGGGCCGTATTACAGTAAGTGCCCTGGGGGCGCAACAGGTGTTCGCGCCCGATTTGAGTGCCCCCGGGGCACTTTGGTATTACAGAAGGGGGTGCAGACGCTTCTGCGTCCCCTTCAGTAATACCGATAGTGTTGGCACACTTAAAGCACCAGCACTACCTTCAGGGGGGGGGTGTCCCTCATTTGCATAGGGGCATGACCAGTCATCCCCTTGCAGGCGGGTGCAGTCACTGACTGCACCCGCCTGCAAAGGGATCTCTAATCCCCTGTAAAAGTGCAGGTGGTTGCCGGCTTGCCGCCTGCAAGGTGAAAACACAGAGCGGATGCAAACAGCCACTCCATGTTTTCACCTAAATGCGCTGCCCCGGGGGAAAAGCGAGTTTGCAGCTGCCCAGGGGGCAGCCCATTTATCCTAATAGGGTGCACTTTTATTGTTCACGCCGGGCGCACCTTTTTAAAGGTGCACCAGGGGACAAACAATGAAAATGCTTAATACGGCCCTAAATCTACAAAGCTATGGCTTGCTTCCCAAGCACCTGTGCACAATTAGGATTCCTTGTGCCATATACACACCTTTGCACTAAAATGCAAAAGTATGTGTGTAATGTCTAGCATAGGTTTTGTACTGGAAGGTTATCTTTCAGTTCAAAATACTATGCTTGGATAGACTTTAAAACGTTTCCTACTTTTTTAGTGTAGCACAAATGCAGAAGTTGAAAAGTCTGAAAAAAAAATAAACTTTTCTCCTACTTTGCATCTTCCTCAAGGAGCTGTAGTTTTTTTGGTGCAAAGCCCTGTCCATATTTGTAGATTGGTCTTTGCTTAAAAAACCATAGGTGGTAGGTAGGAATGCCCATAGACCACCAATGGGATGCCCAGTTACTTTTAGGCAACTTTCAAGATTAAATAAACTTTGAGCTTGAAAGTAAATAACTAATCAATCCTTTGCACCAGTTTGTGTCACTTTTGGTGACTTTGCACCAATGCACATGTTGCTAAATCTGGCCCTTGGTGCTCATCACCTTAATCCAGCTCAGGGACGTACATTCCTGGTGGGTTGGCAGTATGCTTCGGTGAGAGTTCAGATTCTCAGGGGACATGACAGCCAACTTGGGTGGATCACAGCCATAAAAGCTCTATCCAAATCTACCACTCGCTCTCCACCACTGTTTCAAAGATGTATAGCAGCTCTGGCCTGAAGTTCGTTGCACACAACTGTACGTCCACCTTAACTGAGACTGGCAGAGGATGAAAAGGCACAGCATACCAATTGTATTGTGCAGTATCTAGAGCCCATCTCGGGAACAAGCAAAGAAGCTGGACAACTCATGTGGTACTGCTGATCAGTTCAGCCTACATCCTTTGAGAGCATATGTAAGAAATTGGATTATCAGTTTGGGTCGGCGACTGCCCACTTCATGGAATAATCACAACCCTTGTCAGGGTGAACACTTAACCTAGGCTCAACCTCCTAATAGATATGGCAGTAAGCAGACAGGCTTAACTTAGGAGAAAGTGTAACGTATTTATGCAGCATCAAAACAGTAATAAAGGAAAAGTGCAAAACAATAGAAGTCCAAATATGAATTAGAAAAATAGAGTACAATTTAACAAAGAAAATGACACAAAAATGACAAAAATCCAAAAAAGGGAAAAAAATGAGATATGAATTTTTAAAGCTGTAAGTAGGAATAGCACCAAGAAGCACAAAGTGCCAATGATAGTCAGTGGTCGCAGGCGCAGTTTGAGGCGCAGTTTGAGGCTGACCGCCAGAGCTCGCAAATTGGATACACCAACCAGGTTCATCTATGTAAAGATTTTATCTTCTGCTCAGTCCATTAAGTCCCAATCCACCACAGGAGTACACTTCTAAATCCCCCAGGGCCTCATGGGAGGCACCCAGAGACTCAAAGAGTGTCAGACAGAGGCCAAAAGCAAGGCCCAGTCAAGGTCCAATAGCCACTGGTCAGCTGGGTAGTTGCAGGAAGTTGTAGTTTGTTGAATCCCTGTAGTTTGAACGGGAGGTCAGCCTCATGACCTTAGATTCCTCTTCTTTGTCCTGGGTACAAAAAGGAGCAGGTCCAGTCCTTCAGGGCTGGCCTCAGGTCACACAGGTCCAGTCCTCTTCTGTTCTGCCTTAGGTCCAGAAAATCTTCTGAAGTGGTTCCTTGAGATGCCACATTTATGCCTGCCACGATCTAGTGGATGGGAATGAGTCCTGGTCATGTCCTATCTAATGGGGTAAAACTTACCAGGGCCAACCCTACCCACTTTGGGCATTTTCAAGATGGTGAAAGACTTTAGCCACACTGAACTTTGCCTCTGAGTGCTGGGTGTGTGTGTGGGGATCCTTGTATCCTCTGCTATCAAGCACGTAAATCTGGTTTAAAGCGGCCACTGTACCCCCAATAGGAGTCTGGCAGGACATAAGTAGGATTTTTCAGCAACCAGACATTGGCTACCCAAGAATTGTCTTGGCATCCTGTTTCCTTCCTTTCAAATGTGGCCTTGTGTTATATGTAAAACCTGCAAACCCATCAAGCAGGATTTAACAGCCCAGCAGGATTTGACACTGTAATGTCAAAAAGAATGCGCAGCCTGCTCCCATCTGCTGAGCTCAAATGAGTCATTCCTACTCATTCAGCCTGACTTGTCAATCACAGTGATATATTACGTAGCTTGTTGGAGGAATTTCACACCTCATTGACACCTATTCAAATCCTAATTACTGGCTGGGAGAAGTTGGAGAGCAAATGCAAATTAGCCTCCAGAACTTCAAGCAGGGAAAAGGTAACTTTCTAAAAGTTACTTTTCTTTAATATTTATTAAAAATCCAACTTAATCCTTGAATTGGATTTTTAATAACCATTAAAATAGATTTTTTAAAATTATTATTCTAGCTAATCCCATTTCTGAGACAGAGTATTAGGATTATCTACATAGGACATCTAGGCCTGGCACAGTAAAAATAGCTTTCAGGTACTTGCCACAATAAAGACATGTTAACATTACATTTTTACATGTCCTACTTTTAAGTGCCATGCACTCTGCCTTGGGGGCTACAAGGCCTAGATAGAGGTGACTTATTAATATTTAAAATTGGGTTTTTTACCTGTCAAAAAGGTTTATTCTGACATATCAAATTGCAGTGTTTAAACTACCACAGTCAGGCTACAATGGCATGCCTGAAACCAATTTTTATACTGTCACTGTAGTGGATGGCAAAATAGGTGCTGCAGTCTACTAGTGACATTTAACTTATAGGCCCTGAGTACATTTTGCACCATATACCAAGGGACTTAGAGGTAAGTTAAATATGTCAATTAAGATTATAGTAATTTAACCATGTTAAAATGGGAAGCACAGGCACTTTAACAATTATTAGCAGGGTTAACTTGTACAGAGTTCTAACATTGGCAAAAATATAGGGTTCAGCAAAAGGCAAAAAATATGGGGTTACCACACTGAAAAGGAGGTTTTCCTACAAGCTATATCCTTTCATTTGATTCAAAGAAGAGTGAGCTTGTGTTTGAAGCGTTGAACATTGCACTTTCAAGGGATTCATTTTGTGACCTCAAGGGCCCAAGAAGTCCTGGTGTACTTTCAGATATTGCACTTGTGAACTCACAACCTACAAAGTCTTGATTAACTGCGAATCTGAATGTTTAGCTGTTACATAGTGAGAAAGGTGAAGGTACATACAGAAGACTCAGGCTTAAGAAAGGCAGAGTTAAGAAAAGGTAGTACAAGCAGAAGGCTAGTCTTACATTAGGTGTGAAGAGACTTTAGGGGTCAATATCTAAACATTCTTTGCCTAAGGGTGACCAGTAGTAAAGTACTGGTGCTGACATACTAGTGGTAAATATTGGCATATGTGGTACACGTGACAAAATGCTGGTGTTTGTATAATGGACATAATTGTTTGCATAAATGCAATCCATAGCAAAATGCAGGTACGGCATTCTGGACATAGTTCTTGGATTAAGGGCTACTCAAATCAAAATGCTACCACTGGCATTCTTGTGGAATGGGTTACCCATGGCAAACATGCTTGCATGTTAGAGGTATTTCATAGCACATGGGACACCCTTGGCAAAAAGCTGGTATGCCAGTCGTCAGTCTTTGGCATTATAAGAGGACAACTATGGCATATGATGTGGGGGTTGGGAGGGCCTGAGCAAGTAACCATGGCAAAATAGTGACCCTAACTACAAGAAAAAAAATTGAAATATGGGTCACCCATAGTATAAGGATGGCATCTATTAACAAATCTGACAGTATATTATATACAATTCTTGGCACAAGGAGGCACCCATTTCCTATGGCGGGCACCCATGACAAAATGCTGGCCCTGGTGCAATAGAGATTATTATTGGTATTCAGTGGGGGCCCTCACTTCATATTCTAAAACAAATTGGACCAACTCCTGGGGAGTGTCAGACTACATTGGTTTGGCACACCATTCTGGTAATTGTATATCTCATAAGTGCCCTTTAAAAGCTTATTGCTTTTGAAGAAATGTATGTGAAAGTTGTGCTCTAAAATGCACTAATTGTTTCAAAACTTTCTCGGGGCATTTCCTCCCAAACCCTCTTAGAATTCATCAGGCTTACTTCGTTCGCTCACTGGAAATTGGACAAGGATAACACCCTATTACTTTCAAAGATTATCAGCCGCCACAGGCTCATAGTTATTTTGTTTTAGACATTCATCTACCCATCATGGCCTTACATTAAAGATAGATGATACAGAAAGAGCAACAAGCCACAAGTAAACAAAGCCAGATTTGTAAGAGGGAGCAGAAATGTCGAGGGCTGGCAGGCTGGAGGTAGATCAAAGCAGACAGGTCCAAGCTGTACTAAGAGTAACCCATTAATTTGCAGACATCCCAGATTAAGCAACCAGGACCTACATGCCATTAAGGGCCCCAGGGGCACAGTGGTCATATGTGCCCTCTTTCTGTGCCCTGGGGCACTTTAGCATTACAAAAGGGGCCTCAGACTTTTGTGTGGCGTCTTTCACAAAACAGATCGCACCAGCAATATATGTGCATCAACATGATCTTAAGGGATGTGGCCAAATGCAAATGAAGAAATACTTTTCCTCTGAGCCTGCACCATATTATTCATACTGGCCAGAGTCATTTGAGCTATTGAGAGGTGAAAGGGGGTAATGGACCCATACACCCCCTGCATGGGGTGCGGTCAGTTAGTCCTTCCTCCTGTTGGGGAATTTCTGTGTCCCTTTCAAAAGCAGCTGGGTTTCTGCCTGCACAGAGAAAGGTGGACCAATGGCTTCAAAGATCCAGTCCACCTTTTACCAATGTGCAGCACCCAGAGCTGGTAAAAATTTGAGTCTGTTTGAGTCTGTGCTAGAGGGACCACTTTAAATGTAATTGAGCTCCCTGTCCCAGTCTGCACTTGGCACACCCATTTAAAGTACAGCACGATGCAAACATGGACAGTGAAGCCTCTATATAATACAGGCTCAGGTCAGAATCACTGAATAAACTACTGCAACAAGGATTCATGTTCCTGCTGCAGCTCAGGCTTGTTTCTCTCTCTCTCTCGGTCTTTCGGTCTCTCTCTCTTTTTCTCGCTTTCTCTTTTTCGGTCTTCTTCCATTCCTCTTCCCCTGATGTCTCTCTCTTCAGCTCCTAATGTCTAATTCAGTGACTGTTATGATGGATTCAGGAGTGCAGTGAGAAGAATCTTCTGACTCATGGTGCCTTTTCAATGGATTCAGAGGTACTTTGAAAAAGATTTTAGCATTCTGAGACTTTTCGTTTTGCTTTTACCATTAAAGGTTTAGGCTTAAAAATTCCAGCAAGAAAATGAATGCTGGCCACAAAACCTAGGATCCAAACGAGCCTCCAATTGTTCAGCTTCCAACTGTCCAAAGGTATAACGAGGCGCCTTAACTTCAATCCCTGGGCTGACTGTAAGGAGTCCTGAACTATTGGCGTGCACCTCCACCCATACTTTCTTTTGCTCTTTCTTACAGTTTTGCAAGGAATCCACAAGGGAGAAAAAGTTGTGGTTGCTCTGGGTTTATGTAGCCTTATCTCCCTCACCTCACCCTGGGAGTGATGCAACTGGAAAGGGGGAGGCATCGTCAGCCCCTGGAGCTTCCGGGCTTCCCTCTGCTCAACATGTGGGGGGGGGGGGAGTTTTCTTTCGGCACAGAGAAAAACAGGGCTAAGATGCCGCCCGCCAAATTGTTTTCTTTAATGCAACAAAGTATGGGGAGAGGATGTAACCTTAGGGCTAGAGCGGTCAACGTTGAAGCTGGGGAACCGGGTTCGAGTCTCGGCAACAACGCTCAACAACATCCTGTGATTCTGGGCAAATCACTTAATCTCCCGGTGCCTAACAAAAATGAATGTGTCCTTGTGTAACGAAACTGGTGCTATGTAAAGCGCTCTGATACCCAATATCTTCGAGTCTAGTTCGCGCTATATAAAACTCTAAAAAAAAAAAAAAGGTAAGCCATGTGTACCCGGTAAACCTAATAACTGTGCTAGTTCTGAGAAAGATTGTATAAAAACATTTTAGGTAAGTTAAATTGTTTGTTAAACGATTTCAGTCCACCCCTGTCTTAATCACAGAACAGAGTTCTTCCAAGGGACTTTGAACAGTGCCAGTTTAAGGATTTTTGAGAACTGGGCAAGACCTATTTTGAGGCTCACT
The DNA here is from genome assembly GCA_963921515.1 of Calotriton arnoldi. Taxonomy (NCBI): domain Eukaryota; kingdom Metazoa; phylum Chordata; class Amphibia; order Caudata; family Salamandridae; genus Calotriton; species Calotriton arnoldi. The sequence goes on from CAWUFW010019169.1 coordinate 24,877, forward strand.
TTTTGGAACAACTTTGAATTTCTTACCCATATTAAGCTAACTCAAGCCCTTCGGATGCCAAATAAAATGTTACTCTTTCAGAAGCGGGGGCATACAAAAAAGGTGAAAACTCGAGATGAAGAGTTAAAGAGAAAGGAAATGATGGAGGAGAGAGATAGAAGAGGTGAGCTGAAACAGCAGAGTGCCATGAACTAGGAAGATTCTTATATAACTTGTCATCAACTGTTCGCGAGCATTAAGGTTAAGGTCGAACGGGCCAGGCATGACACTAGACTACTGTGAAGCGCGCTTTTTAATCTTACAAGTTAAACAAGCATTGGCAAAGCCAATAGGTTGCACTTATGTGGAAGCTATTGGCTTTGTCAAAGTCTTTTAGCCATGTTGTACAACAGTGCGGCTGCATTGCAGCATGGCTGAAAGTTAGAAAAAAATCACTATGATGCCACCTACACAGGTTGCATCATATTGCTTTTTTCTCGGGGGCAAGGCAAGCAACACCTTACGAAGGGGGCAGGAGGGACAGGGTAGCAACACAACGATGAGGGAGATGGGGCAAGCAACACAACTTGGGAGTACTGGGCAAGCAAAACAACATGGGAAGGGGTGGAGAGATGGGGCAAGCAACACAACTCATGCGGGACACAGTAAACAACACACCACCGGAGTGGGACGGGGCCAACACAGACAGTAGGAGGAGGGCAGTTGCGAGCAAGTAACACGAGAGTCAAATCGGAGGGGGCAAGGTACAAGACAGACTGTGGAAGGAGGATTGGTGGAGGCAAACAACACCACGGACAGAAGGGGAGGGCTGGAGGGCAAAAGCAACATGCACTTTTATGAAGTGCTTCCTAAATAATAAAAAGTAGCTCAGAAAGTTGGAGCTTTGGAAGGACACTGAGCAAGGAAGCAGTACTGGGCCATGCTACAGCGGAGGGCCAAACACAAGAAGAGGAATTCAAGCCAGCCCACGCCTCACTAACCAAAGAGGAGCAAGCAAATGAGAGTGACAATGAAGCAAACCAATGGTAAGCAATGGGCTGGCTCTAAACCCCCTGTAAGTAAACAAAATGTCTTTCACGTGACAGCGTATGTGCTGTCTCAGACCAGAGCTTAAAATAAACAGCTTCTAATTCACACTGTTATTACAGGGTCTTCTGACTGTCCATATCTGTCCTAATCCTAATGTGTTTTTGTTTTTGTGTGATTGCCCCCTATTCTTTTACTTTACTTTTTCAACTTTCCCATTTGTATCTGTAACGTGTAATTTTGTAAATTTCCTCATGTAACGTACTTGGTTCTATTGTGAAGCGCTCTGACACCTTTGGGTAAAGTCCGCGCTACATAAAAATGCCTTAAATAAATAAAATAAATATTATTTTACCAATTGCCCCCTTGTAAGGTGGGGCCTTGCACAATTGCTCACTTTGCCAACGCTTGAAAACGTCTCTGCTTCTGAAGAGGTAAGCCGGGGAGTGAACATTACACTAACTTCCCACCTCAAAGCTTGCGTGACGTCTGCCTCAGGGACAGTGTCTTTCCTGCTCCACAGAGCCCTCTAATTCCCCCACTCTCCCTGTCCAAACACGATGGTGGGGCCCAGGGTTTCCCATCCTCTGATCAAACAGCTCCAGTGAGAATGTTTACAGCTCGATGCCACTTAAGGAGGCTTATCACCTCCCTGCTGTGTCCTGCAGCCTGAGAGAGCAGCAGCTCTGATAAGGATGTCCTAGGTGGCGTGTGCTGCCCGGGGTCCCAGGCTGCACACAGCGCACATGTGCCATTCTGACCACGTTTGTGGAAGTTTTGCTAAATCTTTCAGCTTTGTTTTCAGAAACTTATCTGTTTTCCTCGTCTTTCCTGATAAAAACCCAATCCGTCCTAAGGATGCTCAATTAAAGGTTAAAAAGTCACTCTGCTGTTTACTTCGATTGCCTCCCTGTCAAATAGGGGTAGGCCCGAGTTTGTGAATCTGAACCCAATGACCCGTATTTCTGTCAGCTCGAAAAGCTCAGTTACAGCTCGGAACTGACGTGGCTATTGATTAGAGGTGTCAACTGGACCCGTGAAATGTGGGTCAGTCTGTCGTGGTTGGTCAGCTGATAGCACAAAGCATTCTGGGATTTGTAGGACCATGTTTACAACAGGACAACATGAAACGATAAGTCCTAGTAGGGTTAACACTATTGACTGAAAACTAGAGTTTCATGCAGGTCCGTTTTTTGCAATGGGTCCCGTTGACAATTATTCATTAACAAATCGCTGTCTTTTCTTTTTGCACTGCTTATACTCTGTTTTCCACCGTCGCTTTTTACTTCTGCTGTTTTGTGGCTCTGCCTTTCATCTTCAGCCAATCTCTACCTTACAATTTCCCCCTGGTGCTCTTCTTCACTCGCCTTTTCTAGTCGCCTACGAAGCTCTTTCACCTGTAAAGTTCTGTGAAAAGTGGCAGCTCTTAGCAAGGAGAGGCACACACTGACGTCTGCAACCAGTGCCCAGCGAGGAGCCCGCCCTCATCCCTGCACACTCAGAGGTGGAGATGGGTGGAATGCCTCAGTGGTTTGACCCACAGGCACACAACCTCTCTCACCTCTGGGCTGCTAGGTCAAATCAATCCTGTCCAATGAGCTAGCTGCACAGTTTAGTGACCCGTATGCAGTAAGTCTCGGTTCGATTTCCAGTTAACACAGATAACATTCTTATGTGCCGCTAATAGATATAACTGTGAGCTTCTCAGTCGAGAAGGCGACATTTCAGTGGGGTTTAGTGACTGTGTAGTCTGCATTGCTGGTGATAATGTGACTTCCCACCCGCAAAGAAATTAGCACGCAATCCTTTTTAAATGATAGATTTGAGCCGTACATAGTACAGTCATACACAATTGAAATCAAGAATCCGGTGTCAAAATAGACACCAAAGGATGACCAATGTATTAGTAATCAAAGGAATGTAGGTGGATGTTGAACTTTTATTAATAATGCGTTTAAACTCCTACAGATGGACGTTTGCATTGTTTCTATTTCAACATCCAGCGACAGAAAATAACCTCGTCTTATTTACTTGATAGTCTTAATTGTGCTATCTGCTTGTCCGTTCGAATGAGAAGGACGCGGACTGTAGATGAAAAGTACTTTTTTGTATGATCGTTGCTTTGAAACCCTGATGAGGCACCGAGCTTTCCGCTACCCTGTGTGTATGCTTTGATGGAAGGCTGAGTTTCTGCTGTCTTCTGTGTAGGAAGTGATTCAGAGTTGTGTGAGATGATCAGAGCTGTGCTCCTATTGCATTTGTTTTGCTGTGCCTATAGATTGTAGTGATGTGAAAGGATATAGGGAGATAGAACCCTTAGAGAGGAGACTGGGTCGCTTGCTGTCCAGACATGTCTGCATTGAGAAGGACCGACGGCCAGTCTTTTCTACTTGGGCCCGGTGGATGGGCTCGGATGGATGCCGAGTGGAGGAGGCCGGTCCCTCCCTGATCCTCGGCCGAAGCTGCTTCCCGGTGCTCTTCTGATCCAGAGCTCGGACCCTTGTGGACTTGGGCTGGTGGTGGACTTGGGTGAAGCATCCTTTGCCACTGCGGCGGTTGTGGGGTCAGAGACCGCCGATAATGGGGCAGCGACTGTTCCGCGGATCCTGTGACGCGGCCTTGGGTGTGGCCGCGGATGTTGTGCCACACGAACGGAGGGCCGTGGACTGAGGGAGACGAAGGGGCAGGTACGACCTGCTGCCCCGATTCAGCTGCTTTGAGGCAGACTGACGGCCACTTCATTGTGCTAGGACCTGGCTGGTAAGCCACCATCCCAACAAGCGTAGAGGACATCTGGACATCACCGGCTTGGGGATCCCTGAAGGCCCAAAATCACCGCCTGTGAGTGCAGCAACACCCTGAAGGCTGGGCTGAAAGCAAGAACCCCAGCAATGGTGAGAAGATCATGCTGTATAAATATGTAATATATATTTGCCCAACCCCAATTGTTTCAACTTTTTTTTAAATGTAACCTTGAGTGAATTTGCAACTTGTATAAATGTAACTCTAACCACTATTATCTGTAGTAGACTTATATACCTACTACCATTCTTATGTGACTTTAGAGTTTATCTCTTTGTATCTTTTATGTAATTCATGTACTCTTAAGTCTTTATGTAATGTAACTGTTTCTATTGTAAAGCACTCTGACACCTTCGGGTAAAGTTTGCGCTTTATAAAACCATATAAATAAATAAATCTCATGAGGCCCTATTGCATGGATGGAGGGTTTTATGAATGTAGTGTGAATGTGGGAAGTATTTTAATGTTGTCCTATATGGCGGAGGAGCTCATATCATGTTGCTGAGAACGTGTAGCTGTGCCTATGCGTGAAGTTAGTGAATGCAAATGAGAGGTAGTTGCAGATGTCTTTGTGCTTACTGACAGTGTAGGTGATTTGGTCCAGGTTCAGGAGGAACTTTCATGTGTTTTGTGTCATCCATGCCCTGCTGGTGATGGAAGTGGTACTGAATTAAGATGGCCGACAATTGGGGGGAGGGGGCTCTAGCAGATATGGGTCTAGTTAGTGATTCACAAGATGCAAATTCCACCAATGCCTCAACAAACACAACTAAACCGGATTCGAAAACTAGACTCAAATCCCAGTCAAACACTGCCAGAAACAATTTAAAGGTGCCAGGAATTAATGAATCAAGTATCCATTAGAGCTGAGATAACAACCATAGGCACAGTCAAACCCCCTTTAAGATTCAGTGATGGATTTCATTAAGTTGCTCAAGCTCTTAGAAACTTTTATACAAATTGGGTTCCTTAGTCCCTCATCAGTGAAGAAATATCCTATGAGGGATACATTTTTTTTTCTTTTGGAGTTTTATATAGCACGAATTAGACCTGAAGGTATCAGAGCGCTTTACATGAGCACCAGTTACGTTACAGACGGACACATTCATTTTTGTTAGGCACAGGGAGAATAAGTGATTTTCCCAGAATGCTGAGCGTCCCTGCCGAGACTCGAATCCGGTTCCCCAGCTCCGAGGTCGACCGCCCTAGCCGTTCGTTAGGCCACATTCTCTCCCCCTACATTTATTTCCAAAACACGTGTCTCCTTCAATGGTGAATAGAAACCTCAAAAGAACCATCATACAGAACAGATCTACAGTCACTAAGAAGGTGATAATATATTGCAATTCTTAAAAAACCTTGATGAAATCTAATGACATGGTGGGCCGTAAGTATAAGTAATGTCTTTACCACTCTGAATGGTTTCTCTGTGGGTGATTTAGCCTGCACAGAAACTACAAAACGTTTTACACAGTCCTTAATCTCTTTGATCATCGCCAACCACTAGAGTTATTCGGAAACCAATTTAATAATCTCTCATCTCCATGAATAAAAGGTTACTAAACTATCAAGTCTCCATTTTAGCAATTCATCTTGCACTTACTTATCTGATTCATGTAATAACTTAAGTTTTTCAATCAATAATTCTCCCAACGGAGTACAAATCAGATTTCTCTAATCCAAAACATTCTTCTTGTACTTCCTCAAACCTATGCTCTCTACTCCACAACTTGATTCAAATGAATAATAGATAAATATTCCGGTTTGGGATTATCCTTCTCTTTGGTTGGACACTGCCTTCCGTTTTGTTACTGCCAGATCAGAATGTTGTTACAGATTTAATTGTGAGAACATTATCCACCTGGCTTGATGCCACATAACACACCTCACTCTCTTTAAATATACGTTTATTGATAATCAGTAAGAATTGTACGTGACAGCTCTATAGGTGTGAGATACAGTCATCAATAACCATAGATATCCTAGCTGCTGAAATATCAAATATATAACGATGACACACAGACGTATTTAACGTCATGGAAAAAATAAGTCACTGGTGGCAAACTCACATCCTGCTGTACCTCGGAAACCACAGCCCTTCGCAGTGAAATATGCAAAGCATAAATCTCCAAACCGAATTTATTAGAATAGTCTAGGTGCAGAATCACCAGTGATGAACAAAAGATTATCTTCTAGCTCTTGGCGGTTTGTTCTATTTAAACTTTACCATTCATCTTCCTAGAGATAGATGATTGACATAATTCAGTCGCGCATCTTTGAATTTTTTTGGCAAGATATATAACATAATGGTTTAAAAAATCCTAGACATTATTTGCGTTATAAAAGAAACACATTTTTAAGTTTGTTGTAAGAGGATTAGGGGTGTGTGAAGTGGCAAAGTCACCCAACATACAACTTTAATATTTTTAGGTCGAGCCTACTAGAGAGCGCATGCAAAGTATGTTGTGAGGATATATTGTGGCTTACCAAGAACAGCCCACACTGCTGTGCAATAAGTAAAAAAAAAAAAAAGCCGGCGGGGGGCAACATAACGTGGCAGTGTGAGGGAGCAGTAGTAACAGACAGTGGCAGGTGGGGTATGAATAAAATAAAACAAGAGAGGTGTAGGGGAGGTGGGAGGGAGTACCAGATGAGGGCAGGGGAGTTGGAGAGGGGAAAAATAAATAGTACCTCAATCACAGTGCGAGCAGTAGACGGGCACTAATCAGGTAGAATCAAAGTGTGTTTTGTGCATGCTCTATAGAATGGAAAAGACGTGATGCTTGGCCTCCGGTGACCAATTAGGAGGCTGCAAAGAGGAGTGACACTGAAGCCAACAAATGGTAAGCAGTGGGCGGGCTCCAAGCCCTTTATTGTAAACAATAGTGTATCCCAAGCGCATGCATTGTCACAGGCTCGACCTAAAAAGGGGCAATTTCATTTATCCTTCACAGTAGGGGAAATGTTATCTCTGCTCCAAGTGCAGCAGGCATATTTTCACCAATTGGAAATTTTCCCCTGTTCTGACTTTCAAGCCACTGCTTTCTCCCACAAAGCACATTGCTTCTTGGCAAGTCTGGCCGTGATGTGCATCCTGCCCCACCTCCCCAGTGACACATATAGTCCTCAGCGCCGCCCCATCCTACCAGCACCACCCTGCATGGTCCTGTCTCCCTTCCTAGCATCTCTTTCTAATGACGTGAATATGGTCAATTTTTCCTGAGCCAGCATTTCCTGCCCATGGGGAATTGTAGAGATGAAAATCATCATCAAAGGAATGCTGGTGCCTTCAAATTCACCTTGGCAAATTGTGTAAAGCTAAGAAACTTCGACTGACTTCTCCAAGGACAACGTTTCCTAACTTCTCCTGATTGAACTTGAAAGTAAAAACTTTTCTTACAACTAAGGAGGTCTTTAGTTGTTTCACTTTTCATTTTGCTATCCGCATTGTTATTTTAGCTTGACTTTATTTCTTTAACTTCATTTATGTGTTTTTTTTTCTTCAAGCAGTTTTACTGTCATATTGTGTTGGGTTCTTTGTTTTTAGGGTCTTCATCCCTTTTTGCTACTCGTTATTGGTGACTGGGGTTGCCTCCTCCATCCTCTTCACAACAAACTGTTCATACACATTGGCAGATTTTAAGCCAGATGTGCGTGTGAAAGCACAGTGGACCAGGCGCCGCCCGTGCAGGTAACAGCTGTCGGGCGGGGTGGGGGGGGATTTGTCAGACAACGATGATGGAAATGTTATTATTTATTTAATTTTCCCTCGGCGGCATCTGTCGAATCCCCCACCCCGCCCCACCACCCTGCGGCTCTTACCTGCACGGGCCGCTCCTGCAGTGGACACACAGAGCAGGCATGCTAGCAGTGTGCGGCACAAGGAGCATGCATGCCACCAGTGTGTATCCCCGTATGCACCCATTTGCCCATCTGCTCACCAATCGGGCAGAGGGCCAAGAACCCTGGTGCTGCTGCTTCCAGCTCCCACCTCCTCACCTACAATCGCACTCTTCTACTGGAAGTAGGGGGTGCTTCTGTTTGCTATGTAAGACATACCTATTCATCTTGCTGTCTTCCTGCCAAACTTAATCACAGGACACTAGCTTCTCCTGCCCTAATCACTCTCAAAATATCAACAATATTGCCTGCAACAGGGACATCTTGCTCATGTCGGCTTTGAGGCTCCACCCTCTCTACTTTATGTCCCCTTTAATTCTACTAAGCTAATATTATTATTCATTCATATTGTGATGAAAAAGTGTTGATGCTCTCTGACAGTAAGGGTCAAGTAGTGAGAGACAGTGAATATGCATGACAGCTGGCACCTGTGCATGAAGATATCTGTGCCAGCCATTACACAGGTTGTTCAGGGCTGGCAAAGCCAAAACCCTGGCTTCAGGTATCTGCTGAACCTAGGTGCCTAGGTGCCTCCCCCACCAATGACACTTAAAAGCATCACTGATAAATGTTGCCCAGGCGCAATAAGCTTCAGCTCTGCAATGCCCTGAGCTACACACCAATCAGCCTGTCACACCACTCTTTACCAAGTCATCACTGGGTGGTATGAGATCAGCACGCCTCACTGACCTAACCACACCCCACAATGTGATGAGTCGGGAAAGGGTGGGGTTTAAGAGCAAGACGTTGCTCTCCAGCTACCTGAAAGCTGGAGCCTGAGCAGTGCTTCAGCATGGAGCCAACTTTACAGGGTTGACCGAGAGGGAGCTGTGCCTGTCCTGAGAGTCCATGGAGCAGGTGATGTGACCCCAGCTCAGGCAGCTGGGGGTAACTAAAACAATGCTGTAAAATCTTGTGTACAGGTGTGCAGGTGAAAGTGTGTGTGTATGTGTGAGAGTGTGTATGAATGCAATACAATACAATAAAATCAGTTCCTAGCAAGACAGGTATTGGACAGTACAATATTTTTCCAAGAAGTAGCAGGAAGGGATGATAAAAGGTTGCTCTTACCGGGACATTTGAGGACAGTAAGCCATGTTGTTATATGTGGTTATATGTATATGTTGGGCCTGGCCCTTTTAGCAGGGTTATCCCCACACTTTTTGTCTCCTATTTTTCTGCCCCGATTTCTTGGTTTTAGGACTCTGGGCACTTTACCACTGCTGATCAGTGCTAAAGTGCATATGCTCTCTGTCTAAATTATATTGGTGATTGGTTTATCCATGGCTGGCATATTTGATTTACTAGTAAGTCCCTAGTAAAGTGCACCAGGTGTGTCCAGGGCCGGTGTGTCAAATGCCACTGGTGGGCCTGCAGCACTGATTGTGCCACCCACATGAGTAGCCCTGCAAATATGTCTCAGACCTACCTCTTGAGTGTCTGTGAGTGCAGTTTTAAACGGCCATTTCGACCTGGCAAGTGCACCCACATGCCAGGCCCAAAATTTCCCTTTTACTACATGTAAGTCACCCCTAAGGTAGGCCCAAGGCAGCCCCATGGGTATGACACATGCTGTTGTGTTTTACAGGTCCTAATAGTGAAATACTGCTAATTTCATTTTTCACCATTGCAAGGACTAACTCTCCCATAGGGTAACATGGGGATTCTCTTGAAATATATTTTAAGTATAATTTACCATTGGGAGCAGATAGAGATTTGGAGTTTGGGGTCTCTGAACTCACAATTTAAAAGTACATCTTTTGGTAAAGTTGTTTTTTAAATTGTGTTTTTGTAAATGCCACTTTCAGAAAATTGCAATTTTCTTTCTTAACTGTTCTGTGCCTCTGCCTGTCTGTAGAATCCAGGTCTGGGTTAGGGTGACAGCTGTGCTCTTGTGCATTCACTCTAGACAGTCACACAAAGGGAGCTTAGGTATGCCTTGTATATCCTGACAGGCCTTCCTGAGCTAGAGTGGTGGAAGGAGTTGTTACTGACACTTGAATAGGGCTGTGCCTGTCCTCTCACAAAGCTGTCTCCACCCCCTGTAGTGTGTCTGTAGCCAGGCCAGGGAAAGGCAGGGTCTTGTGCACTACGAAGACTTTCCTTTGACGTTTGCCTACTTCAAAGGCAGAAAGGGGTATAAGTAGTAAATCTCTGACATCCCAAAATCAGAACCCTTCTGGACTAAAGGACATTCTGCCTGGTAGAAGAGCTGGATCCTGTAGGAGGAACTAACACTCTGCCTGTTGCTTTGCTGCTCTGGTCTGCTGCTTGCTGCTTCTGTTCTGGGAGTGAAAGGACTGGCCTTTGCTTTCTGTATCCTGCTTCCAAGGGTCTCCAAGGGCTAGCCTCCTGTTAAGAAGTCTCAGGGCCATCAATGAATAAGGAAACCTTCCCAGGTGGGGAAAGAGAATCACCTGCCGAGGGATAAATTTGAGCGCTTAGCGTCTCTGGTGGACTGGAGGTAAGTTCTTAACCCGGAGAGCAAAGTCAAAGATGTGTCAGACAGAGACAGTGAAAAGTAAATAATAGACTAAAGAAAATAGTAGAGAAAAATATATATTCAATTTATTCAACATATAAGAATTTCAGCGAACATCAATAATTTTTTATATACTAGTTTTAAATATGTATACAAAGATTTTCAAACAATACAGATAATGTCAAAACAGTAATATGTGATATTCTTGGAGTCCCAACAGGAACAAATGAGACTAAAATTCCACAATATAGGTCCTGATGAATCGCATGTAGACTTTTACAGTGAGCGAGAAACATGTTGACCTCATTTGCACCAATAGCGACGCTTAGACCTAAGACATAATACTTAGCCAAGCACCGCATTGTTTATATTTTTAACTAGGGTAGGAGACCCACTAATTAAAAATTGTCTTCAGGGATACTCCGAACCTTATTTTAAATCACACACATACATCTACACAGTTCTGGCCCCTCACCCCCACTTCACCATACGGCTATTGGAAAAAGATCTCCGCCAAAGTGCCCCTACTACAGGGAGCCCGTTGGGTATTGCACCGCCGACCCGACGAGGAGCAGCCCAGATGATGAAGCATGACACCCGATTGGGTGTGTGAGGGCATTACAATCCAATAAATGGACTCCCAACTCTGAACCCAAACGTTCAGGGTGGTGTCAATTTCCCTTGCTCGTACACTCTTGAGGAACAGCATAACCTTCTTCTTCTAATACTTTCAATAGATCGCAGCGAGGTAGCTGCTCTGCTTCTCGATTGGCAGTCCCTTTCAACCATGAAAAGAGAATGGGTTAGGATAACCCTGCACGGAGCACTAATGACGGAATATTTGAGGGCTAATATATCCCCCAATGGTCTAGTTGTCAAGAACTTCCCGAGAATTTTCTTGGAGGACATCCTGTTTAAGACGGAGTGGTCCCAGATCTCGTGGAAATGCACGAGGGACCTACTAATACTGGTAATCAACACGGCAAAGAGACTAGCCGATGAATTACTAGCACGGATTCAAATAGCTGAGAGTACCCTTAAAAGTGCACTACCAGGCCCCAGCTTTAAATCGAAACTCACAGAACTGAATAACGAGATTGCTGAACATAAGGAATACCTTATGAAGCAAAAGGTGGTCAAACTTCAGAAAGATATTCGACGTTTTGACAAAGAGAAGGTATATCCATACCTCAAGCAGGATTTCACACCCCTGACTCGAATAATCTCTCTGATACCAGCTCAAATTCCACCAGACGGGGCTCATCCAGCAATAGTGACTCCAGCGGAGAGAACTCGAACACTAACCAAACGAGAAGGGGCGGTAGGCAGGGATACTTTGGGTACCAACCACCACAGTACCATCCACCACAGTACCAGGGACCATCTTACTGGCAATACCCCATGTACCCCCAGGGACCACCGCAATTCGGACCCCCAGGCATGAGCCAACCTTTTTTAGGCAGAGGTTGGGGCAGAGGGCGCGGGCGAAAAAGAAGAAACCCACAAGAAAAGAGGGTACAGTGGGAAGAACCCCAGCAACGGACAATGGAAACCAGGAGTTACACGAAAAGGAGAATTTAGTAGTGAATCTGTACACTAGGACATTGACTGAGTTGGAAGAAAGAGTCTTACAAAAGGGTCTGGGCTTCGTCCCCACTCCCAAGGTGGACCAATTCCAACAATTATGTGAACTACAACAATTCTTCCGCAAAGTACGCCTCAGGGCCTTCTTTGTCAATAAACCCCACCTACAAGTAAATGACTCAGGACTACACAATCCCTCCACTTTCACCCCCACCAGCGGCATGATACCACATGAGGTGGCGACCTTTGAACAGGCAGTCCTGAAGGACACACAGGCAACCACCAACCTGGGACATTTTTGCAATATCCCTAGGGGTGAACTGATGGCCGTTGAGACGCTGGCTAACGACCCCACAATAACTATAAAACAAGCAGACAAAGGGGGTGCCACTGTCATCATGGCTACCCTGGATTACGAGACTGAATGCCTAAGACAGCTGAGCAATAGAAAATACTATACACCAATTGCCAGCAGTCCACTGGAAAGGTTGACAAAGACTATCTCGGCTCTAGTCTTCTCCGCAGAGACCCAAGGGTGGGTTAGTAAAAAGGAAGCCTCCTTCCTAATTAAACAAGAACCTCGTACCCCTTATTTCTATGTACTACCTAAGATCCATAAGGGGACCACCCCGGTACCGGGTAGACCAATTGTTTCGGGGATCGATACCAAACTGGAACCGCTGTCACAATTCTGTGACCACTTCCTGCAACCCCTGGTAAAGCTGATTCCTTCCTATATCCAGGACACCACGGACGTACTCCGTCTATTAGACGAGTTTCAACCCACTAATGACATCGACTTCCTCATCACGCTAGATGTGGAAGCGCTCTATACTAACATCCCTCAGAGAGCCACTCTAGACGTGATAGAGGAGGAATTGAGTTCAGTAACATGGGAATCTCCTACACCTCGCAGTTTCATTATGGAATGCGCTACCCTAGCTCTCACCAAAAACTTTTTCGAGTTTAAAGGCCAGCTCTATCATCAAACTCAAGGTACTTCCATGGGAAGTACCTTCGCTCCCAGCTTAGCCTGTTTATACATGGCGGCCTTTGAGGGTAAGCTGATTTTCCATGAATCCAACCCATACCAGTCAAACATACGGTTGTGGAAAAGGTTCATAGATGATATCCTCATCTTCTGGACAGGTGACTCACAGTCCTACACTGAATTCTTTGAATGGATCAACAACCAGAATCCATATCTCAGATTTACCAGCACGGTGTCTTCCAACCAAATTGCATTCCTGGACTTAACTATCAAACTTGAGCAAAGTACTTTGTCAACAACTATGCACAGGAAAAGCACTGACCGCAATAGCCTATTGCTGTATAGCAGCCACCACCCACGGGCCCTGAAAGAAAACCTCCCCTTCGGTCAATTTCTACGGGTGAGGAGAAATTGCAGCACATTAGAGGCATTCAAATCTGAATCTGAAATCCTCGCAAAAAATCTGGCAGCACGCGACTACCCACCACGCAGTATAGCTCTCTCTAGGAAGAGAGCTAAAAATAACAACCGCTAGGGCCTGTTAGAACCTAGAGAGAAGACCCCTACTGAAACCCTAACCTGTGTTACAACGTTTACATCAGCTTCTAACCAACTGACCAAGGTTATAAAGAAGCATTGGAGCATACTTAACACTGGCGGGATGACTCTGGCACAACCGCGCTTTGCGTTCAGACGCTCCAGGAATCTCAAAGATATGTTGATTCATACAAGACCTAAGGCACCCACGGGGGGACAACAAAGAACACTGTGGCAACTACCGCCTGTAATGGGCCATTATCCATGCGGCTCATGCACGGCCTGTGCCTTTACAAAAATACAGAAAACCATCACTTTCAATAACGGTTTCACGTGGGAAATAAGGTCGCACACTAACTGTAATACACACAATTGCGTATACCTGATCACATGCCAATGCGGGCTGTACTACGTAGGGATGACCACACGCCCCATAAAACTACGCATCTCAGAACATCGTAGCAGTTTCCGTTGCCACAAAAGCAACACCAAAATGTGCATCCACTATTTGGAAAAGCATCATACACCAGAATCATTACAGTGGGTCATCTTGGAGGCTTTCCCCAAAATCTCAAAGAATGCCCTACTTGTCAAAGAACAGAGGTGGGTATACAGATTATCCTCCCATATTACAGGACTCAATGAGGAAATTCCTTGGAATTCTCTGAGGATTTAACATGAACAGACTAACCACATGAGAATGGGTTCCTGTGCACAGAGACGACAATACACTATCAGGGGCACACAATTACTATAAATGCAGTAAACAAACCAGCCAACATTTACCACTTTAAAATGGCCACCACACTATAGTACAAAAAACCATGGGAAACACCACTCCAAGATGGCCACCATTTCCAACTAGGAACAGACTCCCGCCTTTTTGGTTAGAGACGTCCCACTTTAGAAAGCAGCGACGGACTATAAAAATAGATCAGCAACTGACAACCTCACCTCCCGGACCCGGTAGATGTGGGTAGGTCGACTCAATACGTGACAACAGCACAAATGTGAGTACTGCCAATGCGCGCGCTGTTTCCTTGCTATACAGACACTGAGGATGGTAGTTATAAATAGTTATAAATAGATAATCCCTCTAGTTTTCACCTATACCACTACCCTGAGCTATTGGCTGTCCCCCTTGATGGTGATTTAGATATACATTCTGTGAACCACGAGCCCGATGAGAGTGAGTATGTGGACAAAAAAAGATGTTCTCAATACAACAAGCTCCCCTGAAATATAATTGCATAAGTCATGAACCCGTTAAGAATGAGTATGTAGACTATGAATTGAGGTGTGCAAGGCAACTAGATTTTTATAAGCAGTATGACTGACCTTTGCACCATCCATGCTCTCTCCTAATTGACCTCGTGTAGCTCGTGAGGAACTCCTCTAGTTTGACCTACCGGGTACTGATGCCGCCTGCTTAGCTTACAGGGAGCCTATAGGGAGGATAATCAATGGGTGAGTCCAAACGATATTTACCTGCTGCAGTACACTTGTGCCACTAAGGTTGTAGTTCACACTAGTTCACTGTGGGCACTCACCGTGTAGCACAGTTGTTTTTACAATGTTTTTAATTCTCTGAACTTTGGCTTTCACAATTCACTGACAGAAAACTAAATTTGAGTCACAAGGGAAATGATACTGTATATATATTCGAATGTGTACCATTAATACCAATGTCACCCTTCTCTCCCCACACAGGTAGGACCAGGTCTGACAGGTACACGATTTAGGTAGTTACCTGGTTGATGTGAGTATGTTGCCACGTCGCCAATTTTAAGTGTAGATAGTTTCCACAATATAGGTCCTGATGAATCGCATGTAGACTTTTACAGTGAGCGAGAAACATGTTTACCTCATTTGCACCAATAGCGACGCTTAAACCTAAGACATAATACTTAGCCAAGCACTGCATTGTTTATATTTTTAACTAGGGTAGGAGACCCACTAATTAAAAATTGTCTTCAGGGATACTCCGAACCTTATTTTAAATCACACCCATACATCTACACAGTTCTGGCCCCTCACCCCCACTTCACCATACGGCTATTGGAAAAAGATCTCCGCCAAAGTGCCCCTACTACAGGGAGCCCGTTGGGTATTGCACCGCCGACCCGACGAGGAGCAGCCCAGATGATGAAGCATGACACACGATTGGGTGTGTGAGGGCATTACAATCCAATAAATGAACTCCCAACTCTGAACCCAAACGTTCAGGGTGGTGTCAATTTCCTTGCTCGTACACTCTTGAGGAACAGCATAACCTTCTTCTTCTAATACTTCAATTAGGGCACCTATGCTGGACCTCCCTCGACACTGATAGAGGAAAAAGCCCTGTAGTCCCTCCTTTGTATACTTATTCTAGCACGGCTAAACCCCGTGGGACTTGTTGTTGGTGGGTAAGATCTGTTCTATCCCCCGCTAGCTCCATCCAACACCACTACATTTGAGTGGTAGTTCCCTATATTACTAGGTATATTCCTTTCTACGATTCACTGATAACCTCAATATGGAAGGTCAGGGCCTAAGTTACGGAGAAGAACTAGCAGCAGAGATATTGAGGGCCCCATCTATTCTGGGAGCAGAGAGTGGTGGCGCCACAGGAAGCCAGTCGGAAGATTGGCAGTCCCTTTCAACCATGAAAAGAGAATGGGTTAGGATAACCCTGCACGGAGCACTAATGACGGAATATTTGAGGGCTAATATATCCCCCAATGGTCTAGTTGTCAAGAACTTCCCGAGAATTTTCTTGGAGGACATCCTGTTCAAGATGGAGTGGTCCCAGATCTCGTGGAAATGCACGAGGGACCTACTAATACTGGTAATCAACACGGCAAAGAGACTAGCCGATGAATTACTAGCACGGATTCAAATAGCTGAGAGTACCCTTAAAAGTGCACTACCAGGCCCCAGCTTTAAATCGAAACTCACAGAACTGAATAACGAGATTGCCGAACATAAGGAATACCTTATGAAGCAAAAGGTGGTCAAACTTCAGAAAGATATTCAACGTTTTGACAAAGAGAAGGTATATCCATACCTCAAGCAGGATTTCACACCCCCTGACTCGAATAATCTCTCTGATACCAGCTCAAATTCCACCAGACGGGGCTCATCCAGCAATAGTGACTCCAGCGGAGAGAACTGGAACACTAACCAAACGAGAAGGGGCGGTAGGCAGGGATACTTTGGGTACCAACCACCACAGAACCAGCCACCACAGTACCAGGGACCATCTTACTGGCAATACCTCATGTACCCCCAGGGCCCACCGCAATTCGGACCCCCAGGCATGAGCCAACCTTTTTTAGGCAGAGGTTGGGGCAGAGGGCGCGGGCGAAAAAGAAGAAACCCACAAGAAAAGAGGGTACAGTGGGAAGAACCCCAGCAACGGACAATGGAAACCAGGAGTTACACGAAAAGGAGAATTTAGTAGTGAATCTGTACACTAGGACATTGACTGAGTTGGAAGAAAGAGTCTTACAAAAGGGTCTGGGCTTCGTCCCCACTCCCAAGGTGGACCAATTCCAACAATTATGTGAACTACAACAATTCTTCCGCAAAGTACGCCTCAGGGCCTTCTTTGACAATAAACCCCACCTACAAGTAAATGACTCAGGACTACACAATCCCTCCACTTTCACCCCCACCAGCGGCATGATACCACATGAGGTGGCGACCTTTGAACAGGCAGTCCTGAAGGACACACAGGCAACCACCAACCTGGGACATTTTTGCAATATCCCTAGGGGTGAACTGATGGCCGTTGAGACGCTGGCTAACGACCCCACAATAACTATAAAACAAGCAGACAAAGGGGGTGCCACTGTCATCATGGCTACCCTGGATTACGAGACTGAATGCCTAAGACAGCTGAGCAATAGAAAATACTATACACCAATTGCCAGCAGTCCACTGGAAAGGTTGACAAAGACTATCTCGGCTCTAGTCTTCTCCGCAGAGACCCAAGGGTGGGTTAGTAAAAAGGAAGCCTCCTTCCTAATTAAACAAGAACCTCGGACCCCTTATTTCTATGTACTACCTAAGATCCATAAGGGGACCACCCCGGTACCGGGTAGACCAATTGTTTCGGGGATCGATTCCATACTGGAACCGCTGTCACAATTCTGTGACCACTTCCTGCAACCCCTGGTAAAGCTGATTCCTTCCTATATCCAGGACACCACGGACGTACTCCGTCTATTAGACGAGTTTCAACCCACTAATGACATCGACTTCCTCATCACGCTAGATGTGGAAGCGCTCTATACTAACATCCCTCAGAGAGCCACTCTAGACGTGATAGAGGAGGAATTGAGTTCAGTAACATGGGAATCTCCTACACCTCGCAGTTTCATTATGGAATGCGCTACCCTAGCTCTCACCGAAAACTTTTTCGAGTTTAAAGGCCAGCTCTATCATCAAACTCAAGGTACTTCCATGGGAAGTACCTTTGCTCCCAGCTTAGCCTGTTTATACATGGCGGCCTTTGAGGGTAAGCTGATTTTCCATGAATCCAACCCATACCAGTCAAACATACGGTTGTGGAAAAGGTTCATAGATGATATCCTCATCTTCTGGACAGGTGACTCACAGTCCTACACTGAATTCTTTGAATGGATCAACAACCAGAATCCATATCTCAGATTTACCAGCACGGTGTCTTCCAACCAAATTGCATTCCTGGACTTAACTATCAAACTTGAGCAAAGTACTTTGTCAACAACTATGCACAGGAAAAGCACTGACCGCAATAGCCTATTGCTGTATAGCAGCCACCACCCACGGGCCCTGAAAGAAAACCTCCCCTTCGGTCAATTTCTACGGGTGAGGAGAAATTGCAGCACATTAGAGGCATTCAAATCTGAATCTGAAATCCTCGCAAAAATCTGGCAGCACGCGACTACCCACCACGCAGTATAGCTCTCTCTAGGAAGAGAGCTAGAAATAACAACCGCGAGGGCCTGTTAGAACCTAGAGAGAAGACCCCTACTGAAACCCTAACCTGTGTTACAACGTTTACATCAGCTTCTAACCAACTGACCAAGGTTATAAAGAAGCATTGGAGCATACTTAACACTGGCGGGATGACTCTGGCACAACCGCGCTTTGCGTTCAGACGCTCCAGGAATCTCAAAGATATGTTGATTCATACAAGACCTAAGGCACCCACGGGGGACAACAAAGAACACTGTGGCAACTACCGCCTGTAATGGGCCATTATCCATGCGGCTCATGCACGGCCTGTGCCTTTACAAAAATACAGAAAACCATCACCTTCAATAACGGTTTCACGTGGGAAATAAGGTCGCACACTAACTGTAATACACACAATTGCGTATACCTGATCACATGCCAATGCGGGCTGTACTACGTAGGGATGACCACACGCCCCATAAAACTACGCATCTCAGAACATCGTAGCAGTTTCCGTTGCCACAAAAGCAACACCAAAATGTGCATCCACTATTTGGAAAAGCATCATACACCAGAATCATTACAGTGGGTCATCTTGGAGGCTTTCCCCAAAATCTCAAAGAATGCCCTACTTGTCAAAGAACAGAGGTGGGTATACAGATTATCCTCCCATATTACAGGACTCAATGAGGAAATTCCTTGGAATTCTCTGAGGATTTAACATGAACAGACTAACCACATGAGAATGGGTTCCTGTGCACAGAGACGACAATACACTATCAGGGGCACACAATTACTATAAATGCAGTAAACAAACCAGCCAACATTTACCACTTTAAAATGGCCACCACACTATAGTACAAAAAACCATGGGAAACACCACTCCAAGATGGCCACCATTTCCAACTAGGAACAGACTCCCGCCTTTTTGGTTAGAGACGTCCCACTTTAGAAAGCAGCGACGGACTATAAAAATAGATCAGCAACTGACAACCTCACCTCCCGGACCCGGTAGATGTGGGTAGGTCGACTCGATACGTGACAACAGCACAAATGTGAGTACTGCCAATGCGCGCGCTGTTTCCTTGCTATACAGACACTGAGGATGGTAGTTATAAATAGTTATAAATAGATAATCCCTCTAGTTTTCACCTATACCACCACCCTGAGCTATTGGCTGTCCCCCTTGATGGTGATTTAGATATACATTCTGTGAACCACGAGCCCGATGAGAGTGAGTATGTGGACAAAAAAAGATGTTCTCAATACAACAAGCTCCCCTGAAATATAATTGCATAAGTCATGAACCCGTTAAGAATGAGTATGTAGACTATGAATTGAGGTGTGCAAGGCAACTAGATTTTTATAAGCAGTATGACTGACCTTTGCACCATCCATGCTCTCTCCTAATTGACCTCGTGTAGCTCGTGAGGAACTCCTCTAGTTTGACCTACCGGGTACTGATGCCGCCTGGTTAGCTTACAGGAGCCTATAGGAGGATAATCAATGGGTGAGTCCAAACGATATTTACCTGCTGCAGTACACTTGTGCCACTAAGGTTGTAGTTCACACTAGCTCACTGTGGGCACTCACCGTGTAGCACAGTTGTTTTTACAATGTTTTTAATTCTCTGAACTTTGGCTTTCACAATTCACTGACAGAAAACTAAATTTGAGTCACAAGGGAAATGATACTGTATATATATTCGAATGTGTACCATTAATACCAATGTCACCCTTCTCTCCCCACACAGGTAGGACCAGGTCTGACAGGTACACGATTTAGGTAGTTACCTGGTTGATGTGAGTATGTTGCCACGTCGCCAATTTTAAGTGTAGATAGTTTCCACAATATAGGTCCTGATGAATCGCATGTAGACTTTTACAGTGAGCGAGAAACATGTTGACCTCATTTGCACCAATAGCGACGCTTAAACCTAAGACATAATACTTAGCCAAGCACTGCATTGTTTATATTTTTAACTAGGGTAGGAGACCCACTAATTAAAAATTGTCTACAGGGTTACTCCGAACCTTATTTTAAATCACACCCATACATCTACACAGTTCTGGCCCCTCACCCCCACTTCACCATACGGCTATTGGAAAAAGATCTCCGCCAAAGTGCCCCTACTACAGGGAGCCCGTTGGGTATTGCACCGCCGACCCGACGAGGAGCAGCCCAGATGATGAAGCATGACACACGATTGGGTGTGTGAGGGCATTACAATCCAATAAATGAACTCCCAACTCTGAACCCAAACGTTCAGGGTGGTGTCAATTTCCCTTGCTCGTACACTCTTGAGGAACAGCATAACCTTCTTCTTCTAATACTTCAATTAGGGCACCTATGCTGGACCTCCCTCGACACTGATAGAGGAAAAAGCCCTGTAGTCCCTCCTTTGTATACTTATTCTAGCACGGCTAAACCCCGTGGGACTTGTTGTTGGTGGGTAAGATCTGTTCTATCCCCCGTTAGCTCCATCCAACACCACTACATTTGAGTGGTAGTTCCCTATATTACTAGGTATATTCCTTTCTACGATTCACTGATAACCTCAATATGGAAGGTCAGGGCCTAAGTTACGGAGAAGAACTAGCAGCAGAGATATTGAGGGCCCCATCTATTCTGGGAGCAGAGAGTGGTGGCGCCACAGGAAGCCAGTCGGAAGATTGGCAGTCCCTTTCAACCATGAAAAGAGAATGGGTTAGGATAACCCTGCACGGAGCACTAATGACGGAATATTTGAGGGCTAATATATCCCCCAATGGTCTAGTTGTCAAGAACTTCCCGAGAATTTTCTTGGAGGACATCCTGTTCAAGATGGAGTGGTCCCAGATCTCGTGGAAATGCACGAGGGACCTACTAATACTGGTAATCAACACGGCAAAGAGAGTAGCCGATGAATTACTAGCACGGATTCAAATAGCTGAGAGTACCCTTAAAAGTGCACTACCAGGCCCCAGCTTTAAATCGAAACTCACAGAACTGAATAACGAGATTGCCGAACATAAGGAATACCTTATGAAGCAAAAGGTGGTCAAACTTCAGAAAGATATTCAACGTTTTGACAAAGAGAAGGTATATCCATACCTCAAGCAGGATTTCACACCCCCTGACTCGAATAATCTCTCTGATACCAGCTCAAATTCCACCAGACGGGGCTCATCCAGCAATAGTGACTCCAGCGGAGAGAACTGGAACACTAACCAAACGAGAAGGGGCGGTAGGCAGGGATACTTTGGGTACCAACCACCACAGAACCAGCCACCACAGTACCAGGGACCATCTTACTGGCAATACCTCATGTACCCCCAGGGCCCACCGCAATTCGGACCCCCAGGCATGAGCCAACCTTTTTAGGCAGAGGTTGGGGCAGAGGGCGTGGGCGAAAAAGAAGAAACCCACAAGAAAATAGGGTACAGTGGGAAGAACCCCAGCAACGGACAATGGAAACCAGGAGTTACACGAAAAGGAGAATTTAGTAGTGAATCTGTCCACTAGGACATTGACTGAGTTGGAAGAAAGAGTCTTACAAAAGGGTCTGGGCTTCGTCCCCACTCCCAAGGTGGACCAATTCCAACAATTATGTGAACTACAACAATTCTTCCGCAAAGTACGCCTCAGGGCCTTCTTTGACAATAAACCCCACCTACAAGTAAATGACTCAGGACTACACAATCCCTCCACTTTCACCCCCACCAGCGGCATGATACCACATGAGGTGGCGACCTTTGAACAGGCAGTCCTGAAGGACACACAGGCAACCACCAACCTGGGACATTTTTGCAATATCCCTAGGGGTGAACTGATGGCCGTTGAGACGCTGGCTAACGACCCCACAATAACTATAAAACAAGCAGACAAAGGGGGTGCCACTGTCATCATGGCTACCCTGGATTACGAGACTGAATGCCTAAGACAGCTGAGCAATAGAAAATACTATACACCAATTGCCAGCAGTCCACTGGAAAGGTTGACAAAGACTATCTCGGCTCTAGTCTTCTCCGCAGAGACCCAAGGGTGGGTTAGTAAAAAGGAAGCCTCCTTCCTAATTAAACAAGAACCTCGGACCCCTTATTTCTATGTACTACCTAAGATCCATAAGGGGACCACCCCGGTACCGGGTAGACCAATTGTTTCGGGGATCGATTCCATACTGGAACCGCTGTCACAATTCTGTGACCACTTCCTGCAACCCCTGGTAAAGCTGATTCCTTCCTATATCCAGGACACCACGGACGTACTCCGTCTATTAGACGAGTTTCAACCCACTAATGACATCGACTTCCTCATCACGCTAGATGTGGAAGCGCTCTATACTAACATCCCTCAGAGACCCACTCTAGACGTGATAGAGGAGGAATTGAGTTCAGTAACATGGGAATCTCCTACACCTCGCAGTTTCATTATGGAATGCGCTACCCTAGCTCTCACCAAAAACTTTTTCGAGTTTAAAGGCCAGCTCTATCATCAAACTCAAGGTACTTCCATGGGAAGTACCTTTGCTCCCAGCTTAGCCTGTTTATACATGGCGGCCTTTGAGGGTAAGCTGATTTTCCATGAATCCAACCCATACCAGTCAAACATACGGTTGTGGAAAAGGTTCATAGATGATATCCTCATCTTCTGGACAGGTGACTCACAGTCCTACACTGAATTCTTTGAATGGATCAACAACCAGAATCCATATCTCAGATTTACCAGCACGGTGTCTTCCAACCAAATTGCATTCCTGGACTTAACTATCAAACTTGAGCAAAGTACTTTGTCAACAACTATGCACAGGAAAAGCACTGACCGCAATAGCCTATTGCTGTATAGCAGCCACCACCCACGGGCCCTGAAAGAAAACCTCCCCTTCGGTCAATTTCTACGGGTGAGGAGAAATTGCAGCACATTAGAGGCATTCAAATCTGAATCTGAAATCCTCGCAAAAAATCTGGCAGCACGCGACTACCCACCACGCAGTATAGCTCTTCTAGGAAGAGAGCTAGAAATAACAACCGCTAGGGCCTGTTAGAACCTAGAGAGAAGACCCCTACTGAAACCCTAACCTGTGTTACAACGTTTACATCAGCTTCTAACCAACTGACCAAGGTTATAAAGAAGCATTGGAGCATACTTAACACTGGCGGGATGACTCTGGCACAACCGCGCTTTGCGTTCAGACGCTCCAGGAATCTCAAAGATATGTTGATTCATACAAGACCTAAGGCACCCACGGGGGACAACAAAGAACACTGTGGCAACTACCGCCTGTAATGGGCCATTATCCATGCGGCTCATGCACGGCCTGTGCCTTTACAAAAATACAGAAAACCATCACTTTCAATAACGGTTTCACGTGGGAAATAAGGTCGCACACTAACTGTAATACACACAATTGCGTATACCTGATCACATGCCAATGCGGGCTGTACTATGTAGGGATGACCACACGCCCCATAAAACTACGCATCTCAGAACATCGTAGCAGTTTCCGTTGCCACAAAAGCAACACCAAAATGTGCATCCACTATTTGGAAAAGCATCATACACCAGAATCATTACAGTGGGTCATCTTGGAGGCTTTCCCCAAAATCTCAAAGAATGCCCTACTTGTCAAAGAACAGAGGTGGGTATACAGATTATCCTCCCATATTACAGGACTCAATGAGGAAATTCCTTGGAATTCTCTGAGGATTTAACATGAACAGGCTAACCACATGAGAATGGGTTCCTGTGCACAGAGACGACAATACACTATCAGGGGCACACAATTACTATAAATGCAGTAAACAAACCAGCCAACATTTACCACTTTAAAATGGCCACCACACTATAGTACAAAAAACCATGGGAAACACCACTCCAAGATGGCCACCATTTCCAACTAGGAACAGACTCCCGCCTTTTTGGTTAGAGATGTCCCACTTTAGAAAGCAGCGACGGACTATAAAAATAGATCAGCAACTGACAACCTCACCTCCCGGACCCGGTAGATGTGGGTAGGTCGACTCAATACGTGACAACAGCACAAATGTGAGTACTGCCAATGCGCGCGCTGTTTCCTTGCTATACAGACACTGAGGATGGTAGTTATAAATAGTTATAAATAGATAATCCCTCTAGTTTTCACCTATACCACTACCCTGAGCTATTGGCTGTCCCCCTTGATGGTGATTTAGATATACATTCTGTGAACCACGAGCCCGATGAGAGTGAGTATGTGGACAAAAAAAGATGTTCTCAATACAACAATCTCCCCTGAAATATAATTGCATAAGTCATGAACCCGTTAAGAATGAGTATGTAGACTATGAATTGAGGTGTGCAAGGCAACTAGATTTTTATAAGCAGTATGACTGACCTTTGCACCATCCATGCTCTCTCCTAATTGACCTCGTGTAGCTCGTGAGGAACTCCTCTAGTTTGACCTACCGGGTACTGATGCCGCATGGTTAGCTTACAACAATGAGTGAGTCCAAACGATATTTACCTGCTGCAGTACACTTGTGCCACTAAGGTTGTAGTTCACACTAGTTCACTGTGGGCACTCACCGTGTAGCACAGTTGTTTTTACAATGTTTTTAATTCTCTGAACTTTGGCTTTCACAATTCACTGACAGAAAACTAAATTTGAGTAACAAGGGAAATGATACTGTATATATATTCGAATGTGTACCATTAATACCAATGTCACCCTTCTCTCCCCACACAGGTAGGACCAGGTCTGACAGGTACACGATTTAGGTAGTTACCTGGTTGATGTGAGTATGTTGCCACGTCGCCAATTTTAAGTGTAGATAGTTTCCACAATATAGGTCCTGATGAATCGCATGTAGACTTTTACAGTGAGCGAGAAACATGTTGACCTCATTTGCACCAATAGCGACGCTTAGACCTAAGACATAATACTTAGCCAAGCACCGCATTATTTATATTTTTAACTAGGGTAGGAGACCCACTAATTAAAAATTGTCTTCACGGATACTCCGAACCTTATTTTAAATCACACACATACATCTACACAGTTCTGGCCCCTCACCCCCACTTCACCATACGGCTATTGGAAAAAGATCTCCGCCAAAGTGCCCCTACTACAGGGAGCCCGTTGGGTATTGCACCGCCGACCCGACGAGGAGCAGCCCAGATGATGAAGCATGACACCCGATTGGGTGTGTGAGGGCATTACAATCCAATAAATGGACTCCCAACTCTGAACCCAAATGTTCAGGGTGGTGTCAATTTCCCTTGCTCGTACACTCTTGAGGAACAGCATAACCTTCTTCTTCTAAGACTAAAATTCCCCCGACACAATAAATCACGACAAAAACAAGAAATCAAACCAGTTGCATTCTAGCCATCTATACAATCACTCATATCCAAGTATCATTCATACTGCAATCTTACCAGCGCATACATACAATAAAAAGAATTGCCTAAATGTGAGGACAGATACCATAACTTCAAAAATACAGTGGTACGATGATGATTAATACCCTACACTGAGCACGAAAACATCTCTGGTATAACCATGAACTCAAGAACAGCTTGCAAACAATGTTATTTGGCAATGCATTGATGGCAATGGATGATACATAGAATGACATATACTTTGTATAGTGAGTATTTGGCTGTTCTTGTATTTGTACCACCGTATGGTTTCTGTCCAGCGCAGTGCCAATGCGCGTTTCGGTGTGGGCTAAGGTCTATCCGTCACCTTCTTCAGGGCACAAATATATAAGCAATCCAAACAATAGGCCGTGCAGTTCCGGGAAAGACAACAGAATATATGTATATCACATATAAGATGAGGTCCACGGCTTCATTAAGGCGCGGTTCACAGGACTGGACCAACCGTCTGTGAAAAATCTGGTAGTAAAGTGCAGTTTTAGAGGCGGTCAAGGCTCGAGTGGCTAGAGTCTCTTAATCCGGCAGCAGGATAAAAAAGTTCAGCAGTAAGGCCGGAGGTATCAAGATCCAGAAAGGCCCAGAGTAAGAAAGGACAATGGTCGAAGGTTGATGCGACGATCACGGCCTTGTGTGATGCGGTCCCGCATCCACCAGAACGAATCTGGGGTGGAACCCCACTTCCTTCCCTCTCCTCGGATGGTACCGGATCTCGGAATCTGGAGAGAAGGTCGTCGGACAACGAAGAATTAGGAAGGATGCAGCGTTTCCGAACTTGGCGTCTCAATGATGCGGTCATCAATGACTTCACCTACCAAGTGGTGCCAAATCCAGTTCCTGGGCCCTTGGAAGTGCATACTGGTGAGAAAATCCTAGCATCGACTCTCAGCACCCGTTTTCTCAATGCAGCACTGCCCTGTGGCTGAAAAATAGACGCATCACCGCTGTGCAGCCGAAAAATCGATGGATCGCCTGCTGTGTGGCTGAAAATTCACAGCAGCCCGAGTCCCGAGCACTGCGCCACTGACATCCGTGGCACCCACTCCGATACAGTGCCTGCTGTGCAGCTGAAGAATCGACGCAACACCTGCTTCGCAGCTGTGAAATTGGTGCAGCACCTGCTTTGCCGCGGCCACATTGACACAGCGTGTCTGGATTTTCGACACATTATACTTCGACGCTGTCTTTTCATCGATGTTGCCCAGCAGTAAGGAACCGAGGCCACGTGTACGGAGATCGACACATCACCTCCCCTTCCAGTAAGGAACCGATGCTTCACCTCACCTGACAGTAAGGAACCGATGCATTGCTTTGTTTTTCTGGTGCCTCACCTCCTCTGAGCATTCTTTCGTCTTTGAATTTTGATGCATCCTAGGTACTTTGTGCTAAAAGTCACGCATCCACAGATTTCTATAAACTGCATTTGTTTAATCTTTGAAAAGTGATATCTTTGTTTGTGTTTGTTGGATTTTTATCGTTTTGGTCTTGTTTTATTCAGATGAATATTGGCTATTTTCCTAACCTAGTGTGAACTCATTTTATAGTGTTTTCACTGTGTTACTGTGTGTGTATGTACAATATTGCCTCTGAGATAAGCCTGACTGTTTGTGCCAAGCTACCAAGGAGAACAATTGATGGACTGTATGCAGAACAATGTCATACATTCACCCCAGTACAGAGATCTGGGCCTAAATCCATCTTTTTTTGCTCACCATGCCATTCCAGTTTGGACCCAGCCATATACAAATCAGTCTTGACCCTGCGCCCAATGGGAACAGTCCAGCCCGAACTGCCAGGCCATGTCTTCCCTGGACTGGAAACAAGCATACTAGGACCGGTTTCGGGCTTTCAGCCCTCGTCAGCCAGGATAGCTTGACTCCTGTGGCATGGAGAGCACGGGACCCACATCTGGGCATACCCGTCCCACTCGGGGTGACAAATGCAAGAAGAACAATTGATGGACAGAATGTAGAACAATGTCATACATTCACCCCAGTACAGAGATCTGGGCCTAAATCCATCGTTGATTTTGCTCACCATGCCATTCCAGTTTGGACCCAGCCATATGCAAATCAGTCTTGACCCTGGGCCCAGTGGGAACAGTCCCACAAGGAACAGGGTCAAGACTGATTTGCATATGGCTGGGTCCAAACTGGGGTGGTGTGGTGAGCAAAAGAATGATGGATTTAACTCAGATCTCTTGACTGGGGGTGAATGTTTTGATTTGTTCTGCATTCCGTCCATCGATTGTTTCTTTTGCATTTGTCGCCCTAAGTGGGACGGGCATGCCCAGACGTGGGTCCCGTGCTCACTACACCACTGGATTCAAGCTAGCCTGGCTGATGAAGGGTGATGCCCTGAAACCGGTCCCAGGATGCTTGTTTCTGGTCCAGGGAGGACCTGGCTTGGCAGTTCGGGCTGGACTGTTCCCACAAGGAACAGGGTCAAGACTGATTTGCATATGGCTGGGTCCAAACTGGGGTGGTGTGGTGAGCAAAAGAATGATGGATTTAACCCAGATCTCTTGACTGGGGGTGAATGTTTTAATTTGTTCTGCATTCCGTCCATCGATTTTTTCTTTTGCATTTGTCGCCCTAAGTGGGAAGTGTATGCCCAGACGTGGGTCCCATGCTCACTACACCACTGGATTCAAGCTAGCCTGGCTGATGAAGGGTGATGCCCTGAAACCGGTCCCAGGCTGCTTGTTTCCGTTCCAGGAAGGACCTGGCTTGGCAGTTCGGGCTGGACTGTTCCCACAAGGAACAGGGTCAAGACTGATTTGAATATGGCCATGTCTAAACTGAGGTGGCATGGTGAGCAAAAGAATGATGGATTTAACCCAGATCTCTTGCCTGGGGGGTGAATGTTTTGATTTGTTCTGCATTCCGTCCATCAACTGTGTGTCTTTTGCTTTCTCGCCATAAGTGCGCCGGGTATGCCCAGACGTGGGTCCCGGGCTCACTGTGCCACTGGATTCAAGCTATCCTGGTTGATGAGGGGTGAAACCCCGAAACCGGTCCTAGGATGCTTGTTTACGGTCCAGGGAGGACCTGGCTTGGCAGTTCGGGCTGGACTGTTCCCATGAGGCACAGGGTCAAGACTGATTTGCATATGGCCAGGTCTAAACTGGAGTGGCATGGTGAGCAAAAGAATGATGGATTTAACCCAGATCTCTTGACTGGGGGTGAATGTTTTGATTTGTTCTGCATTCCGTCCATCGATTGTTTCTTTTGCAAGCTACCAAGGAGGTCAGCAGGGGTTATCTTAGCTGTGTGACTCCCATACCCTGACTAGAGTGAGGGTCCCTACTTGGACAGGGTACAAACCAATGCCAACTAGAGACCCTATTTCTAACAGTATATAGCAAACAAACATATTTGGAAATGTAGATAACATTTTTTCTAGAAAATAAAAAAGTGGCTTGACCAGTAATTTTCTTTCTGGTTATTAATCATTGAGCAGAATTTCTGAATTCAGTAGCAGATGAGCTGGACAGGTGTCAGCTGGCACATCAAGAGTGGCACGTCCACTCTGGGATAGCAAGGGGCATCTTCGACCAGTGGGGCATGCCCTAGTTAGATCTGTCTGCCACCAGTGAGAATTCATATTGTTATGCCTTCTAACCTAGAAATCATTGCCCTACCTCCACAGTCTGTGAATGTTCACCATCACCATCTCTACACCCTCCACATCCTGTGAGTGCTCTGTTTTTTGTCCCCCATCATCAGTGTGCATCATTTGCAGGCGAGTGTGTGGTGTGGTGGCCCTTGCCCTCCTACCAGAATCCACTGCCATCCCGCCATCTGTGAGTGCTTGCTTTTTCTGCTCTCTCCCGTTGCATCCTGCTGATCACTCCAAGAGATTTCTTCTTGCTCAGCTGCTGCCTCTGAGCTCTTTGAATGGTCCATGGGCATGTTTAAACGCATTGGTACTGAGGACCCTATTATAAAATGGCAACACATTTACGTGCCCTTTCAGAGCCTTTGCTTTTTAGAAAATGTATGTGAAAAGGTTCTGTGAAGTGTATTTTTACCTCATTTTTTCCAAATTTTCATATGTGAGAGCCCCTCAGATCCTTCGTTAAGACATTTTTTCTTGCTTGCTTTGGTAAATTCAAGTCTTCGAATTTGGGGCAGGCGTTATGACCCCCCACCACTATCAGAGATCACCAGCTGTCACTGGCCTGCATAAGGAATAATGTCGGGTGCCTTGTCAGGCACTTGGTGGGAGGCTTTGCGCTCCTCAGAAAACACAACCTTAGCCTCCTATTTATTATGGAGTTATGGTTCAAAGAAACTTTGAGGGTTGGACATCACCTAAGCAATTCTCCCTTCCTAAAAGATCTCTCACATTGATACAGCCCCTGCGCTGGTAGATGAGTGGTAAAAATTAGTAAAAAGAAAACCTGGACCATATCTACCCTCCCTTCTAAACCATTTCCTGACGCTGAATCTTCACCACAGACTGTCAGTGTTTCACCTAGGCTATCTATCAAAATGCTGCTGAACTACAGGTCACCTGGCCTCCATCCACTTTTCCAGAGCCTTTTCAGACATTGGTATTCTCCCACGGTACTGCAATCCAACCGCTTTCTTGTACTTGTTGATTTTAAGACTCTTGATCGAGCAAAGGGTGCCAATGAGGGTGACGTTTTTAATCCCATTAACAATAGATCATATAGCACTATTTTTACAGATTAAAAGAAAACTATTTGTAACGACAAAACTCAATGCCCTCAAGTTGTATTTGCAAGACTATGAATTCCACGAAGGAAGTTTTCCAAATAGTGAAGGATCTCTCTGATCACCCCTCAGGCTGCAATACCTCTGCCATCCTTCTCAAGCCTTTTGCCCCAATATTTCTGAGTTTTTTACAAAAATAAAATGATCAAATCACTGCCGCCTTCCAGCAAGTTGCAGCTGCTGCAGAAATGTGAGCATTCCCTGATCCGACCAGGGAAGGTTGCCAATATAATTTTCCCCTTCTTGACATTTTTAGTCCAATAGATC
Organism: Calotriton arnoldi; assembly: GCA_963921515.1. Taxonomy (NCBI): domain Eukaryota; kingdom Metazoa; phylum Chordata; class Amphibia; order Caudata; family Salamandridae; genus Calotriton; species Calotriton arnoldi. Next base: position 55,529 of record CAWUFW010019169.1, read on the forward strand.
TTCCCACAATTCTGTCAAAGATCACTTAAATCAATTCTGTCTTCCTTCTGGGCTCTTGTCTAACAATATAAAGGACTATGTAGGCCCTGTTTTAAGGGGGCAATGCATGTTCTTCATTCTTCACCTCTTCTTTTCCACACTGCTTTTTTGCCATCCTGATCCTTTCCTACCCTACTTTTCTAGTTTTTGAATATTTACTGTGACCAATTTGCTCCAGTATAAGTTCAATGCTACTGTATATGTATGACAAGATTATCAGACACTATTAAATACAGCCATCTCCTGGATGCACTGTCAGCCTCTGTTTTGTGTATGTAAACAAATATCCCCTTTCTCTACCTGTCTCTGTGTGGCCACCTCCGGTCTCAGACCCTGATACATGTGCATGACCAGAGTACTACAAATCTGTCCTCACCTACCTGCAACTTTTTATATGTTTATATATGTTTATTACATCTGGAAGCCTCTATGTTCATCTACAGTTGGACTGCAGGCTCCAACTCTTTGCATATTCTGTGGTGTTTGTGAATTCCACAAGGCTTTGATATAATCTCCGTATATTTTCTATTCTAGTGTCGTCGTTTAGCTGGAAAAATCATCCCTTGCTGAAGGCTCCATGAAGGCCCACTGAGTCCTTTCATCGGCTTATCTGCTGACTTGAGGACAATATAGCCACTGCGACAAGAACAGCAGTTACTATCTCGTAATTGAGCACTACTTCCATTGGTCAGAAAAAGTATGCAGGTGTAGACCATCTGTAAAACTCAAGTAGGCCCCTTTAAGTGCTATGTTTAGCTTAGGTAGAAGAGGGAAGAGAACAGTTGGGGATCTTGATGCAAAGAATTCATAAAACACTGTTGTACTGTTACATTATTTCTGCTGTTCTGCCCATTGACAAGCATCACTACCACTATCTTGTTTATTTTTATAACTACTATTCACATTGTGTGCATTAGGGCAGTATTTTGATTTTAATAAACTTTGAAAATATATTCCTAGTTTCCTAGTGTTTTTGAGCGTATCTATTCATGATGAAAGAGTGTTTTGGTTCCAATAACCATTCCTTTGCGTCTCACAGGACTGATTGTTACCTAATACACGCCTCACTCATGTAATGCTCAGTGAGTTGCAGTCCATAGGGTTTTCTGTCTCATGTTGGAACATTGACTATGTCCTTGGTGCAGAGGGCTTAGAGAATCCTTTCTTGGACTGTGTTCAGGAGAGAAATCCAGAAAACGGATCAGTTGTTTGCACTGTCCCTCCAGACAGAAATGTCTGCATCTGAAGCCAGCATCTGATGTATGCATGCTGTTATAGTGCCACAAGCATCTATGAGAAGCCACCTTTGCTGCAAAGTCTCTAACACTCATGTACATGTGTGTGAACCCCTTCCAACACACACCTCTGTGCACCCGGTTGCACACATGTGAACGAATTCTCAAAGGCTTTGTGAAGCATTTCTGCGACTGCCGGCTCACCTACCAATGCACAAGTGTAACCAACCAAGCTTCTCTTTGCAAACCCTTCATGCAGAGTGCATGCTTAGACAAGAAGACAAGATTGCATCTGTGTTATCTGGTTCCCATATGCCTCTATCTGGGTTATATGACAGAGGCACGCATTGCTAAACCATGTGTGCTTCTACTACGCGGTCCTAACAACGAATGTGTCTAAACAACGCATTCCTTTACCATGCATGCCTTTACCATGCAATTTCGTGGTAAAGGCATGACTAGTAAAGGGATGTGTGGTAAAGATCACCCCGCCCTAAGCCCTAAAAATCACCCCGACACACCCGAGCCCTAAAATTGTCTCTGCCACCCCGAGACCTAAACACTAACCTGCTCCCCAAGCCCTAAACACTACCCCGACCCCCCTGAGCCCTAAACACTACCCGACCCCCCCTGAGCTGTAAACACTACCCCAAGCCCTAAACACTACCCAACCCCAAGCCTTAAAAATTACCCCGACCCCCCAGCCCTAAAAACTACCCGAGCCTTAAAAACTACCCCCACCCTCTGAGCCCTAAAACTGACCCTTAAAAACTACCCCCCAATACCCCAAAACCTGGCCCCAGCCCCACTTACCTCACTGAGTCCTCTTCTGATCCTTTTCCTGGGCCCGCCCATCCCAGCATCAAGACCGTTCACAGAGTTAACCATGCATGCTTGGTTAAGGCATATGCGTGGTTAAGGCATGAGTGGTTGAGCTTAAAGGGACACGGCACACATGGCTCTGCCTATGTTTTAAAGGCTGTTTCCCCTCTGTATGCACCCACCACCAGGGCAAGTAACGCATTAGTCCTCTCATTGCAAGCACCTTATGTAAGGTGCAAGCTTGGCCTATTGCGCTTATGTGTTACCTTGCTCTCTCAAGACTATGTAGCCACCTCCAATGAGCAGGCTCAACCTCCCGCGGCAGATGCTCCTTTTACCAGATATCTCACATAACAATCTCTACATTCATTGTGCCGGGCTCAAGCGATACCAGAACACACCACTAGCGTTGTTAATTAAACTTCAGTTCGCAGAGGACCTCAGAGACTTTCCTGTGCAGGGCGCCCTCTAGAGGCAGCCGAGAGAACACGAAGTAAGCACAGCGAGCGACGAGAACGAAAGGCAGCAGCATTTTTACCAACATATTTTGGGGGTTATTTACAAGGCCCATGCGCCACTTTTGCGTCATTTGTAACATGGGAAAAGTGACGCAAAAGTGGCGCAAGGGGCTTGTAAATCTGCCCCTTTTTTTTGTATTGTTGTGGCCTAAAGCCAAAGGCAAATACGGCAATTTGAAGCATTTGTTGTGTATGATAGTACCGGGTCTTCCACGAAAAACAAAAGGACTTTCAAAACGAAAAGATTAAAACTTAAACCGGAAATGATAGAGTAAGATTCACAACGTTAAATCGCTTCCGATTGGTTAAACTCGGTCTGCCTTTCTGAATTTCACAGCACTATTAACGTTCAAAAACTCATGCTAGTTGGGACACTTTTTTTGTAAAATAAATAAATACACAACTCAAACGACGAATTGAAGGACTGTTCAACGGACCGTTTTAAAATAACTTGAACTCGTATTCAGACTTGATTTTACACAAATAATTACTGCGGTTTTCGCACCACATCGGTCCTCTAGGGCTTTGGGTATTTTTGAATGTTGTTGCTTTATTTGTGCTTGACACTTGATACCCTTAGCGGGCGGCACTTTAGTTCCTTCGCCACACGTTTTGCATGAATAATATCGTGTCTAACAAATCCAGGGCATGCTGCGCGTGTTAGGGAGCTTAAACTGAAGCTGCAGCGCATGGACCGTGTGCGCAAGAAAACACACCGCGGCAAACCAGTACGTGCTCTGTGAGTGGGGCTGTTCGCAACTAATGTCTTATTACCACATCACTAATTTTTACCTGGCAAATTTCGGCTGTTAAAATGTCGGTAGATCAAGGCTGTTGAAATGATCAGTGTGACATTTGCAATAAATTCCAATAAATGGGGAATTCGGTGTGGAAAGCATAATTCCACATGTAATGCCTCATTTTCCAGAAAAAACAAAATATGAGCAGTTAACTGTTCCCAGCAAAGACCGATACGGTGTATGGGTATGTATTGGATACAGTACATATCCAGCCCTTTAACCCTCATTCCGTAATACGGGCCTTAAGTGTATATATTAGGTGCAGAAAACATAGCTCCGAAATATGGAACAGGGTTGGCCCCTCTGTATTTCTGAGCCCTGCTGTCTGCAGCCTATGTAGTATTTAGTAGAATTTCAAAGAGTTAGGGTATGATCTGGCAACAGTGTGTTTACTTTCAGAATTTTTTTTAGCAAAACCAATAGTCCTTGGCTATGCAATGTTTATTTTTTATTTCTTATTGAAAGCTTATGCCAAAAAAGAAAGGAAAAAAAAAAGAAAACATGCTTCCTAAAAATGGTGGCCATATGCTAGCAATAAAAAACGTAAATTACAAATTATTGAACAAACATTGCATATAATTTTAATAAAACAGCAATGGTGCTTTCTAGCAGGCCAGTGCTCTTAAATAAGTATATTAACCAACTTTAGTTTTAATGCGCATCAAAGGAAAATATTATTCTTCCTGGTGCTATGATAAAGATACTTCAAATGTAATTACTATAACATGAAGACAAAATGTATACACACGTGGATGATAAAAAAATAAATATAGGATAGCAAATCAAAAAACGCATTTGCCAAGTAAAGTATAGATTGGCCAACCAGCACTGGCATTGAAGTTCACTTTTTTACACGGATTTGCAGATGCGATCAGGAATAAAAGTTTGTCACTCACGAGGCAAGAGATCCAATGGCTGAAGCGTTCTAAAGTATTGCCCCCTGCTGTGTGCTGTGGTGGGCGGAAACAAACTGTTGCATGAAAGTTTAACAGGCAAACGGATGAAAAACGCTGGATGGAAGGCCCTCTGGGCATCAACATATTTATTTTCTTTTTTATCTATTGCACGAGGTTATCGAGACATCTAATGCCGTCTATAGGCTAAACCTATAAAAGGGGGCACTTCTCCCTTTTGTGCTTGCACGTGTAATCAATGGCTCAATGCGCTTGAACAACTTGTGTACGAAGCTCCTTTCTGACACTCTGAGACAGAGGCGCTGCTGGGAATACTCCTCATTGACGGCGGTAGTGAATATTTTGCCTATAACTGAACGACTTGATCTCAATGCTCGGTAGCTATATTGTACATGGCGACTGTGTGCACGCAGTACACGTTGGTCACCCGTGCAGTGCTCCCTGCAGTTTCACGCACGGTGCCTTAGACTCGCATGGGCACCCTGCCTGGCAGGCGCTGAAGTGGGAAAAGGTCCTGCCGATGCTTTCTGGGAGGAAACCGCCATCTTTGGAACGCGTTCATCTCCGATCTCCGCGGCTCTCCAGGAAACTCTGCGAAGGTACAGACTGGATTCCCGCATATTTGTTGCGGTAGGAGGCAGTAAAACCTGCAGCTCGGTGAACCAGCCACGGTAACCTGAAACCTGAAGCGGATATGATCTCTGTGTTGGCTTCCTTCAGTGTTTATTTTGAGCAGGTAAAAGCCGTGGCGCGCGAAGTCCCGCGGTAGCAGTTGTCAATGAGAACAGGTCCCACTTTTCTTCACCACTTGTCTTAAAACAGAGCAGAACTTCATCGCCTCTGTGCCAGAGTAGGCGTTTGACAGCTTGCACAGCGGCGAAGAAAAAAGTGTACAGTAAGTTAGAAATTTCACGAGCTGTTATCAACAAACCGAAAATGCTCTTTGTATAAAACCAAGATACGTTTGCACCTCCGAGCTTCTTTCGCCCGTGTTTCTTTTTGAGACTGGCACTGACTCAGCTCAAAACACGGGGCACGAGGTAAGGATGAGCGTCGTACACGGAGTGCTGAAGTTGTACCCTTGTTCATGCCCACATAGCAGACCGGCGGTACCCCTCAAGCACCGGAGAGCCCTGTACACGGATGTGGCTTCGCCAAAATGCCTAGGGTAGTGGAGGCGACATCGCCCTCAAATCGGTTAGGATCATTAACCTGTGCGCTCACACGCAGACTGGCTCCGACTTTGTTACCACATGAGTCTTTCTTTTCAACTCCAATACGGTCTGCTGGGCTTTCATCACGGCTATTGAGGTTAAAATGACTTGTGAAAATATACTTTATTGGGAAGTTCTAACTGCATTTTTTCATGACATGATAGTTAATTTCAATTTTTTGAGCCGAATGCACTCAATGCATTTTACACCGCCTGGGTGCTGCTTCAGGACTCAGGAGTACTTCTATGTTGCAGCGGTATCTCTTTTAGTGAGTGTGGTGTGGCTTAAGATCCCCTTCGGAGCGCTGTATTATCAGAACGTCGGACTTGTCTAGCCAACCCGCAGCTAGGCAATAATTGTTTAAGCCAGACTCATGTGAGTGATTTGAGGCAGATGTAATATATTGCGTGCCAGGTGTCTGGCACTAGCCTGGATGTACTTGAATACCTTTGGAATATACTCAGAGTATACAGTAAAACGAAGTTAAAAACAGACTCACTTGAAAGAAGAGGGCAGTCCATGGGAAACCATGCAGATTAGTGGAGGAGACCTCATACACTCTTTTTACCCCAAGTACATCACAAGAATTGAGGTCACGTGGCCATTGGCCCATGAACTGATATCACTGAATACAAATCCACAAATATGTTTAAGATTAATAAAACAACACAATTGGAAGTGATATAGTTTTAACATGCTATTGCATGGTGAATCTTTTAGCAGTGTACTTTTTGCTTTTAAAACGCTGTAATAGATTGTCTAATACAGAATAAAAACGAACACTTTCTAGGCCTACTGATGTGTGGTACAAACGCAGGCTACACCTGGGCACAGGGACGAAGCATCCAACACCACATCACACATTCTTAGTATATCATTTGTTGTTAAATAGACACACAGCATGAGCCCCCTGTCACATGGGCGTGTGTGCAAACCAATGGCCCTACAATTTCTATTTCTATTTCTGCATAACCATTATTCGCGTACTGATGTGCTTGTAAATTTTCCTGAGAGATCTGAACTTCATAATTTAAGATTGCACACGCTTCAGGTGATCTCACATTTTGCAATACAAGGGACACATTGCTTGCTTAGGGGCGGGCTGTGCTTTATGAAGAAGAAACTGTCTTGGTAGTGGACATATTGCTGCCATTTTCACGCTTTGCTTCCTATCTCAAAGCCGTGCTGCTCAAAGGATAGAAACATCTTTGACCTTGCTCACATGCCGGTCTAGGGTTTTTATGGCTACTTCAATGCCCTATACTCAGAGAAGGGTTTATGGCGAGAAAGTGGGAACCACACAACATAGGAGCAGTGTTTGTCCACCTGACCAGCCCTCTCAGTGAACAATTAGTGCTCCTGGCACTTGTTTCAAGTTCAGCCTACCTACAACTTAACACCAAAGGATTCTCTGTGGTGCCTGCTCTTTGTCCTGGGTGCCTGTTACTGTGAGCTTTAAACCCCAGGGCTCACAAAGACAGTACCAAAGGAAACAGCCTCGACAGCGGAGACCTTTCAATCACATCCATGCATCAGTCTCGTACTTTACAGCAGCCTTGATGTCACACTTCATCGCATCACTTTGAAACTCCTTCTTTAGAGTTGGTTGATCAGGTGGCACCAGTTTACAGGGAGCAACAAGAGCTGGGGAGTTCCAGTGCTGGAGCTACTTTAGTTCTTTTCAAACCCAACGCACTCTTACTTTCTCAAAGCTAAGAGTCATCTCAGGCCTCCATGGTTCATCATTTGTAGCAAGGCCATACGTGAGGACTGAAGCTCTACAGAAGTTAGAGTGTTGGAGTTGAATGCCATATGGAACAGTGCAATACAACACCCAGTAAATCAGTGAGGCCCACCCAGAGGGATATACCTAAAACAATTCTCTACTTCAGTCAGTTGCTAGTAAGAAATTATGCAAATATATCTCACGAGGGGTGGGCCAAGTGTAAACTTTTTTTTAAAATCTTCACAAGTGTCTATGATAACCATCGCAACTTTGCATAGTTTGTGAAGTTTTTCACATTACGGTATCCGCATGAGAATCAATTGAACGAGACTTTTGCAAGAATATATGTCACATATGTTCATGTTTAACTTTTGTTTCTGTTGAAGACATATTTCATAGGAAAACGATATTATTATTCTCCTCTACAATGCCATTTGAAATAGCTCTACAAAACATAAACCTGCAAACAAAATTCAGCAAACATTTTCAAGCATGAAATTATGTCGCAAAAACACAAAGAGCATGAACTGCACTGGTGCAGGGACAGAATATCGAGTAAAAAATATTGAATTGCACAAATATCGTGTCAAAAATATCGTGGTTCAGGAATATCGACAGACAAATTCTCGTGGTCAAGAATATCGATTTTAGGTAAGTAATATCGATTTAAAAATATCGAAGTGTTTAATATCGTTTGCAAAAATATAGTTGTTAAAAATCTCGATATTTTATTAATGTTATGTATTTTAGTATATATTTTATATGTGTGTGATGTATGTTTTTTTGTATAAGAATTGTTTGTATGTTTATTATATGTGTTAAAATTTTAGTAGTTATTAATTTGAATTTTGCGTTTTTAGTTCTGTAGCGGGTTGTGGGTTTATAGGGGCAGTAGCGGTCCGTGGTAGGAGTGCTGGCCGGGCGGTGACGTGGGGTGGGGGAGGGGCAGGGTGGGGGGTAGTAAACCACGGATTACGGCCGAATACAGGTAAGTTAACATTTAAATAAATAAAACGAATTTCGTTGCGCGCACTGCATCGCATTTGCCGATGCAGCGCTCACAACGAAATTTGTTTTATTTATTTAAATGTTTACATACCTGTATTCGGCCGTAATCCGTGCTTTACTACCCCCACCCTACCCCTCCCCCACCCCACGTCACCGCCCGGCCGGCACTCCTACCACGGACCGCTACTGTATAGGGGAATAGGGTGGGAAGTAATTTAATTATATAAAATGTATTGATTATTTTTAGTAGTTATTATTTTTTTTAATTTGAATTTTGCGTTTTTAGTTCCTTAGCGGGTTGTGGGTTTATAGGGGAATATGGTGGGAAGTAATTTAATTATACTACATTTATTAAATAATTTTTATTTATTAATATTTGTTTAATTGAGATGTTATAGTATTAAATGTGTAAATTAATTAATTCTTAATTATTTGATAATTAGTTGTTAATTAATTTTAATTAATTAATTGGCAATTAATTATGGTAATTGTGTAATGAATTTTAGGTGTGTGCTGTGGTGTTTGTAGGTAAAAATGGTAGGAAGGGTGGGAAGTAATTTATTTTTAATTGATGAATTAATAATTAGTTGTTGATTAATTTTAATTAATTAATTAGTAATTAATGATGGCAATTGTGTAATTAATTGTAGGTGTGTGTTGTGGTGTTTATAGGTGTAAATGGTGGGAAGGGTGGGAAGTAATTTATTTTTATAGATGAATTATTGATTAGTTGTTAATTAATTTAAATTAATTAATTAGTAATTAATTATGGTAATTGTGTAATTAATTTTAGGTGAGCGTTGTGGATATTATAGTGTTAAAGAATGTGTACTCAATGAATGTTTATTATGTTTTTTATTAATAATATTTTTTTAATTCATTATTGGTTATGTTAATTATGGAAATACATTTAAATAAAAATGTTGAAGTCTTTTTTTATTGGTGTGGTGTTATAGGGTAGGAAATAAAATAAATACATTTATGTTTTAAATAATTTGTTAATATTTGCTCCTTTTAAATAAATATTGTTTCTAAATGTATTTATTAATTGATTTTATATAATATTTGTACCTTTTTGTTATATGTAATTAATATTGTAATATGTGTTTTTTTATATGTTTAATATATTTAATCGTATATTTTTAAAATATTGTTTATTTATTTTTAAGATTATTTAATTTTTTTCAATTGTTTAAATGTTATTAGTAATTTGTGTTTCTCTGCAATCCAACACTTTCCCTACTGTTGCACTCACTGGAGTGGGAATAGTAATTTTTACCCCTCTGCTATCCAATACTTTCCCTACTATTGCACTCACTGGAGTGGGAATAGTAATTTTTACCCCTCAGCTATCCAAAATCTTCCCTACAGTTGCACTCACTGGAGTGGGAATAGTCATTTTTACCCTTCCGCTATCCAGCACTTTCCCTACTGTTGAACTCACTGGAGTGGGAATAGTAATTTTTACCCCTTCGCTATCCAGCACTTTTCCTACTGTTGCACTCATTGGAGTGGGAATAGTAATTTTTACCCCTCCGCTATCCAGCACTTTCCCTACTGTTGCAGTCACTGGAGTGGGAATAGTAATTTTTACCCACCGCCATCCAGCACTTTCCCTACTGTTGAACTCACTGGAGTGGGAATAGTAATTTTTACCCCTCCGCTATCCAGCACTTTCCCTACTGTTGCAATCACTGGAGTGAGAATAGTAATTTTTACCACTCCGCTATCCGACACTTTCCCTACTGTTGCACTCTTTGGAGTAGGAATAGTAATGTTTGCCCCTCCGCTATCCAACACTTTCCCTACTGTTGCACTCACTGGAGTGGGAATAGTAATTTTTACCCCTCTGCTATCCATTATTTACCCTACTTTTGCACTCACTGGAATGGAAATAGTAAATTTTACCCCTCCGCTATCCAACACATTCCCTACTGTTGCACTCTTTGGAGTGGGAATAGTAATTTCTACCCCTCCGCTATCCAACACTTTACCTACTGTTGTATTCACTGGAGATGGAATAGTGAATTTAATTATTCCGCTATCCAACGTTTTCCCTACTGTTATATTTATTGTATTGCAAAATGTACGTTTTAATTTTTTAAATAGTTTAATGTTTTAATTAATTATAGAATGTTTTTTTTTAATTTTAAATTATTGATATATGTATATAGAGAATGAATTGAAATCACAGACCAATCAACCGATGTACACAACAGAAGAAATAACAAACATAATAAAGAAAGGCAAAAGTGATGGCGCTCCTGGCCCGAACGGCATTCCTCAGGCTACTTTTAAATATGACTCGGAATACTGGAGCTCGATCCTAGGGAAACTCTATATTGATGTAGAACTCAACAATCAAATCCCAGAAAGTTGGCAGGGATCAATCATTACCCCTATTTATAAAGAAGGCGACAGATCCAGACCAAGAAATTATAGGCTAATCGCCTTACAGGATGTTGAAGCTAAATATTTTGCCTCATTAATCCTTAAAGACCTAGCTGACTGGTCTAGAGAATGTAACCTAATACCAAAAATCAAACCGGATCTAGGAAGGGCATCGGAACTATTACAAATATTCTGTCCATTTCGATGATTGCTGAAAGATGTAAAAGCAGAAAACAGGATCTTCATCTGTGTTACATCGACCTAAAATCCGCCTTTGACAGCGTAGACCGGAAACTCATGTGGTCTAAATTAAAATCCTGGGGTATACCAAACAAAATATTGAAGGGTCTACTGCTGCTTTATACAGATACCTGGGTACGCGTGAAGCTTGGAAATGGAGCAAGAATATCCAGAAAAGTGTATACCAACACAGGACTGAAACAGGGGTGTGTACTGGCTCCGCACCTATTTAATTTATTCGTCTCAGACCTTTTGAGAAAGCTAGAAAGAATTAATTCACACTCACCGAAGTTGGGAAAATTACATCTGTCCCATCTTGCCTACGCAGATGATATCGTTCTTTTAAGCTTGACTAAGGTAGGCCTGACAAGACTACTAAACGGCCTCTCTGAATTTCTGTCCGTAAATAATTTGGAACTAAATCTTTCAAAAACCAAATCTATGCTCATTACAAATCGAACAGCCTCGAGTCACAATATTAGACAAAAAGGTAATCTATTGGAGAAAGTATCATGCTACAAATATTTGGGATTTTATATCGATGATAAATTATCATTTCGAGATCAGAAAAAATACATGACGCAGCGAGCAGGGGCACTAACATTTGCCCTTAAAACACTTGCAAAGAAACTAGAGGGACAGTCTTTGAAACCATTATTAACGACAATTTCAGCTAAAGCACTGCCAACACTATCATACGCCAGTGCTGCAATGCACGGGAAGGATTCAGAAACCCTAAACAAACTAATAACGAGCATTTACAAAAAGGTTCTCCAGCTCCCGAAGACTGCCTCACCAGCACAGATGCGCCTGGAGTTCGGGATAATGAACGAAACACTGGGCAGACTTTACACATACATAAAAGTATGCTACCAAATAAAACAAAACGTAGAGGAAAATAGTCTTAACGAATCCTTATGGCAGGAAATGAAGCAGGATAAACACTCGCCAGCCTACACATTTTTGGAATATGCGTTAAAGGTTACCTGCACAAATGAGTTGTGGAACAAACAAATGACCTACCAAACATTCAAATTAACACTAAATAAGGCTGCAAAGTTCCACTCGCTGCTGGTTGATAAAGACATTTTTTCTACAAGAAGTCATTCATGGACAGTGATCAACACTTATAAAACACTGAAACAAGCGGCCTATCTGGACTCCACTTTCTCTATTTACGTAAAAAGATAAATTAATAACATTAAGGTTTGGACAGTTCCCTACTCTTGCGGATGCCCCTCATTGGATACACAGGGAAAATGAAAATTGCCGGCACTGTGGCTATAAAAAGGAAGACTTGATTCATCTTGTATGCCACTGTAAGATACTGCAACCAGCATGAACCACAATATTACGGCGAGCATTCCTGGACAGGGGCATAAAGTCATGTAGAACAGCTATCATAAGAGGACTGGATTCCACCGACCCCCAAATGAACTGTAAACTGATTAAATTTTTACGTATTCATGAACAAGAACTGAAAGCTAAACCTGAGAAATGATAAAACAAGAAGTATATTTTTATAATTACATACATTTTAAGATGTTTTAGAGAAATGTAACTTTTATGCAATATGCTCTTTTTAAATAGTGTTTGTAATATTGTTATGGTTTTAATTAACTGAACAATAAATAAATAAATTCAAAATAATTCAAGATATATGTATAGAATTTATTTTTATATAATTTAAAAGTTTAAAAATTTAATAAACATAAAGTTAATAAATTATTGTGAAGTAAATATATGTATATGTATAAATTATTATGTTTGTGTGTTTATATTTTTTTAAATGAAGTTTATTTTTTATATCTAGTTAAAATGTATATTAAATTTAATTTATTTTGTTAAAGATAATATTAATATTTTATTTATTTAATATATATTATTTTATTTTATTTATATTTTTAAATTGATATTTTTTACATCTATATTTTTAATTCGATATTTTTGTACTTACCTGTTTAAGTATAGGGAGTCGATATTTTTGCATTCTATATTTTTTTTCGATATTTTTAACGTCTATATTTTATACTTCAATATTTTGTCAGTGAACCGTCCCATGGTCGGGTTTGGCTTGGCAGACATCTATTAGCATGAGAATAATCTTACATGGTGGGGAAATATTTTTGCAAAGAAGAAGGAAAGCTGGGTAAATTTGCAGCCTTCTTAAAGGACAAAAATTGGAAGGTTTGGAAATCATTGAGGCCAAAAAACACCTTTCATGCTCTCAGTGAAGACCCGTCTAAATAAATGTTTTAAAGCATTAGCAGTGTCCATTGGAATCAAATTGGGCCACTATCAATCTAAGGAGTGCCCTCCAGGTCTGTCATATACATTAATCTGTGTTCTCTGAGCACCACAGTCTTGCGGTTCTGTCCAAAGTGACGATGTATGGTTTTACGATGGTTCTGAAACCAGGCTATCAAACGGGATCAAGGTTTGCCTTTAGTAGGAGCTATTGGCTACCGCTCTTGTGGAAGAAGTAAAAAGGCCAACTTTTTAACAGGCAAACCCAGGGTCCAGTACTACAGACTCCCAAATCCATATTGAAATGGCTAGAAGAGCTTGCACACGCCGTGTTTCCTTGAAGTGCTAAGGCAGGTTAAGACAGAACTCTGATTTGCAGACCCAAACTTAGATGTTCCAAGGTGGCGTCTCAGTGATATGTTTCAATGGCTGAAGCTTCAGAGGAGAATGAGGCATTGGCCATTACCCAATCTAATGTTACTAAATTTAGCAAACTGATAGTGCTTGGAAAGCTGAGTCTGCTATTCAGGGATTAAAACTCAAGAACTGCAGACCACTGCTTAACTGAGCAGTCAGTGTTCATGTTACTGAGCCTGCTAACTGGTGTAAGAGTTACTTGTAATGAGTCTGAAAGAAAACTTACCCAAGCAGATGAATCACATTGTACATCCCATTGTTGCTAGAGGTGAAATGAACCTTCTGAGTCTATGCATAACTTACTATACGCAACAGACCCGGCAGATAGCTATTGCCTATGTTATGGGGATGCATTTATTTACTTCAGAGGGATAAAAGGCTGAGTGGACCTTTGAGATTTAACCCTGAGGGATGAAAGGCTGAGTGGACCTTTGAGATGTAAACCTGTGATCATGGGGTCAAACATAGATCCTAGTATAGGAAAAAAGAGTACACAGAACCAAGGGAACCCAAAAGGACTTTCTTGGAAAGGTTCTTGTTATGCTAAAGCAGCAGTACGCCCCTTTTATCTTGCATAAAATACTCACTTTTGGAAAGTTCTTGCTCTTTTCCTCAGTAGAAAAGCAGATATTAAACTACAAGAGAAGCTTAAATTCTCATTACTGGAGTTCTGACCACAGGTAAATTTGGATCACATTTGCCATATCACTTTCTGACTTGATAATAAGACCGAGATTGTACCACATTTAGTGGTCCTTTTGCTTGTTCCTAAATCAGATTACACATTAATATATTTAGCTAATTATTTTAAGGGACACTAAAGAAGTGTAAAGATTTCATAGTAGTAAAGATAGGTTTTCTATACAATGCTGCAGTGGAAGATGATGTTATACACATCCTTTGTCCATTGTACCAGCAGTTCAGCTTTTCAATTCTCAAATCTTGGTATATTAAGGACTACACGTGCACCATGAAAAAGGCTGTTTAGATGTTTAAACCTGCTTATCATTAATTTTATATAAGCCATAGTTTATCACCCTACAGGATTTACAACATTGCACTTGGGTAATGAAAAGCAACAGTCGGCGCATAAAGAATTGGATATCTCTATTAAATCAAAGGTGTGTATATAGTGGCACCCTTGCTTTTTTCTCATACTGAGCATGTCACTAAACTATGCCTATGAAATGGCTTGTAATTATGTGATTTTTATCCCAAGGCTCTCTGGAGTTGTAATTTCTAATAAATATTCGAGATAACACATTCATTTTCTTAATATGTTTTTATTGTATTTGACGCATGTTTTTGTAAATGCCTCAATCACATTTTACTGCTATTAAATTAGCTTTTTATGTTGCATGGAGAATGTCGACCTCATGTCTAGCCACTATACACTACCTGGGCCCACAAATTTGAGCTGTTCTCATGTCCTCCCTATTACTGAAGTAGCTCTCAAAATGTTTCAGCAAATCAAATCTCCATAGCCATATGTATAGTGCACAGATCAGTACAAAGTTGGTGATTCAGTATTCTTTTTAATTCCCTGAATTTTTGTCTCTGCATAAAGAAAGCATTCTGTAGAGAAACGTTTGATGATATTTGGCCAGGAAGATATTTTAATGCATGAATGAATGCAGTATGCCATCCATTTTCCTTTCCACCTGGTAGTGAAGCAAAACTGTCCTTATAGAATCACCCCCGTTTACCGCACTCTAGCTTCAGCTCGTATTTAGTGGTATGGGTGCCTTTGTTAGTGGTATTAGTGGTGGTGGTCTTATCAGAGTTTTTCAGGGGTTGTTCTCCCGAATTATCTGTGATTATTTGGACCAGCAGAAGTTCTCTGATTTGTGTTTTTAATTTTACAATTCATTCACCTAAAATACACACTAAGGCTGAGCTATAACAATAGCTACCTGTCAATAACTGTCCTCGTGTGTGGGACAAGAATATTGTCCTTGCAAGGCTAGCTAAGACCCAGATACAAAGGGTCTCATCTAGCGTTTTATGGACTTGGACTCAATTACATTCGTAACGGATATCATGTACATCTTATTACAAGTGGATTGGAATAAGGTGCACTTGTAACAAGGTGGGCGGGATGTCTGTCACGTATGTCACCGAGTACCCATCGCCAAACACTAAAGCAGGCCTACATTTTTTTGCGAGATCGCAACTCTTGCCACAAAAGTCCTCTTATTTGTTCATATAAATTCTTCAATGAAATTGAAGATCCAGACGATGACACTTGCGGATCAAATATTGACTCAATGAAAATGCCAATAACTGACAAATATTGCTTTGTGGTTATCGGAACTGTTCCAGGATCCCAAAGAAATCCACAAAAGGGTTGATTAGTTAGCACACAAGCAAGTCCCTTTAATTTCAACAATGCAAAGCAGGTGTTGCAAAAATGCTTAAATCAAGATGTAGGAATCCCGAATAGGCTATCCATGTATAGCAATGGAAACATTCATTGAAAATAAGAAGAATTTGTCCAAAGGTCTTTAATTTTAGCAATAGAGACACAGCTGTATAAAGAACAGCCAACACATGTTTAGCTACAGCGTACAGTGCATGGAGCTTTATCAAGGCATGGCATAGGAATAATTCCGTTCATCATAGTAGTACCAATGAAATGTGTCATTGTTCTATTGATTACCGGGTATGTCAAATTATTTTTTGTATTCAGTTATCCATTGGACAGTTTTGGAGAACATCAATTAATTTTAGATGAATGCTTCTATAATCACCCAAGGATAACCCTCTAAGGAGTCCTACATCTAAACTTCTGGTTTTCCCTTCTTGGACGGAGGCTGAATCTTAGTGGAATCGCTGGAGATACAGGCACCCTCACCTTTGAATATAATGGTAGTGCCAGCCTCTTCTGTCACACTGACCCCAGAAATCACTCCGGCAGTTGCAAAAATAGGTTTTAGAAACATAATATCCATATTTTATCAAAAAACAAATGTGCTTCTAACTCAAGAAGTTCTTAAGCTACAAAAAATTTACTTACTGGGCCCTGATTAACTGGAGGGTCCTTCAGTAAAATACTTGACATTGTGTCTGTGACTGTTCAACTTAACTTCAGAAACTCCATTTAACACTGATTGTCAGGTGTGAAAGTGTGTTGAGCGTTGATTATAATCTACAGAGGGCAGAACATGAGACAGGAATGTAGCACAGGTCCCAGAGGGTTGAGGAATCTCGGCAGAGGGACACAAAGGGTTTCAGATTTTAACCGTGGTTGTGCGAAGGAGACATGAAATGACAAGAGGGATTGAAAAGAAGAACATAAAATTAAAAGGGAATGGGCAAATAAAATATTGAATACATGAAGAAAATAATTAAAACTACGTAACATGGGCACTTGTAAATTGCACGTTCACCCGAGAGCATCTTGGCGCTGATTAACAGATGTTTATTGTTACCCAACTCAATGGTACTCATTTTATCGACCTCAGAAGGATAAAATGTGGTCCTGCCAGTATTCGAACTTGTGACCATGAGGTCAAACACAGGCTCCTACAGTGGGCGCATTCGTGCACAAAGCCACTAGACTTGGCTAAGAAGGAAAGAGACCGAAATAAAGACCTAGTGCTAGTGGGAGTGAATAATGAGTTTAAGGGTCGCAAACTAGATAGAAGGTAGTGCATTAAATGTAGGTGGTAGAAAATATTTGATGAGGGCCTAACACTATCTGCAATGATATCCCATTTAAAGGAGAAAGAGGTTGATAAAATATTGCTCACTATGAAGTATTCTGCTGTGTGTATTGTTTTACCTGGAAACGTACATGATAGCTTTCTCATCCAGTGGTGGCTTTACCCCACTGCTGCAAAGCAGTGAAAGAAAGAACAAATAAAATGATAATAACTCAAGGTTATTATCATTGTATTTGTTCCTGCTGCGCAGCTTTGCGGGGCGGGCGGGGCTGCTCTGCTCTCAGAGCAGGGGAGGAGTGGTTTGCCCAATCCAAGTGCGGGATGACTGTTTGGCCGGCCCTGTCGGGCCAGTCAAACGGTCAAGCGCACTTCGGAAAGGGAGGGGTGGGAGGAAGGAAACACTGCATTTGTGCTCGGAGGGTAGGGGGAGGGCTCCTAACGTGAAGCAGGAGGGGGTGAAAATAAGTTAAAGTCTCTTCAAAATTAAGAAAAATAGGCATGGCGAGATGAGCTGTGCAGAACAAAAGAAAGGCGCGGCCACAATACTTAAAGATAAAGTGTAGCATGAGGCACAAGGAAGGAGAGGGAGGAGAACAGCAGTATGAGGCACAAGGATGGAGAGTGGTGAGAAGAGCAACGTGAGGCACAAGGACGTCGATTGAGGAGAAGAGCACCAGGAGGCACAAGGAAAGAGAGTGATGAGAAGAGCAGCATGAGGCACAAGGACAGATAGTGAGTAGGAGAAGATCAGTGTGAGGCACAAGGAAAGAGAGTGAGGAAGAGGAGAGCAGCGTGAGGCACAAGGAAGGAGAGTGAGCAAGAGAAGAGCAGCATGCGGCACAAGGAAGGAGAGTGAGCAAGAGAAGAGCAGCATGCGGCACAAGGAAGGAGACTGAGGAGAAGAGCAGTGTGAGGCACAAGGAACGAGAGGGAGAAGAGCAGTGTGAGGCACAAGGAAGGAGAGTGTGGAGAAGAGCAGCGTGAGGCACAAGGAAGGAGAGTGAGGAGAAGAGCAGTGTGAGGCACAAGCTAGGAGAGTGAGGAGAAGAGCAGCGTGCGGCACAAAGAAGGAGAGTGAGAAGGAGAAGAGCAGCGTGAGGCACAAGGAAGGAGAGTGATGAGGAGAAGAGCAGCGTGAGGCACAAGGAAGGAGAGTGATGAGAAGAGCAGCGTGAGGCACAAGGAAGGAGAGTGAAGAAAAGAGCAGCATGAGGCACATGGAAGGAGAGTGAGGAGAAAAGCAGCGCAAGGCAAATGAAGGAGAGTGAGGAAGAGAAGAGCAGCATGAGGCACAAGGAAGGAGAGTGTGGAAGAGAAGAGCAGCGTGAGGCACATGGAAGGAGAGTGAGGAGAAGAGCAGCATGAGGCATAATGAAGGAGAGTGAGGAGAAGAGCAGCATGAGGGACAAGGAAGGAGAGTGAGGAGAAGAGCAGGGTGACTTGCAAGGAAGGAGAGTGAGGAGAAGAGCAGCATGAGGCACAAGGAAGGAGAGTGAGGAAGAGAAGAGCAGTGTGAGGCACAAGGAAGGAGAGTGAGGAGAAGAGCAGGGTGAGGCGCAAGGAAGGAGAGTGAGGAGAAGAGCAGCATGAGGCACCTGGAAGGAGAGTGAGAAGAGCAGCATGAGGCATAATGAAGGAGAGTGAGGAGAAGAGCAGTGTGAGGCACAAGGAAGGAGAGTGAGGAGAAGAGCAGCGTGAGGCACAAAGAAGGAGAGTGAGAAGAGCAGCGTGAGGCACAAAGAAGGAGAGTGAGAAGAGCAGCATGAGGCACAAGGACAGATAGTGAGTAGGAGAAGAGCAGCATGAGTCACATGGAAGGAGAGTGAGGAGAAAAGCAGCGCGAGGCAAATGAAGGAGAGTGAGGAAGAGAAGAGCAGCGTGAGGAACAAGGAAGGAGAGTGAGGAAGAGAAGAGCAGCGTGAGGCACAAGGATGGAGAGTGAGGAGTGTGAGAGAGAGCGAAAGAGAGGTGTAAGAGATGGTACAAGAGAGAAAAAATGAATAAAACAATAGAAACTGGACACATTCTACAGATACATTTTGAAAATGTGATAAGAATTGGTGCCCTAGAGTATTAGACCCCAAAACAAAGTCACTAGGCTCACAGCATTTTTTCACCGCCAGTAATAAGCTCTCCAAAGTGTTGCAAATGGGAGCTTTGTATAGACACTTTTGAAGGGAAATATTTTTTATCTCACTGTCACTGATCAGCCTCGGCCTGGCACAAATCAACCCATGTCTCATGAGACACAATGCAAGATGCCACACTTGCAGCATAAGTGCAACGCACAAGTAACATGAAATCAATGTTTAAGTTTAGGACCATGAAAACATGGTCACTTTTACCTGGCCAAGCCCAAGTGTGCTCCACTGCAAAGAGTGTCTTTTTTGCAGGCTGTAAAACGGGGGTTATTTTTCTTTCTGGTCAGATTCGACTCTAAGGGGTCCATTACGATGACTGGCGGATGCACCTCCGCGATGCTGGCGGTGGGAGAAAAAGCTTTTTTACCGCCCATGAGCAGCGGTGCACCCGTCCGCCATATTACAATGGCCAAACACAGCCCATTGTCCGTCCGCCGCGGTTCAACTCGGACCGCAATCAAAACGCGCCCGCGAGCGCGGCGGAGACAACCAATCCAGAACCACCGCCGTGCGGAATGACGTCCCTCCCGCCGTACAAATTAAGATGCGCAAAACAGCCAGGCCCACCGCAGCGGAGAAACCGGCCATTCTGAGCATACGGAAGCAGCACAGCGGAGCGCTACATCGATCACCGGAGCCGGCCGCCATGGACCCGGCACTACACGTCTTCCCGGCGCTGTACATGATACAGCTACAGCAAGCCATGGGCCGTCACGGATGCCGACGCAGGTACGCCAGCACACAACTCAGCGAACAAACACAACCCACAACTCCATGTCCGATGTAAGGTGCCTGCCCCCACCAGACACCCTGGTGGGGACAGGAACACAACCACAGGTGTAGCCCCACATGTCCCACCTGCCACTAGTCCACCCCTCCACACCCAGGCCACCATGTCCGCGATCCTGAAATAATGCCCAGTTCACGTGACCACAGCGGTGAATCCACGAGAAAAAATGCACACAATGTAGTAGGCCGGGCCAGCGCAAGGCAGGGACAGTGCTCAAAGTACACAGGGCAACACCTCCACACTCCACACACTAGGCCCACCCACACCATGAAGGGACATGCCACGTGATCCCCCTGTGCCCCCACATGGCCAAAAAGCAGCCAGGTGAACACACACACTGCACCACACAACAAACAACTAGGGAGACAGCCTCATCAGGTGTTGCTGCAGAGTAACACACAGCGTACAAGCACTGGGCCAGGGGAACACACACACCACAACAACATCACACACATGGCAAGTAAACAGAGTCCAAGCACAAATTAAACACACACAGACAATGAACAAATACTACAATGGACACACAGCCTGCCAAGTCACACAGACATACCCCACACTGACACACAGCAACAAACACAGACCACATGCCAACAGCAATGTAGGACAACAAATAGGAAACCCAAAGTGAGGTGCACACAAATGGAATGGCAAGGAGCTGAACACCAAAAAAGTGTACATCACATGCCAGGAAGGAACACATTACATCCACCCCAGCCCAAAAATCCACACATGGCAGTCACAGTGAGTGAAGTCAAACCACAGTCACCTCACTGCAACAACTCAGGGAGACAGCAAGCCAACCCATGAATAGGCACAGGGATGAAAGGAAGGGTATGAAGTCCAACCCTGATCAGCCACACATCTGAATCCAAATACATCACAGGAGTATGTCAGCAGCACAACACACAGGGCCCATTGCAACACTCCATGACAGTCAAACACAAGTATGACCCTTCACACAACCCCCACACCCATCACACCTGCAGCACACAACACCAGTGACAAACACACAGAAGCTTGCCAATAATATCCAGTCAAGACACTGACAAGCAAACACACCCCCTGGGCGGTATCCCCAAACATCCCACACACACACAGGTATGGCAGTACCACTGTACGCACAAAAACAACAGTTAAACACAGAACACAATCAAAACACACACACAGAACTACTACAACAACAGACAAGACCTGTGCAGCTAAACAGTGCAATTTCAATGGGAGCACAGACACAACAGGAGTACACAACCACATCAGTCATGAAAAACACACAGACAACATACCACAACACATATAAGAAGTGCATCCAATAAAAACAATAATGTAGAACAAAAGGCAGAAATGGGCCTACAATGACACATAGACAGACATACCACAACACCCATCCACTCAAAATGGTGTCATAGTGTACCACATGTCTGCACATGCACAACCATGACCATAGACACATCAAATGTGAGATGAGAAAACACCAAGGATGCACATAAAACAAGCACGGCAACCACAATAGACCTCAGTCCATGTGACAGACACACAAGTAAGGCAGACCACAATGGCAACACACCTGAATCAAACACAACAACAACACACACACACTGACAGGAAAATAGAACACCACACACAGAGGAACTGTCAACTGCATGACACAACACAACACAAACACTGCACACAGCCAAATCAGTCACAACACATGCACAGGCAAAGATATCAACATGCTACAACAGCCAAACATCAGGGGGTGCACCACAGGCAACGACAAGGCAACATCAACTCACAGCACTGCATGCACACCAAGCAGTGTGTGCACAACACACATACCAGTTACAAACAGAGATGAGTGATACACCATCAACACACACAATAACAATCTAAACATCACACACACAACAACACACCCAGGAAGTCAATCAGTCCACAGCAAACACACATACTACCAAGACAACACACACAGATGCACAAGTCTGGGGCACAAAAGTTGAAACCACATGATCAGAGGAAACAAGACATCGGCAATGTTGAAGTGGAGAATAGAGCATGAGTCACAGTAAACAATACCCACACAGTAACCCTTTATTTAGCAAGGACACTGACACGGCAGACAACAGGAGTAAAATAATTCTTTTTAATTACATTTCACATAGTCATGCAGCAAAAGTCAGACAAGAGCAAGGCCGGTGGTCAGGACCCAGTGCAGGTGAGGTACATGAGAAGCTGCACAGGCAAGGGGCAAACAGCAGTGGACAGCAAGGCCAGTGGCCAGTCCAAAGTGCAGGTGAGGTACATGAGAAGCTGCTCAGGCAAGGGGCAAACAGCAGTGAACAACAAGGCCAGTGGCCAGGACACAGTGCAGGTGAGGTACATGAGAAGCTGCACAGGCAAGGGGCAAACAGCAGTGAACAGCAAGGCCAGTGGCCAGTCCAAAGTGCAGGTGAGGTACATGAGAAGCTGCACAGGCAAGGGGCAAACAGCAGTGAACAGCAAGGCCAGTGGCCAGGACACAGTGCAGGTGAGGTACATGAGATCCTGCACAGGCAAGGGGCAAACAGCAGTGAACAGCAAGGCCAGTGGCCAGTCCAAAGTGCAGGTGAGGTACATGAGAAGCTGCACAGGCAAGGGGCAAACAGCAGTGAACAGCAAGGCCAGTGGCCAGTCCAAAGTGCAGGTGAGGTACATGAGAAGCTGCACAGGCAAGGGGCAAACAGCAGTGAACAGCAAGGCCAGTGGCCAGGACACAGTGCAGGTGAGGTACATGAGAAGCTGCACAGGCAAGGGGCAAACAGCAGTGAACAACAAGGCCAGTGGCCAGGACACAGTGCAGGTGAGGTACATGAGATCCTGCACAGGCAAAGGGCAAACAGCAGTGAACAGCAAGGCCAGTGGCCAGTCCAAAGTGCAGGTGAGGTACATGAGAAGCTGCACAGGCAAGGGGCATAACAGCAGTGAACAGCAAGGCCAGTGGCCAGGACACAGTGCAGGTGAGGTACATGAGAAGCTACACAGGCAAGGGGCAAACAGCAGTGAACAGCAAGGCCAGTGGCCAGGACACAGTGAAGGTGAGGTACATGACATCCAGCACTGTAAATGTGTGGTACAGTACTCTACCATGGTCAGCAACACACTCAGGGTGTCAAAAATGGCCATGCCCTGGCACCATTGTGAGACAGACGTGTGTGAGGGGCACTAACACTCAGACTGGGCTGGCAGTATGACTGGGAGGTGGTTGTCTGTCGGGGCCTGTTGGGGTACTGGCTCGGGGAGAGAAAGGCCCAGCTGGGGTAGAGCCATCAGTGATCTGTGAAGCCTGAGGGGTGCCAGGTCCATGTGTGGTAGAGCTAGCAGTTGTTTGTGAAGCCTCAGGGCTGCTAGGTCCAGGTGGGGTTGTGGCACGTGGAGGTGGACTCATGCCTGCACGAGACCCAGTGTGTGTGGGTGAAGTTTGAGGGGTGCCCTTCTGCTTCTTGGGGATTTGATATGGCTTCCCTGTCCTGGGATTAAGGCCAAGTGGGGTGTATACAACAGGCACACTGGTCACAAAAGCTGGAGCAGCTGCAGATGCTGCTCCCTCCTCTGGGGACGTGCTGGATCCTTTGGGACGCTTGGCCCCAGATTGCTTCTGCCCCTGCCTCACCTGTTTACCAGGTGTCCCCCCTACAGTGGCCTCCTTACCCTGCTTCACAGGGCTCTGGATGGGAGTAGATGTTGTGGGTGAAGTGGCCTTGGAGCCCTTCTTACGTGTACCCTTAGCAGGCACCTGTTTGTCACTGGGCACGGAAACTGTGTGCCTGTCTCTGCGAGACACTTTTGGGACAGGTGAGTCCTTGGCTGGGGATGCCTCTGAGGCATGTGAGCCAGAGGCCTGCTTTTTGCCATCCTTGCCCTGGGTGTGGCCTGAAGGGTTTTTGCCCCTGCGCTCTGGTGTGGCTTTACCTTTATGTGGGGATGGTGTATGCGGCCTGGACTGCTTGGGCTGCTGCTGCTGTGTGCTGCGTGTGACGTATCTGTCCCTTGACGTCTGGGGTGTGTGCTCACCATCATCAGATGTGTCCACTGTCAGGGTGGTGGGCCTAGGGACTGGAGCTGGACCATGGGATTGGGCAAGTTGAATGGCTGCTGTCACTGCAGAGGCCAGAGACTGTACAGTCCGGTGTAGCCCACCCACGTCGGAATGCACGCCCTCCATGAAAGCCACCACCTGTGCCAATTTTTTGTCATGGTCCAGGAAGGCATTGAGAAGAGCTGTCTAACCCATACACAGCTGGTGCAAAAGGTCCACAGACTCCGCACTGATGGCAGCAGGGGGGACAGGGGCAGGGGCAGCGGTGCCTGGGATGAAGGACACTCTTCCCTTCCTCGTGGTGCGAACACGGGCACCAAAAGTGGGAGTAGCAGGGAGGGTGGGCACTGAACGCTGTGTGGTGGACGAGGAGGCAGAGTCCCCGTTTCTTCGGACAAAAACATAGATGCATCACCGCCTTCGTTAGATGACGTAGAGGTCTGCGTTTCTGGCAGGGACTCCTCTAGATGATTACGGTCCTCCTCTGATGCGCTGGTGACATCCGTGTCACTATGCAGGTGAGCCTCACCTGTGCCTGATGCATCACCACTGGTACCCGTCCCGTGTCCTTCCGTGCCCATGTGAGATGCTGCATGAGAGAGAGAGAGGATAAGTACATCTGCATCAAGTCAACAAATATCTGCAAGTGAAGCACCACTAATGATGGACAATGATCCATGTTGGACAACACCATGGGCAGTAACATTGTGCAACCTCAATACAAACATCGAAATTACCGTGGCATGGTGCAAAATTGTACATAATTCACCCATGTGATGGACACACAGCCATCTAGCCTGTTGGTGGCTACGTCTAACAACACACACATATCCCTCTGTGCACACCTAGGGCCCTGAAGGGTTCAAAGTTCCTACTCACAACATGTTGCCAACGTCACAACAGGATCCAGCAGACGTTACCAACACAGACACAGACCCCAACATAACCACACACAATGTCCATGGGCACATGCCATCCACCATGTTGTATCTTGGGTCACAACTACAGTTGCACATTGGTGTCAGATGTGCAGCCAGCACTACTCTGACGTCAGGCAATGCACACATTGATGATGGCACACTCAGATCATGCACTCTGCTGGACCCTGACATAGGATGTCCGTGACAACACCAATGAAGATGATACCAGAAGGCCACAACTACATATGTGAAGTCAAGGCCCATTACACCAATGACTGGGAAGGTACATGTAGAGGGAATGCATGACAACTGCACCCCACACCGCGGCCACTTACACACCATTGCATCACACTAACAACATCACAGCCCTGCACTGGCCCAGCCCTGGAGCACATGCTGGCAAACAACAACCAGAGTCACACACACAGAATACTCACCACCAGCTTGCTGCTGATGCACCTTCAGACGTGCATCCAGGTCAGGCTGCGTCACAGCTAAAATGCGTGCCATTAGTGGTGTCATGCTGCGCCGCGCCAACCTGCTGGATCGAGGGATCAGCCCCAGTGTCATCTCGGCCACGTTCCTGCTTAGCCGGGCGATGTCATCCCACCTCTTGTGACAGTGGGATCGCCGTCTGTTTGAGCCACCCAGTGCATGCACCTTTGATGCAATGGCCCTCCACACGGCCTTGCGCTGGTTGTCTTTTAGCTGCAGACATGGGAGACAAGAGGGGGCAACATTCAGTGTAACCAACCACCATTACCCAGTGCAGGACCATGACACTGACTCATCCCAAATTCAGCCATTACATCAGCGGAGACAATACATCTGCTAATTGCAAACATCATCATCATGTGTGAAACACACATTAATGCATGCAGGTATGAGGGTGGACACAGTACATGCCCATCTCCTGGCCATGCAGGACACCAGCAGAGAGCTAAATGTGTATGCTGACCACATCTAATGCAATATTCTGGGAATAACAAGACATGCATGACATCACTACAGATGTGACTGGGAATACTCACTGTGCCCAACACTGCGCAGCCCACAAAGCACTTGCCCTTCAACTGCCACACTGTGTCATGGATGTCACATTGAGGGACATGACCTCACAAACGCAGACCCTCATCACAAGGCCTGTTGTGTGCAATCAACATCACTGGAATGGCTCATTGAAGGAGACTCAAGAGGAAAAGCACATATGTGACACTCTGTACAGTCAGTGTTGTGTCACTGTCAGATTGGGCAGTGAATGTGCAGGCCATTTGGGGTCACATAGAGGTCCAACGTGGGGCAGCTCATCTCTGACATGGAGTGACATTATGGAAACACAAACAGTGGCAACACATGCAAGTATGTGCACATGCTGGTGGGGACGGAAGAGTCCGGGCACAATAATGTTTGAATGTACCGTGTCATAGGTGAATGACCAACAACAGTGTCACCCTGGGGGATTCAGGTCATGAGTATGGCGCAGAACTAGAGATGAGGCACATATAGAGGTCTTAACAATGGCCTCACTACCCTCTGGACAGCCACACTAGCTAAGGCCACAGATGGGCCTGTGAAGGACATCAGGGACACATACAGACATGCAGATTGGCAATCACTGTCCTGACTCGTGAAATGAAAATGTGCAGCCTCACTGTATGTCTGACAAGACATCATACTTCCCTCACATCTGGATGTGCATGCAGGGAAACTTGTTGAATAGGCCAAACACACCTTCCCCCTGGAAACAGCATGTAAGACAGTGCATGGCCCACCCTCACACTCCCATGCACATACTGCAGCAGATCTACTTCATGTGTCCCCCACCCTGCACTCCCACTCACACTCTGAGTTACTCACCACAACATTAGGCGCACCAAAGAGCCTTGGATACTGGTTGAGCACCTCGTCCACCAGGAGCTCCAGTTCCTCGGTGGTGAAGGGAGTGGCATGGATTTTCTCAGTCCTCGCCATCACTGTGGGCAGGAGACAGCAGCAGCAGCAGTTGGTGGTGAGGGGTCTCAGGCAGCAGTCCCTGGAGGCAGCAGCAGGTGAGGGGTCTCAGGCAGCAGTCCCTGGAGGCAGCAGCAGGTGAGGTGTCTCAGGCAGCAGTCCCTGGAGGCAGCAGCAGGTGAGGGGTCTCAGGCAGCAGTCCCTGGAGGCAGCAGCAGGTGAGGGGTCTCAGACAGCAGTCCCTGGAGGCAGCAGCAGGTGAGGGGTCTCAGGCAGCAGTCCCTGGAGGCAGCAGCAGGTGAGGGGTCTCAGTCAGCAGGCTCAGTGAGCTGTGGCAATGTGTGGCTCTCTCACACACATATATAGTCCCCAGGGCTCGTTTATGTTGTTCTGAGCTGCTGCAATTGGTGTTCCAGGTCTGCCTCATTCAAAACATCCAATGACCGGCCCCGCAGTGGCGGAGCACGCCTACCGCGATTTTCAAAGTTGCATCAGGCAACCGCGATTGCGCTTCCCATTGGCTGGATGGGCATGCTCCATGGCGGTGACACACCGCAGGGGACAGGCGTGCGGTACCGCGGTGGTGCATCTTACAAGTGCATCCAATGAGCGGCCCCGCGGTGGCGGAGCAGGCCTACCGCAATTTTCAAAGTTGCATCAGGCAACCGCGATTGCGTTTCCCATTGGCTGGATGGGCATGCTCCATGGCGGTGACACACCGCTGGTGCCAGGCGATAGTTCCCGCTATTCCTGGGCCATGCATTTCCATGAGTGACCGGGATCTGGGTGGCGGAGCATGCCAACCGCCATTAGCCATTTGTATATGCCTAGCAATCCTGCCATGGGGTCTCTGAGCCTGGCGGTGACACACCGCTGGTGCCAGGCGGTAGTTCCCGCTATTCCTGGGCCATGCATTTCCATGAGTGACCGGGATCTGGGTGGCGGAGCATGCCAACCGCCATTAGCCATGTGTATATGCCTATCAATCCT
Organism: Calotriton arnoldi; assembly: GCA_963921515.1. Classification (NCBI taxonomy): domain Eukaryota; kingdom Metazoa; phylum Chordata; class Amphibia; order Caudata; family Salamandridae; genus Calotriton; species Calotriton arnoldi. The sequence goes on from CAWUFW010019169.1 coordinate 83,610, forward strand.
GCCATGGGGTCTCTGAGCATGGCGGTGACACACCGCTGGTGCCAGGCGGTAGTTCCCGCTATTCCTGGGCCATGCATTTCCATGAGTGACCGGGATCTGGGTGGCGGAGCATGCCAACCGCCATTAGCCATGTGTATATGCCTAGCAATCCTGCCATGGGGTCTCTGAGCATGGCGGTGACACACCGCTGGTGCCAGGTGGTAGCTACGGCGAGGGTGCAGCATGACATTGTTGACTCTGGGTGTGATGGTGTTCTTGGAGCACGTTTAATGCAGCAATGGACACATCGTGTAGTGTCAATGTCATGGGTCATATCTGTACTTCGAACAGTGGTCACTTTCAATTAAACATGGAACTTGATGTAATTAAAATGAACTATAGTTCTTAATGAGAGCCGAAACTTCATATCTAACACCAAATGCAACACAGAAAGGACTAATGGGGCACATCACTCCTACACAAGTTCATATCTGACCCAAACATTTTAGCCAAAGTTCATGTATCTCACCCCATTTCCACCCAAATGTCGTATCTGAGCCAAATTTTCACACACATATTCATGTCTCACACAATATGTCATTACACTGTACATGATTGTACAAAGATTTCAGCATTGTCTCCATTACTCACCACATATGTCACACTGTTGTATGTTTGGTATCACCTATTACAGCATTCATGTTAGATTATTGTTCGCTGTAGCAAAACCAAGAGTATATGTCCACATGTACATGTGTGTGCTATACACACTGAAGGTTGTAACATACATCACCGGCACACTTTGAAATATGTTCCTCCTTAATCATTTGACCTGTCTGTATGCATTTGGTTATGTTTTGTCCCCATATATGCAAAATTTCATCAGCATTACTTGTGTCATTGTGTAGGATATGTGCTCATGTTGTTCGGCCGGTCATATGTGAATTTGTCACATGTATTTTCCACAGCTGTGAGTATGTTGATAGTGGATTTGATGTGTGTGGTGTGTTACGTTGGTACTCACCAAGGACAGGTGCATTGACCTTGTCCACATGAAGATTGTTGGCTTGGTGAGGGACTGTAGCCAAATGTGGTGCTGGTGATCACTGACTGGTAAGTTTGACATGGCATCTGTGACCAGTAGAAGGTGACCCACAATTGGCCTGGACAGTACAGTATTGCGTGTGCTTTCATGTGCAGTAAGTATGTGCAGTTTTGGCAGGGTGCACAATGAGGACACGTATGCAGTGATATTGAACTGACATGTGTGGATAAGCCTGCTATGGTGTGGTAGCCTTTCGGGGGCACAAGCTGGTCCTGCGCTGTGTGGGTGAACTGATGGTGCTGAAGACTCAAGCTAATGATGGCATCCAAGACAGGTGAGATATACCTTGATAGGGCTGGCTGTGGCACCCATCTAACTCAGACTATTCCTGTTCTAATGGTACCAGAGGCCAACAATTGATGCACAGCCAGCATCTTTGTCTGCAGAGGAATGTTGAGAGTCCGCTTTGTTGTTCCTGACAGGCTGTGTGGTATGTGGCTCAGGATGCTTTTGATAGTAGTCCTTTGGTACCTGTGTTGTGCGATGACATCCCCTGTTGTTATGTGCATGAGGCTGTTGTGTCTTCGGTATTTACTCTGTATGTTCATGCGCTGACTTTTAGGTGTAGTTGTGTTGCTTTGTCCGGGTGGTGGTGTAGGTTGTTTCTGTGTCACTGTTGTGTGTCCAAGCAGCTGGAGTATTAGCTCCATGGCAACTGTTGTACTTTAGTTGTGTGTCTGGGCAGTGCCACCTTCATACTGCATGTCATAGTGCAACTTTAGTCCAGATTGACGTTTGTCTACAGTCCTCTTGGATCACGTACCTTGTCCACTTTTTGTGTGCCACATTGACAATCTGTGTGCTTGCTGATGATATTGTGCAGTAGTGTTGTTGTGTCTTGATTCACGTCAAGACTGCATATGCATATGCTGTTCATTATTAGTCATTGACTGACTTTGAATTGTGTGTAACAGCATGTATGGCATGTCTACTGATGACAGTGGAAATTGGCACAGGCTTGTGAATATGTCTGTGAGTGTCTCTAGCATTGTGTGGATTAGCATTGGCTCACATTCAATGATGAGTCCTTCAGAACTGGCCAAATTGTGTAGTTCATGTGTCCCCTGTCATGATTGCACAAGAATGTGTGGCACGTACAGCAGACGTTTGGAAGCCAGCAGTGTTTCTGTTTCACACATGTCCTGTATCATCTACTGTCCGGCCTGTTTGCAACAGATTCTGAAATGTGACTATTACCATTCACAGACACAGTTTCCATGTTTGTTGTTCTCACAGTGGTAATACTGAAGAAGTGTAGTACAATGTATTCTCTATGTGTCACGACTATTGACTTGCACTGTATGGTGCATTGTGATGCCAGTTAATGTTTGCGCTGTGTGAATCAGAAGCTACAGAGTTGTGCACATCTCATGGTCTGTTGCAATGACGTGTCCCCTTTCATCTCACCTAGGAGGTGACCTAATGTGTATCGTCCTGTCACCCTGCTGGCTAACATTGAGGATGATGACGTGATACGCAGATTCCGTCCTGACCGCACGCACATCCAAGACCTGTGTGCCATGTTGGATCCTCACCTGCGGGCTGGCAGGGCATACCCAACAGCATTGACAACCGAGACAAAGGTGATGGCGGCACTGCATTTCCTGGCTAGTGGGTCATTCCAGGAGACAGTGGGCATTGCAGGGGGGATGTCTCAGCCCACCTTCAGCATGGTGCTAAGGGATTTCCTGTTGGCCATGATACGATACAAGGACCAATACATCATTTTTCCAAGGAGGGCGGCTTTGGCGGATTTTTATGCCCTTGGCCACATCCCGAATGTTGTAGGTGCTATTGACTGCACACATGTTGGCCTGGTTCCACCACAGGCACGGGAACACATCTATCGGAATCGCAAACATTCACATTCCATCAATGTGCAGGTGGTGTGCCAGGCCGATATGATCATATCGCATGTATGTGCCAGGTTTCCGGGCTCTGCACATTATTCTACATCCTGCACAACAGCATTGTGCCCCGGCTGATGGCCAATCTACTACCGGAGCGGGCATGGATTGTGGGTGAGTAGGCAGAGTCAAGTTGTGTGCTGTGTGTGCCATGCTGTCCTCTGCCACAGTTGTATTACTGAATCGTTACGTTTATTTCACACCTGCGTGACTCTGCATATCCCAACAGACCGTGGTTGCTGAGCCCACTACGCAATCCTAGGACACCGTCTGACGTCCACTACGACAATGCCCACGGTAGAACACGTCGGGTGGTGGAGCGAACCTTTGGTCTCCTAAAATCGAGATTTCGCTGCCTGGAATGGACCGGAGGGGCACTCATGTACTCACCCAAAAAGGTGTGTCAGATAGTGGTAGCATGCTGCATGCTGCACAACTTGGCCTTACGGAAAGGGATACCCATGATCCTGGACGATGATGACCAGCCAGGGCCCCCCCTGCGATCCCACAAATGTCCAGTGACGAGGACAGTGGTGAGGAGGAAGGTGTCGACCTGCGTCAGCAGCTCATCAACCGCTACTTCACTTGAAGGTGGGTGACGATGTACAACTGGTCCATTGTCTGTTGATGTAGTTGTTTGGGTGGAGGTCTATGTGATCTTTGTGAGTGCATCCTGTTGTTGACTCTGTGCTGGCTGCCTATGTGTTGGATACAGGGTATGTAGGAACTGCTACAGGATGTCTCTGTTGGTACTGCTGCACATTGTTATGTGTGCATATTGTTGTACAGTGAGTACATGTGTTGTGTGATGGCTGTGATGCCACCACCTGACTAGTGACTTTTGTTCTGTTGTCTTTTGCTAGGTCCCTTCTGCCTCCCCTTGCCTACAGAGGATCCATGCTCCTGTGACATTGTAACCATGGTAAAAATTGCACATACTGTGATAAACATGGAGCAGACTCAACCACTTTTTTGCGTTTTTGTAGTTTATTTGCAATGGGTATCTGTGAGAGGGAAGTGGATATTTACATAAGTGTGAATGGTGAATCAATGAGTTGGCAGTCATGGTAGATGAGACAATCGGGTAGGCACCACATTGCTGTGGTGACACAGTCCAAGAGACGGATGCCATTACCATGGCAGTGTGGGTGAGGACAGTGTACAGAGTCAATGGTTGGGTGAAGAGTGTTGCCATCATGTCTGGCTCTTTGACTGGCGTTTGGCCGGTGCTTTGCCATGGATGAGTCCCAAGTTCTTCTTTGGATGGCCCCTTCTTCTTTTGGCAGGGGGGGCATCGTCTACTAGGCCAGTGGGGTCTGAGGAGTCACCCCTCTACGTGCCCGCAGGGGTGGATGATGAATTGTCATCCTGCGTGGCAACGGGGGGAGGGGGAGGTGTGGTCTGTGGCACTGGCCTGTCCCTCTGTACCGCCACTAACTGGCCCATGAGGTCCACGATTTGTCCCATACGGTTGTCCATGGACCTCAGCAGAGGTAGGAGCTCCAGGGCATCTTCGTGGGCCTGGCCCATTTGTGCCTGTGTGCGTTCATAGGCACCCACAACTCTGGTGATGTTAGCCAGGGCTTCGGTCACAGTGTCAGGTGTTGTTGGAGTCCCACTTGTCCTCCCACCTGCCCTGCTATCACTGACCTGTTGCCTCACCACTCTAGCCACACGCCTGCCCTCCACAGTTGATGGTGTGGGCTGGGCATCCTCTGGGGCAGGGCGAGTGTTGCAGACAACGGTGGTAGTGGTGGTGGTGGTGGTGGTGGTGGTGGCAGCACAGGTCGTTCCAGCAGGGGTCAGCGTTGATGTTGTTGCTGATGGTGGGGGGGCAGTGGGTTCATGTGACCGGTTGTGCCCTGGCACACCAGATGGTCCAGCTTGGAGCTCCTCATCCAAAGAATCCAGGGACTCCGCATCCGAGTGTCCATGTTCCGGGGGAGGAGACTGGCTCTGCAAGTTGAGGTTGTTGTCCTCTGCAGTCAGTTGTTGGTCACCTGTGGAACAGAGGGTACATGGTCATTGACTTACAGCCATATGGCTTGCTGTGTTTGATGTCTCTTATTTACATGTTATGCAACACACAGTTACGTATTTCATGAGTTGAATGTCTGCACAGTGTTGTTCGTCATGACGTGATGTGGAGGTACATACATCTTGTTCCATGGTGTGCCAAGTCATTGGATGCCATGCCCAACGTGACACTCTTTGTATGGAACTGATGAGTTGTCATCTGACAACTGGCTGCCATGCAACTTGATGTGATGCATCGAGGATGATTACTCTTCCCGACAGATGTTACAGATGCACATGTACTAGTCATTGTCACATTGTCATCTCATGCATACCTTTGTAATGTTCTGTACTTGTATTTATTTGCTCGACAGGCCATGTCTTTTCATTGTTACTATGGTCCTTCATGCTCAGCACCCATGGAATTTGCACATAGCATTCTGTGCAGTGCATATTTGGTCCCTGATTTGCTTACACATGGGTTTAGTTGAGTCACAGTTCTGTTTCTGTCACAGTTACATACGCATCGCTGTCTGCATTCTTTCACATGGTATGTAATTGTGGTGTATTTTTTTGTGATGTGTGGCATTGTGTTGGCATTAGCTCAATGTTTTCGTTGAGGAATGGTGGGGTGCATGCACTGGCTGCTTACCTGTACAGTTGGCATATTTTGGGTGGACTTTCTACCACATGCTTTTGGGTGGGAGGGAGTGCTCCATCCTGCTGAGGGATGGGGCAGGGTGTCCTTGGTGGGAGTTGTAGTGCAGGCCTCCCTATTCTCAACACTCCTCCCTGGAAAGATGGCTACCTACCTGTTAGGTGAGGGTGTAGCACACAATGACTGCCACATGGTTGTGGGTGGGGGGTGTAGTCCATCCTGCTCAGCTGTGGGACAAGGGGGCCTGGTGGGAGTTGTAGTGCAGGCCTCCCTATTCCCAACACTCCTCCCTGGAAAGATGGCTACCTACCTGTTAGGTGAGGGTGTAGCACACAATGACTGCCACATGGTTGTGGGTGGGGGGTGTAGTCCATCCTGCTCAGCTGTGGGACAAGGGGGCCTGGTGGGAGTTGTAATGAAGGCCTCCCTATTCCCAACACTCCTCCCTGGAACAATGGCTACCTACCTGTTAGGTGAGGGTGTAGCACACAATGACTGCCACATGGTTGTGGGTGTGGGGAGTAGTCCATCCTGCTCAGCTGTGGGACAAGGGGGCCTGGTGGGAGTTGTAGTGCAGGCCTCCCTATTCCAAACACCTCTCCCTGGAAAGATGCCTACCTACCTGTTAGGTGAGGGTGTAGCACACAATGACTGCCACATGGTTGTGGGTGTGGGGAGTAGTCCATCCTGCTCAGCTGTGGGACAAGGGGGCCTGGTGGGAGTTGTAGTGCAGGCCTCCCTATTCCAATCACTCCTCCCTGGAAAGATGGCTACCTACCTGTTAGGTGAGGGTGTAGCACACAATGACTGCCACATGGTTGTGGGTGGGGGTGTAGTCCATCCTGCTCAGCTGTGGGACAAGGGGGCCTGGTGGGAGTTGTAGTGCAGGCCTCCCTATTCCAAACACTCCTCCCTGGAAAGATGGCTACCTACCTGTTAGGTGAGGGTGTAGCACACAATGACTGCCACATGGTTGTGGGTGTGGGGAGTAGTCCATCCTGCTCAGCTGTGGGACAAGGAGGCCTGGTGGGAGTTGTAGTGCAGGCCTCCCTATTCCAAACACTCCTCCCTGGAAAGATGGCTACCTACCTGTTAGGTGAGGGTGTGGCACACAATGACTGCCTCCTGGTTGTGGGGAGTAGTCCATCCTGCTCAGCTGTGGGACAAGGGGTCCTGGTGGGAGTTGTAGTGCAGGCCTCCCTATTCCCAACACTCCTCCCTGGAAAGATGGCTACCTACCTGTTAGGTGAGGGTGTAGCACACAATGACTGCCACATGGTTGTGGGTGGGGGGTGTAGTCCATCCTGCTTAGCTGTGGGACAAGGGGGCCTGGTGGGAGTTGTAGTGCAGGCCTCCCTATTCCAAACACTCCTCCCTGGAAAGATGGCTACCTACCTGTTAGGTGAGGGTGTAGCACACAATGACTGCCACATGGTTGTGGGTGTGGGGAGTAGTCCATCCTGCTCAGCTGTGGGACAAGGGGGCCTGATGGGAGTTGTAGTGCAGGCCTCCCTATTCCCAACACTCCTCCCTGGAAAGATGGCTACCTACCTGTTAGGTGAGGGTGAAGAACACAATGGCTGAGACATGCTTCTGGGTGGGAGGGAGTGCTCCATCCTGCAGAGGGATGGGGCAGGGTGTGCCTGGTGGGAGTTGTAGTGCTGTTTGCCTTGACACATACAACACAGTGGATGTTGTCTACCTTTGTGATGTTTGAGGTGGGGTGGATATAAAATCTGTGTGACCTGTGTGTGTTTTTGGGGTGCAGATGTGTGTACTTGTGCCTCAGGGATGTATCTTTGTAGTTGTGCAAGACAGTACATGGCAGTTTCATGGTATACATTAGTTGGTACTTACCAGCCTCCACTCCCCCGGGTATTCCTTCAAGAGTCTCTGGATGCAGTATGGCAAGCACCTTCTCCTCCCACGCAGTGAACGGTTTTGGTGGGATGGGAGGGCCTCCACCAGTTGCATCAGCCAGCTCACGGTTCTTGGCCCTCCTCTTCTTGACAACACTCTTCAGGTCATGCCACCCCCTCATGATTTCATTCTTGTTGCAGGGCACATTCGCTACTGCATTGACCCTGCCCACTATCCTTGCCCACATGTTTGTTCTTTTGGCTAATGGTGTCTGTTGGACCATGTTGCCAAAGAGTTGGGGTTCTACTCTGATTATCTCATCTACCATTACTGTCAACTCAGTGTCAGTGAATTTTGGCATTTTCTGTGGTGCCATGGTGTGTGCTGTGCTGATATTTTGGGGTGCAGTTGTGAGGGTGGTGTAGGTGGTGTGTGTGTTGTTGTGCTGGTGTGATGTGTGGTGTTTTGCCTATCCAATGTGCTGCAGGGTTTGGTTCCTTCAGGGCTGGATTAGTGCAAAGGATTGTGGTCAGGGAAGGGGCTGTTTTTATGCTGAGCTATGTGGGTGTGTCAAGATGGTGTAATGCAGTCAGGGGTGCTGTGTGGGTTGTCCTGTGATTTGTATTATTGATTTTGGCATGGGGGTGTGTCATTGGGATGTTTCAGGTTATTTTGGGGGCAGGGATAGTTGCCTGTGTGCATTAGGTGGCCTTATTGTGTGTTTTTTTCACTTGACCGCCATTTTGTTGCCGGAGCATCCGCAGCGATGGCTGTGCTGCAGGCCTTCCGCCGTATCTCATATTCATTACTGTTAGCGACCACGGTGGACGGAAACAGCGGAACATACCGCTGTAACAACGGGGATATCATAATATCATTGGCGGTCACTCCGCGTGTCTTGCGGCGGGTTGATGTGTTTCCGCTATGTTACCGACCGTCGCGGTAGAATTTTCACTTTCTCTGCCCTCTACGGGCGGTTTTCCGATGCCTCCTACCACCGCGGTCGGAATATTTTGGAGGTTGATCATAATAGGGTCGGCGGGGTTTCCACGGTACCTGTGGACGGTGATTTTCCGCTACCATGGCGGTCGGATTTTTTTCCGTCCGCCATCGTAATGAGCCCCTAAGTTGGGAATGGCTGCCTGTCTGTCCGGCAGGGTGAGCGTCCACACTTTCTACTCCCTTAGAGATGTAAATCTCTTTTGTGCAGGTTATCCTGAGCATCTGTTTTGATACACTCTTGCAGTAGCTTTGCGCTTACTAACAAACAGCCTTCTGCGCATTAAGCCTTGAACAGCTACATTATTTTTCCAGAGTTATCTCCCCAGTCAGAGGTAATTATCCTGCTGAAAACAATACAGCAAGTTCCTTGAGTTATTATAATATGAAGCTATTTTAGACTACCCACAGAAACTATCAAGAAATGCTCATGATCTTATTTGTAAATCTTTAAATGTTTAATTTACCTGTTGGCAGCGTAGTAGTTGTCAAAGTACCCCAGTACACAGTTCACCAGGCAGACTCGGGCTCACACAGATCAACAAGGGAGCCATGGGGGTGGGTGGCGGGGCACCGTGCCCCAGGCACCACTACTGTGAAACCATAGTTGATACGGCACAGCAGTGTTGATGTGGTTTGGACGCTAGAGGGGCTGCAACGCATACCCAATTGTGCGTGGGACATTGTTTACGTTTGGCTGAGTAAACTCAGCAGTTTTGTTTTGGCATGTGTGATATGTTAATATAGTAGAGGAACAGCAATTTTGTTAATGTTAGAAATTCTATCAAATGACATTAGTACTGAAATAGAAGTCTGGAATGAGGTTCATTGAATGAGCAAAATTTATAGCCGATGTCAACTGGCTGATGATAGGCAATGTACGAATTCTTAGAATAGAATGGACCACAACGGTCCCTTATACCTAAACCGGGAATTAAATGTAGCTGATTTTAATATTGGATACAAGTTTAATTTTCAACTTTGCTAGTGACAAAGCTATTTTGGACTGGAATTCAATGCAGCTAAATTCTAAAACCTCTTTTTGGAAAATTTGTGCAAGGGTGAACACTCGGTAACCACTATGGCCGTGTAAGAGAGCAAACGGATTACAGCTGTTCCCATTCCCAAAAGCTTCCTACGTCAGCAAACGAGACTAAAAACCCCCCTGCCACAGGCAACAAGTGTCCTGAAAGGTTGAGATGGAACTCCGCATTTAACCTACACCGGGCCACGGAGATGGCAGTAAAGAATATTGGAGGACATGACTGACCGTCGGCGCAGTCTTACTATGCACCTTTGATGACAGAACCACCATAATCTTCATAAAGTTGAACAGTGCCATGATTGCAGGCAGCTTGTCTTTGTCTGCTCCTACAGCTACAGTCGGGAAAAGTATGGAAGACCCAGTGTAAAACTTGGATGAAATCTACATGAGGAAGGCAACTGAAAGGAATGACGGACTAGTTTGCCTAAACAGGCTGAGGGCTGTGACGATAGGCATCAAACTTGGCGGCCATTGGAGAATGGTAATGTCCCCTTTAAAATCCTGACCCAGTTACAAAGCAGACTGAGTCTAATAATTAATTTTAATACATAGAAACAGTAGACTAATAATGAAAATACAAATATACCTAAGGTAGCGATTTGTAACACTTAAATTGAAATGTAAGTTATCTCCTCATGCATGCCTGGACTAACGCGACCTCGCGGGTGCCATGCTGAACTAGGGAAAGGCTTGCACCATTTAAAAGCCAGCATAAGCGCGAGCGAGTTCATGATGTGGGGACACGCTGATGGCCAACCAAAAACATCCCTAGACAAATACTCCACAGGATGAGCAAGACCACGAGAAGGTGGGACATTAAAGAAAATAACCTACTGAAAAGCAAGCTTTTCTGAGTGACAATTTTCTTAAGCAATCAGGAGCATGGAATGAGTCAAACTCAAGAAAGTACACACAACAGATCATCCTGCAGCGCAAGCGCTGTAGGCTCGACCTAAAAACATGCTATATCATATCATACTAAATAATCTTGGGGACTACATTCCTGTAAAATCACCTATAAACCACGACCATTCATTTCAATATCAGACAATTAGTGGTCCCCTGAATTTCCTTTTGCTTAACTAAAACCTGATTCTTCTCAGATTACAAATACAAAGCGGAATGCACTTTCTCTCAACATTTAAAGGCTTTTGTGCAGCAGAACCAAATATGGTGAAACAGCTAATCCTCTTTATCAAGAACCTCCTAAATAAAGGGATTCCACTACACCCTTACTCTTCTTTTCAACACTGTGGTCAAAACAGTGCAATAATATTGCAGACATACTAGGTATTTTTAAAGACCACCCAATGATAACTCATAGACTGGTTAATCATTTTAAAACCGACTTGTGGACTGCATTGCCTTTAATATTTGAGAAATACCTCCAACAAATATAGTTTTAGGACATTGCTGAAAGCTGTTCTCTATAAGCAGTAATCTTGAAACATTACTATCACCACATCAAGCTAATATAATGTAAAAACAAAATAACAATATATGTTTCATAATTTTGAAGCATGTCATACTGTTGATAAATGTACCCATGCATACACAAAATACCATAAATAATGCATTTATCATGGAAAATACCAACAACACCACACACCATCATAGTCACTACAAGACGAAGCCTGGGCGGAGTTCGCAGAGTTACGCGGAACTCCGCGAAGTGCAAAAAAAACTGCGCCGTGCGACGTGGTGCTCCGCGAGCAGCGGAGTGCGTTAGATGAATGCCTTTCACGGTGATTTTCAGTGCCAGGTGCTTGTCCGCACTGTGCAATCACCGTGAATGGCACCATGCACAGCGCAAGTGGGCGTTGCTTCCTTTCTGCCGCTCGCGTAGATTTTTACTTGAGCGGCAGCTTTCTCAACGCGAACGGATGGTTTCTCAACGCAAGTGGTCGCGATCATACGCGACCACTCGCAATGAGAAATCTGACCGCCCGTGTTGAGAAATCTCGCTGGGAGGTTGATTTTCCATGCTCGCCAACTTGATGTTGACGATCACGAACGAGGAAAAATCTCGCCGGGTGGTGGATTTTCCTTGCTCGCGCTCGCCAACTTGACGATGACGAACGCGAGCGAGGAAAAAAACTCCGCTCCGCGAAGCGGAGTTTTTCGGAACTCCGCGAGCTCTGCATATAACACGGAGTGCAGAAAACTCCACAAACTCCACGAGCGGAGCGGAGTTCACCGCCCAGACTTATACAAGACCTATAATAAATCACACAATTTAAGAAAAATAAAATACACATATGTAAACAAAGTAAAATACAATTAAAAAAATCTCATAAAACAATAAGGGCTTTATTACGCATTGTTATTGTTTACGCCTGGCGCATCCTTTTAAAAGGTGCACCGGGTGCAAACAATGACAATGTGCCCCTTTATGGTGAATGCGCAGCCCCCAGGGCAGCGTGAACTCGCGCTGCCGCATTCATGTGAAAACACGGAGCGGGCTGCTTGCAGCCGCTCCTTGTTTTCACAGTGCAGGCGGCAACCCGTCTGCACTTTTAAAGGGGAATAGAGATCCCCTTTCAGGCGGGTGCAGTCACTGCAAGGGGATTTCTGGGGGGTCCACTCACAGTGTGCCACCTAAAAAGTGGCGCACTGTGAGTGTGCCCCCTGATAGCTTCTTTGCCTCTGCGCCCGCGTCTGTAATATGGCGCGGGCGCAGAGGCAAAGAAATTCCCTCATTTGCATAGGGCGCGCGGCTATGCAAATGAGGGAATGCCCCCTGAAAGTAGCGCTGGCGCTTTAAGTGTGCCAGCGCTATTGGTATTACTGAAGGGGACGCACAAGCGTCTGCGCCTCCTTCTGTAATACTAAAGTGCCCCAGGGGCGCGCAAAGCGGGTGTAAACGCCCATTCCGCCCCGGGGCACTAACTGTAATGCGGCCGTAGGTCTACAATACACTATTAGTTTACATGCTCAGCACACATTTCCACATGTAGACTGTTATAATTATAACGGTTATGCTTTAATAAGAAAAATATAAAACGTTTGCCATTTAAACACACAAATAATATACAAATAATATAATATGCCGCAGAATATATTTTTTAAATAACATTAAGATATATAAACATGTAAACGTTCAGAGTACACTAATTCCACATTTTTATTACTTCATAATCTTTCAAGGTTTTGGGACATTGCTACTGTCCACAAATCAGTTAGGCATAACTCCATTCTAATTGTATTTTCTTTGTTTTAGTTTTCTATGTTGGCATATAATGTGTATATGAGCATATTATGAATGTTGTGTATGTTTGCTGGCGGTTGTGTAGGTACCTGATGGTGGGTAGGTGGGCATTTGTAAGTGGGTTTATGGTCACCTGAAGGTGGGTGTGTGGCTGTATAATGGTGGGTATGTGGGTGAGTGATGGTGGGTGTGAGGGCACACAGTGGGAGTGTAGCATACAATGGTGACTGTATAATTGTAATTGTGTGTGTCTGTAAGATGTTGATTGTGTGGGTGCATGCTGGTGGGTATGTGATGTACAATGGTGGGTATGTGGATATATCATAGTTTAAATGTTGGTTTTTGATGGTGGATGTAGACATATGATGATGGTTGGTTGTGTGGGTGTCTGACGTTTGCTTGTGGGCCTTTCGTGGAACTTTTTTGTTTTAATATCTTTTATTGTTTGCAGATTTTGTGAGATTAGTTCAAAAAACCCTCAACAAAGCCAATCAGACATTTTACTGAAATTTCAAATTTATTACGAAAACAATTTGTTTTCACTGAAGTTACAGTTTTCTTAAAACTGCACCCATGTTACCTTTCCTGTGCACTTTCCCACCTCGCCGTATAGCTGGATTTTGGTGGGGGGTCGTTTTTCCATTTTTCATGAGATTTGCGAACACTGGGAGAGATTTTTTAAATAAAACATTAGCCTATTCTTTATTCATCTTTTGCCTTTTCCAAGGGTGCAAGGTTGAATTGTTTCTCCACTCCTGCTTTTCTCAAGGTTGGGTGTGGTGTGTGTACCGAAAGGCAGATGGCATTTGATGGTTTAGCCAACTTGCTTGTCCGGGGTAGAGGTTGCCTTTTTTTCTAGCACACCTCTGTATTGCTCAAGGGTGGAAGTGTTGCGTTTTCATCCCCCTCCTCACGTTGTCCAAGAGCAAGAGAAGGTGTGTTCTTTGACTACTCCTGCCTTGCACAAGGGTTGGGGTAGTGTGTGCCCCTCATCCACACATTGCATAAGAGTGTTGTCCATCCAAGTCAGTGCAGTCGTTGACCTGAGTACATATCTGAATAGGTCAAAGAGACAATATTAAGGTGAAGGAGAGCCATCAGAGTTCACACCGGTCCTGCTACCCTGTTCTCTTTTGCTAGCGGGACAATTGTAAATTATGATCGCTGTCTTTCACCCTAATTTTGGTGAGGGTGTCTTTTGTTTCTGAATGTTTGAAGTTCTGGAAAGATCAGTGTACATGGCACATGCCCAGTGCTTATTTGTCAATGTTTGTAATGGATTGTCCATTTGTGTCCGGAGATAACAAAAATGTTATTAAATAAACAGCACTTGTGCATTTTGTTTATATTTCAGGAACACCTGAACTAAAATTCACCAGACCAAGAAAAGGCACCAAGTGATGAAAAGGCCACTGCGCTATTAAAATGTACTGAACTTTTGGGTGTTTGGCCAAAATATAGGAGTAAAAACATAGGGGCAGATTTACAATAAACTAACGCAGCACAGTGCAGCAAGTCATTTTGCTGCGCCGTGCTGCGTTAGTTTGGAAAGCACAACGATGCAACATATTTACAACAATATGTCGCACCTCTGTGCTTCTCCTTTGTGCTGGCGCACAAACTGCTGCCATGCGCAGACGCAGTCACCCTTGGACCATGGTGCAAGGATGCCTGCATCGTGGGGAGATTGTTTTTGTTCAGGAAGGATTCCCTTCCTGAACAAAAACAATCTGAAATGCAGTTTTTCAGCTTCTATGTGTGCTGCATTAGCACACATAGAAGTTGAAAAACAGCATTCTTTCAATGATTGTTTTTGTTCAGGAAGGGAACCCTTCCTGAACAAAAACAATCATTAGAGGTGATTTCCTCTTTCAATGTGTGCTGCAGAATGCAGCACGCATAGAAACAGGAAACAAAAACGAGGAGAAATGAATACATTTCTCCTCGTTGCGCCTCACTACGCCTCCCCTGGGGAGGCGTAGCATTCACACGCATTTCCAGATTTACGATTCCTCGTAAATCTGGAAATGTGTCTGGTTCCATGGGTGTTGCGTGGGAACACCCACAACAACACCCATGGAACGCCCCTTTCACGCAAAGTGCTGCCTGTTAAGGGGCCATATTTACAAGGACAGGAAAAACCACGAAGGGTGGCTTTTCCTGTCCTTGTAAATATGGGGCAGTGTGTTGCGCTGCCAGTGCATCACGAAAAGGGGCTTGTAAATCTGCCCCATAGTGTGGATAAAATATTGTGTCAAGAATATTGAGGACGAAAATAGTGTGAAGGTATGTTTCTATAGGTGAGTAAAGATTTACTATATATAACTCCACATATATGTACCCTGACTATATATGTATATCTTCAAAGTATGTGGATGTGGAGTAGAGAATAGTAAATCCATACTTACCTATTTGCACTACCCTTCTCGATATCTTGGCCCTCTGTAGTTTTGACATGATATTCTGTCCACACAATATTTCTGTTTCTGATAGTCTGTCAGTGATCGGAAGTTTTGTCCAGCGGTATTAGAATTTTGAGAGATTAAGCTATTCTATGGGAAAACGTATGTTTCCCAAAATGTGCCTGTTTTCAAGTTAAACAGAGACACATTTTGGGAACCACTTTTAATGTTGATTGTTTGTCCAATCTACAACAAATGTGGCATGCTCAAAGATTGAGTTGTGCATGCTGTCACTCCCAAATTTAAGGAAAATTGGTAAAGGAAGGACAACGTTTTCAAGGTGCAAATATAGAATTTCCCATGGAGTATGGTTTCAACCTTAACTACATAGCTCTTTACCGTCACCTATAACTGTACCTTACAGCTGTAAATTATATAGAGAATACAGAATGGGCTAAGGAATAATTTGGTCCTATTTTGCTAACATGGGTTTCTGGTGGCATCATAAACTGCCATGCAGCAAGCTCTGTGGTTTGTAGTTGTCACCAGAACCCCACGATGGGAATATAGGGCCATGTTGCATGGCACCCAGAATATATTTTTTATATTGCATGTTTAGTTTGGCAGTTAGATTCAAAAGGGTGGTTTATATCAAACAAGCATATGCTTATTGAAAACAGTTAGTGCGTTACTGGACTATGCTATTTGGTTGTGTATAGTAAAAAGTAGAGAAAAAAATAGGGCAGTTAAGAATGTAGAGCTTTTAGAAAGCACATTCTCTTTTTGTTAAAAAAAAAACATTCTGTCAGTAAAAGGGCGATTGCACTGATGCAAATTTAGCATGTTCAGGGTACGCTTACCAATCATGAATTGAAAGTTAATTAAACAATGGACAATGGTAGGACTCTACAGAGTGGTTTAAGGATATCATTATGATGTAATTTCCATGAGATATGAAACAAATGTCACCATTCCATGTGGAAAATGGGTTTTATAGCACTGAATTTTGTGCTGAGCACAAACATATGCAATAGTAGAACCTGTCATCAATTCTCTTAAAGAACGACAGGCCTACTAAATTTTTACGCTCCAGTTTTTCATTTACAATGTCAAATTCTTCTCATTGGGAACAAATTCTCACATCCCTCTGTCTCACATTGTAAATACAATAAGCAGTCATCACCCTGCTCCCCTGCAATTTAAGATCAATTTCAACATTGCAGGCTAGTAAGCTGCACCTGTGTCAGAAGTGTGATATGCAAAAATTGCAAGCTAATTAAAGTTAAATTATAACTTAAAATAACTAACAGCATGACCTACCACTATCCTTTTCTAATTGAGCCTCCACCTACATACCAATATCATCCAGGAGGTGTACAAAATGGGCATAATATCAAACCAATGGTGGTACGCTTACGGCTGGTGCACTGTTGTCTGAAGCATAGTCGAAGCCCATGACCACAGCAGGCTCTCCTTTCGACCAGATGGTATCCCTTGCCATGCTTTCCCCTACTACCAACAGCAGCGGAAGGTGGTTGCAGAAACTCAGCCACCCAATATCTGCTGCTGCAGCTGGTCATTTCATCATCAAAAGATATAAAACTTCTCAGAAAAAACAGGGACAAAGGTCAAAAAAGAGAACTGGAGTCAGGGAACGATAGGTGCAAAAGAAAAATAATGATGGAACCCCAAAAAAATAAAGGAAATGGATTTAGGCACAGGTCAAGGAAGCGGAGATGAAACATCAGAGCCACCAGGAGTGCAATAAATAGCAATGTGTGGAGGATTCATGTTATTTCTGCATTACAGCACCAGTAATATTTCCCCATACAAATGCATATTTCATATGACTTAAGCAGGATTCAGTGCCATCGTGAAAAAAACATTTGCTACCTTATTCACACCTAGGGTTGGGATATCCTTAAAGAATTCTGGCGCTGTAAAAGATGAGCGAGAGGATCCCGGTCACTCTCGGCTTTCTTAGTCAGCCACCCATCTTTGAAATATCTCCTATGCCAGATACCAATGATAAACAAGCACTGGCAAAGCCAATTGATCTCGCCTATTCAAGAGCTATTAGCTTTGCCAATGTGTTTTAGCTATGTTGTACACCAGTGTGGCTGCTGTTCAGCATGGCCAAATGTTTGTGACATAGAGGAGAGTGGTGTGGAGTGTCATACAGTGGAATGACGAAGAGTGAGTGGCATAGAGTGACGTAGAGTGGAGTGGTGTAGAGTAGAGTGGACTGGTGCAGTGGTATAAAATTCAGGGGCATACAATTCAGCATCGTACAATGCAGTAGCTTAGCTTAGAGTTCAGTGGCATAGAGTGAAGTGGTGCAGAGTACAGTGGTGTAGAGTACAGTAGTGCAGATTAGAGTGGCATAGAGTGCCGTGGCATAGAGTGATTCAGAGTAGAGTGCCATAGAGTGTTGCAGAGTAGAGTGTTGTAGAGTGGAGCAGAGTAGAGTGGCAAAGAGTGGTGCAGACTAGAGTATAGTGCCGTAGAGTGAAGTGGCGTAGAGTGTAGTCCTGGAAAGTGCTGTGGCGTAGAGTGGAGTGAGGTATAGTACAGTGATGTAGAGTGTATTGGCACAGAATGCAGTTGTGCAGAGTAGAGTGGCATAGAGTTTAGTGGCGTGGAGTGCAGTATTGCAGAGTACAGTGTCGTAGAGTGCAGTGGTGTAGAGTGCATTGGCATAGAGTGCAGTGGCGTAGAGTGGCATAGAGTAGAGTGCTGTAGAGTAGAGTGCAGTGGCGTTAAGTGGCCTACTGTAAAGTGGAGTGGCGTAGAGTAGAACACAGTGCAACTAGTGTAGATTACATTTGTGTAGAGTTTTGCAGAGTATAGTGCCATAGAGTGCAGCAGCATAGAATTTAGAGGCGTACAATGCAGCATTGTAGAATGCTGAGGTCTAGAGTGGTGCATAGTAGAGTGCAGTGGTGTAGAATGCAATGGGGCATCATAGAGTGGACTGGTGTAGAGTAGCATAGAGTGTAGTGGTACAGAGTAGAGTGGCGTAGAGTGCAGTGGCATAGAGTGGTGCAGATTAGAGTATAGTGGTGTGGAGTATAGTGGCGTAGAGTGGAGTGCTACTGAGTGCAGCGGCGCAGAGTGCAGTAGTGCAGAGTAGAGTGGCATAGGGTTCAGTGGCGGAGAGTGCAGTGTTGCAGAGTTGAGTGTCATAGACTGCAGTGGTGTAGAGTGGCATGGAGCGCATTGATGTGTAGACTGCAGTGGCGCAGAGAGCAGTGGCGTAGACTACAGTGGTGCAGAGTAGATTGCAGTGGTATAGATTTGAGTGTCATAGAGTAGAGTGGCGTAGAGTGGAGTTTTGCAGAGTAGAGTGGAGTGGCCTAGATTGGAAAGGTGTAGAATGAACTGTCGAAGAGTGCAGTGGTGTAGAGTAGAGTGGAGTAGAGTGCATGGGCATAGAGTAGAGTGGTGCACAGTAGAGTAGAAGAGGTGTAAAGTGTAGTGGTGTAGAGTAGAGTTGTGTAGAGTGGAGTAGAGTACAGAGGCGCAGAGAGCAGTGACGTGTAAAGTGGAGTGGTGAGGAGTAGAGTGCAGTGGCGTGGAGTGGTGCAGAGTAGAGTAGAGTGGTGTTCAATGGAGTATGCATGCTGTGGTAGCACACTTCCATACAGACAACACATTTTCAATTGAAATTACCATTACATTTGCACAGACATACAGTTTTACCAGTAAAACTATACATCGCACAAATGATGTGTGGAAATTGCATCACCTAGTGCATTGATTTTTTTTTATCATATTAAAGTATTTGTGTCCAACACACTTCAGAATTAACAAAAAATATGCTTCATTTGTGCTTTGTTAATTCTGATATATTCTCATTTAAATGTTGCTGCGTGCTAGATAACTAGAAAAAAACCCTTTCCTCAACTCCCAGTATCCAGCAAGATTGCCACATAAATCCTCTCACTTTGAAGTTAGAGAAAGAAAAGTAAACACCAAGCTCCCTCGGAAGATAGAACGTGACATATGATCAATGTGACCATGTGCTACTATTTTAGGAATGCCCAATCCAGATGCCTTTGACCCTAGTCTTGGCATTCCTACGAGGTCAGAGATGAATAACAAAGTTGAAAATGTGAGCCACTTATTATTAGTGCTAGTGGTACAGTGCAGCCTAATAATATTAAATGTTTGCACCCACACGCTTTCACTGACAAGAGTTACCTATTATTGTGTTAGTTGACATACGTGTTGTTGGCTGTTTAGGTCAAAGCCTTCTTCATGGGGACATTCAGAAAGCTTCCCTGGAATGCATTCCACCCATTGTGTACTATTGGCTTTGTGGTTTGTAACTCACATTTTCTGGTTTTCTATTTGCTAGCTTTATTTGTTTTAGGCTGCCCAGGGTGAGTTCGTCCCTCCCAAGTAGTAAAGCCTTTTCAGACCAACTCCCTTTGTATTCTTCCACAAGTGCTCTTTTCTGTAAATAGGCCTGTAAATCTTGTTCTTATCTTGTCACATTTGCTATGTCTTCAAAGACAGAGGTCAAATGTAAGGCTCTGTCTTTCGAGGGAGCTTGGTGTTTACTTTTCTTTCTCTGACTTCAAAGTGAGAGGATTTTTGTGACAATTTTGCTGGATACTGGGGGTCGGAAACATTTTTTTCTAGCACACAACAACATTTAAATGAACTGTCCAAGTATTTCGGAATATATCAGAATTAGGAACACAAATAAAGCACATTGTTCTGTTAATTCTGAAGTGTGTTGGAAACAAATACATTAATATGATCAGAAAAATGTATACACTAGGTGATTCCATTTCCACACATTATCATTCGTGCACTGCATAATTTTATTGGTAAAACTGTATGTCTGTGCAAATGTAATGGTCATTTCAATTGAAAATGTGCTGTCTGCAATGGCAGTGTGCTACCGCACCATGCGTACAGCACTGTTCACCACTCTACTCTATTCTGCACCACTCCACACCTCTGCATTCTACTCTATACCACTCCATACCACTGCACTCCACTTCACTCTGCACCACTCCACTCTGCGCCACTGCATTCTACACCCCTTCACTCAACACCTCTTTACTCTATCTGCACCACTCTACTCTGTGCCAATGCACTCTGTGCCACTCTACTCTACACCACTGCACTCTTCGCCACTGCACACCATAGCACTCCAGTCTAGACACTCCAATCTACTCTGCACAACTCCACTCTATGCCACTTCATTCTACGCCACTCTGCAACACTGCACTCTGCGTCACTGACTCTACGCCAATACACTCTGCGCCAATGCACTTTACTCTGTAACACTCAAATCTACACCCCTGCACTCTATGCCAATTCACTGTGCGCCACTCTAATCTACTCTACACCACTGCACTCTATGCCACTGCACTCTACACCAGTTTACTCTATGCCATTACCCTCTACATCACTGCACTCTACCCTGCACCACTCCACTATATGTCTCTTACATCTACTCTGAAACAATCTAATCTACACTACTGCACTCTATGCCACTCTACTTCACTCTGTGCCACTCCACTCTATGCCACTGTACTCTATCCCACTCTACTCAAAACCACTGCACTCTACACCAATGCACTCTACAGAACTGTATTCTACCCCACTGCACTCTACTCGGCCTCTCTGTACTCTACTCCACTGCTCTCTATGCTGCGCTACTCTATGTCACTGCACTCTACACAAATGCACTCTATGCCACTTACACCACTGCACTCTATAACACTGTACCCTGCACTCGATGCCAATGCACTCTATGCCATTCTACTCGGTCTCAGTGCACTCTACGCCTCTGCACTCTTCATCACTCTATTCTATGCAACTACGCTCTCCGCCGCTGAACTCTCCACCACTCTACTATGCACTACTGCACTCTCTGCCAATGCACTTTACACCACTTGGCTCTGCAACACTGCACTCTACTCTGCACCACCATACTCAACACCAATGCACTCTACGCCACTCAACACCACTGCACTCCACAACATTCTACTCTGCAATACTGCACTCTATGCCACTGAACTCTACGCCACTCTACTCTGCACTACTGCATTCTGTGCCAATGCACTCTATGTTACTGCACTCTACGCCACTCTACTCTGCATCACTCCACTCTATGCTACTGCACTCTGCAACACTCCACTATTTGCCACTGCATTCTGGGGCACTATATTCTATTCTGCACCACTCTAGTCTGCATCACCCTACGCCACTGCACTCTGTGCCACTATACTCTACTCTGCACCACTGCACTCTATGCCACTGTACTCTATGCCCCCCTACTCTACTCTGCACCGCTCCACTCTGCACCAGTGCACTCTACGCCACTGCACTCTGCTATGCAAAACTCTTATCTACGCCACTCCCACGATGCTGCACTGTACACCGCTGAATTCTATGCTGCTGCACTCTACGCCACAACGCTCTACGCCCCTATAGTCTACAACACTCTACGCCAATTCACTCTACACCAGTCCACTCTACTCTGTGCCACTCCACTGTAGGCCACTCTTACCAACTCCACTCTATGCCACTCCCATACATGACACTCTGTGCTACTCCACTGTACAACACACTACTCTACGCCATTCCACTCTATGACACTCTATGACACTCTCCTCTATGCCACTAACTTTTAGTCCTGCTGAACAGCAGCCACTTTGGTGAACAACATGGCTAAACACATTGACAAAGCCAATAGCTCTTTCATAGGTGAGGCCAATTGGCTTTGCCAATGCTTGTTACAAGAATTTCAGTTCCCATACTAATAATGAACACAAGTGGCTCTGAACTGAGAAACGCTTTGAAAAAGTAAATTCCATCCCTGTTAGTGTCAGGCTCATTTATTGTGTGGCGATACTGCACTGCTCATCTTCACAATACCACCAAATATGAATTATTGACATGCCCAGTCAGGTCCTGCTAAAGTGAACAACTGGTACGTGAAATAGTACGGAATTACACTTTTGTTCTTTGCCTTTTCACCTGCGCATACAGGTTGCTACTTGCAGGTGTGAAAAACTGAAAGTTGTATTTGTGTTCCCAATGATGTATACTCGATATGTAATAGATTTATTGTGTCCATTTTAGCAAATCCTTTTCAAAACTACCTTCTTGTCTATTAAATTTGACAATTACGCTCCGTTCTTAGCTAGAACTCAATGCATTCTTTAATTTGCTTTCTGAACGTTTCTGTTTTAGTTCACTTCCTCCTATTAAAATATTGTGGCCTTGCAAACACCTACAGGTTATACTTATGACAGTTATGCACGTGTTTTTATCTTTTTAATACCTCCTTAAAATCATCAATAGTGAAACAAGTCCACATTTTTCAAATTCGAAAAAGCGCATGCAAAATTGGTGCATTCTAGACATATTATTACACAAACCCTGAAAACTGTGTTGGCATAGTGATTTTGCAGAGATAATACAATATTACAAAGTATTAGGCATAAACAAGAATGTGAACATATATATGTAGCAGATTAGATTAAGTTAGCCTTGTTTGGTTGTGTACATGGTGAAATGTGATTCATATCCACGGAGGCGCCTTAAATCACAGTCACCAAAGACACCCTCAGTAAGTGTCAGCCTTGAAGCATGAATTGCTCTTTCCACTGTAGAGGAAATGGAGGTCTAAGAGTTCACAATACACAACACAGCTACACTTGACATGACCTGGAATAATGTTGTGAATCGTTGATCTCATAACCAATTGTGGCTACCTAAACTTCCATGTCAATCTATCCCAGTGTAAAGAGTTTGGGGTGAGCACATGGTGCTCACTGTAGGATCACTGGACTGTATAACAGCAGGCTTGCTGCTGTAGCTCTAGAATTATACATCCTCCAGCCAGTAGCGGCTCCTCGAGGGAGTGCTGCGGGGCGGGGGAGGGGCAGGGTAGGGGGTAGTAAACTCCGGAATTGGGCCGGACAAAGTTGAGTAAAGAAATAAATAAATAAAACAAATTACATTGCGCGCTGCATCGCAGATTTTTTTTTTTTTTTTTTCAATTAACACAATATTGTCATAACAGCCATACGTAGCATGTCAAGTATAATACAATACATATGAACAGTCTGCATACTGCTTAAATGAAACCAATATATCTTTTGCACAATGTAGTAGCACAATAATGTCCTCATATTTGTACACATTAACAATTTGTTTTGAATAGATCGGGATTTTCTCGTAAGTAGACGGTGAGAGGTTCCCAGAAGTCGGATGGCTTGGCAGTAGTGGGCAATTTCTCAGCATATATTAAAAAATTATCCCTACAGTAAAGAGTGTCCGTAATCCATAGTTTTATTGTAGGTGCCTGTTTACTATCCCAGTGCATGGCTACTCTCCGCTTTGCCATTAAAAGCATTATTGCAAGTAGTTTTTTCTTTTGGGATTTCATAGGTAGTCGATGATTTAATAAACATAGTTGCGGTGTGCAGCCGATTGTACACGACATTATTTTTCCCAGTAAACAAATCACTCGTTCCCAGTATTGTCTAATTCTGTCACAAGTCCACGCTAGGTGAATGAAGTCAGCCTGATCCTGCCCGCACCGTTTGCAATGCGCCCTGTCTCGTAGTCCATATTTATATAGCTTAAGTGGGGTATGGTACGCTTGGTGTAGGTATTTATAATGAATAATCCTGAGATTTCCGTTTGGGGTTAATAGTGTAGTTAGAGAGCAGCAAGCCTTCCAGTCATCATCAGTCAGTGGTGTTTCCAATAGGGTATTCCATTTGTCTCGTGCCTTATGTGTGTTTGCATTTATCTCTACTTGTATTTGGTTATAAAGTTGTGTCACCATGTGAGCCCGATTTGTTGCGATGATCAGCTGTTGTAGCGAGTTTAATGTGGGTGGCTCATCTGGGTATGTGGGATAAAGGACCCTGATAGCTGCTCGCAGTCTGTGATACGCAAACTTGAACAGCATGGACTGATTTGTGATGTATGCAAGATCATCTGGCGTGATAAAGATGCCATTGGGGTAAAGGTCTCCCATTTTTGTTATTCCAGCTTGCGCTAGAAGTGTCATGCTGCTGCTTTCTTGCGTGACTGACAAGTTCGGGTGTTGTGCAAGTGTCATGTTTGGTGCATAAATAGGGGTTTTCTTAGTAAGTATACTAATTCGTTGCCAGGCATCAGAAGTAGTCCGGACTGTATTTATCTCATTTTTAGATAGATGTGGTCGATGGTGTACTAATATACTGGCTAAGGCGATAGGGTTAGCATCGCCGTCTTCTACTGCTAGATGTGGCAGGAGCTGAGCCGGGTGATACCAGTGGTATGCGTATTGTGCTTGGGCACATAAATAATATAAATATAAATCGGGCAGTGCGAACCCGCCTGCGGCATAGGGGAGTACTAGCGTATCAATACTAATCCGTGCTTGCTTACCCGCCCATATTAATTTGATAAGCATTGTGCGCATCCTTTTAAATATTGGAGTTGGAGGGGTATCGGAATATTTGTAAATAAATAGAGCATCTTAGGTAAGATCACCATTTTCACTAGGGATATTCTGTCCACCACGGATAGGGGTAGCGTTATCCACCTTGTGATTTGTGTGTCCACTTTATCAATTGCGGTACCATAATTATATCTAATGACCAGTTCTGGATCTCGGTGAATCCATATGCCTAGGTATTTTATTGGGTCTGTTTGCCAAACCAATGGGAATTCAGTCTGTGGTGCTTGGGTGTTTTCTGTTAGTGGCATTATCGTCGATTTGCTCCAGTTTATTTGAAGTCCGGATTGTCGTCCAAATTGTATATATTCTCGCAGTAGCGGATCTAAGTGCGTGTTAGGGTCCCTGAGGTATAGCACCATGTCATCTGCATATAGGGATATGCCAATGGGTCGTAGCGGAAAATTTAGTGCCGTGTGTCTGTACCTCTGACGCAGTTTACAAGCTAGGGGTTCCAGTGCAATTGAGAACAATAACGGGGATAGTGGGCAGCCTTGTCGGGTACCTCTTTGTATTGATATGGGCTCAGATATGTGTCTGTTTACTTTAATGCGGGCAGTGGGTTTATTGTACAGCAACTTAATCCAATTAATAAACACGTGTGGAAGCCCTATTCTCTGTAATATTGTGAACATATATGTCCATTCAACAGAATCGAACGCTTTGGCTGCGTCGAGAAGTACAGCTACTGCTTGCAAGTCTGGGCTGAGCTGATGCAATAGTGCAAAAATGGTGCGTAGATTATGTGCAGTCGAACGGGCAGGGATAAAACCGGACTGATCTGGTAAAACTATAGTCGACATTAAGGGTTGGAGTCGTGTGGCTATGATTTTTGCCAATATTTTAATATCTGTATTTATCAGAGATAAGGGTCTATATGACTCAGTTTTGTCGGGGTTTTTATCTGGTTTTAGTAGGGCGACTATAAGGGCCTCTCGGAGAGTGGGTGGGAGGGTTTCATTTTCATAGGCTTCATCATACATTTCTATCAGATAGGGGCTCAGTAATTCAGAATATGCTTTATAAAATTCCCCCGTGTATCCATCAGGGCCGGGCGATTTACCATTAGGTAAGGCTTTAATAGCTGATTGTATTTCTTCTACTGTTATGGGTTGTGCCAAATAATCACGTTGGGCATCTGAAAGCCATATCAGTGCTATGTCCTCCAGGTAGCGCAAAATTTCAGGAGTAGGTGCGGTGTTCTGTGTGGTATATAAAGCGCCATAAGTGTCCATGAAGGCATGCAATATTCCCTCCGTGTCGTAGTGCATTTTCCCATCATCGTCTTCTATTTGTATAACAGTGTACTGCTTGTGCTCTGTACGGATCTGTTGTGTTAGACGTCGGCCTGGTCTGCCACCCTCACCAATTCTACGTGCCGTATGGCGCTTCGTAATGTATTTTATTTCTTCATCTGCCAAAGTGTTATAATTACTTATTTCCGTCCTAATCTCACTGAGGGTCTGTGCATTGTGAGTGGTGTCATAGTCAGCCTCTAAGTGTGCAATCTTTGTTTCACTTCGCTGTAATTGTGTGCGGATATCTTTCAATATACCAGCATCTGTGCTAATACATATGCCTCTTACTGTCGTTTTAAACGCTTCCCATAACGTTCCGCGCTTTTCACTGAGCCTTTATTCAGGTCGAAGAAGTCTTTTATGGCAGTATAGATTGTGTCTTTGTATAGTGGTTCCAATAAGGCCATGGCGTTAAAGCGCCATACAAATGGGGGGGATGTAGGTGGGCACCTGCAGTGATAACAGGACGGGCTTGTGATCTGAAAGAGTCTTGGGTAAGTGGTGAATAGCCTGGACCCAGGTGCAAGCCCGTTCAGTAAGGAGCCAGTAGTCGAGTCTTGCCCAGCTGTTATGTACTATAGACGAATGAGTGCTTTCCAGTACAGTGGGGTTACGCACTCTCCAGATATCATATATTCGGAAGTCTGTCATGCAGTTCAGCATCGCTGCCACAGCTCGGGGGTGATGCTCCACCGTGTGTTGGGACCTATCTTGTGCTTCGTCTAATGCCATATTTAAGTCCCCGCCCCATATTAATTCTACAGCGGGCAGATCTCGAAGTTTGGTTCGTAGGTTCTCTATAAAATCAGGATCGTCCACGTTTGGCGCATATACATTTATGAGGCCTACTTTCGTTCCTCTTAGTATCCCTGTAATAATAACATATCTCCCTAGAGGGTCTGTGTATGTGTTATCTAGTATAAACTGAGTACCTTTTTTATGAGGATCATCACCCCACGGGCATACGATGAGTAGGATGATGATGCCACTAGCTCAGCCCATCTTGTTCCAAACCTGTCCGCTCTCTGGTGGAGTAGGTGTGTCTCTTGAAGAAACGCTATATCTGTGTGGTGTCTATCTAGGTATGCAAATACCTGTCTAATTTTCCTGGGATTGTTCAATCCTCTCACATTCCATGTCAGTAATTTCAAAGTTGTAGTTCTAGCCATGAGTTACGAGTATGTATCTATGAATGAATAGGTATACAACAAACTATCGTCATTTTTTTCAGCAGGGAGAACAACCGTCTGTGCTACAATCCAGAGTGCATTACATCTACCTACATATGTATAGAAATTAGGTTCGCATAAAAATGTTAACATTACATTATCCCGTGCAACCCCTCCCCCCACCCACTTCGCCATCCCAATCATGGTGAAGACAGCCCCAAATAACTACCAATAAAAAGGAGGAAAAAAAATAAAAAAAGAGAAAACAAAATTCTAACAATTCCCCTCTAACCTAAGGTGTTTCGTGGTAGGGGAGTTAACCGTGTGGTATACACAAGGGTGGCGGAAACTGCCCACCATAGACCCCAATGACAGGCACTGGGGGATCGAGTCAACCATCCCATAGTTCCCTAGCAGACCATTGCGGCAATGATAACTATTTCATCAACAGATCACGCGTTTAAGGTGAAGAACAGTACATAGTGTGCCTTCCAGAGTTGTATCTGACACATCACCATGTAACAATACCTTCCAGGATATCTAGCATTCTACAGTTTCATCGGTAGTGGAAAGACTTATCTGTGTTCTCATGCAAGATTCACAATAGTCGGTAGTCCAGTGTCACGCTTTAGAAAAAAGAATAGTCAAAGGATACCCATATCTCATTCCACATCTGAAGTGTTGTCCTGTTCAGCTTGCGTCCCTCTCGGAGATTTCCGTCGGGTAGATTGTGGGTGTGCTAGCTGTAGGTATTTAAGCACGTCCTTGGGCTCACTAAAGATCTTACTTTTCCCATTGTCTGTGATTCTCAAGCGGGCTGGATATATCATAGCATATGGAATATTCTGTTCGCGGAGTCTCTTTTTCGCGTCTAGAAATTTCTTCCTTGCTTCTTGGACTTGCGAGGTGAAGTCTGGATATATTGATATTGTCATTCCTTCATGGCTCAGCGTCCCTAGCTCCCTGGCCTTTCGAAGTGCCGCATCTCTGTCTCTATAGTTGAGTATTTTTGCAATTATAGGGCGCGGTCTTTCCCCTGGCGGTGGCTGTGGTGCCAGCGATCTGTGTGCCCTTTCCACAATAAATACTTCTGAAAAGGTGTCTCTCCCAAGCATAGCTGTTAATAGTGTCTCAACATAGCGCTCCATATTACCTGTACGTGTTGATTCTGCCACCCCCATCAAGCGCAAGTTGTTTCGGCGCGATCGCGCTTCCAAATCCTCCGTCTTTGCGAGCAGAGCAGTCATTGTCTTGTCTACTTTTGCTTGTTTTAATTCTAATTGGTTTTGAGCATCTTCTGTGTCCGATATACGGCCCTCCGCCATATCAATGCGCTCGGTATGTTTGTCCAGTCGCTCCGACATACGATCAACACGATACGTCAGGGTGTCTATTTTACTATCAATATTTGAGAGTGTGGACTGGATTGCAGCGAACATTGCTTGAAAATCCACAGGCGTATCTGTGCCAGATGCAATAGCTTGAGCTTGGCTGCCCATGAGACCATCAGTATTGTTTTCCGCCGGTTTCTTAGCAGCGTCAAATTGTAATTTAGGTTGATTTTTATCGGGTTTTCCCATGATTGTGCAGGTCCTGGAGTAGCTTTGAGGGTTTTGGCGCTTTATCTAGTAGCCCTGCAGGGCGTGCCTTATCACTTTTTGTTGCCTCAGATTTACCTCTGGTGAGGTCCGGTGATGTATACTGGACTACCTGGCATCGGGAAGGAGCGTTGCGGCCTCTGCCTCGTTCCGTGATAACCCGAATAAGCAGGGCAGTGGTTATCCTACCCCAGCCCGCACCCACAGGCCCGTCTTCGTTCGCGCCTTTCTGCGTTTTATGTGTGGCCGTATTGTTTCTGCGACAGGGGCGCAGTCGGTCTTAACAGCAGGTTATAGTGCTTTCAGATGTTGCAGTGTAGTTTTTGTTATGCGTGGCGCTCCATCACGCGCTAGTGGGTTATTTGCTTCTGTTTCTATTTTCTCCGGAGGCAGCCGTATCATTGCATTGAAACAGTCAGCATGCCACGTTCTCTCACAGCTGCCTCAGCTCCCCTTGTCCCCCACCGTGCCGTATGTTGTATATGCAGCGTGCAATGCGATGTCTGTTATGCTCCACTGCTGTCGGTGGTTTAATAACAATTAATGGGGAGGGAGATATTACTGCATAAGTTCCGAAAATATCAAGCAGGATTATGTGATGCGGAAAAAACGCGTCGCACACAGCGTCTCATATGCCGTCTTCCGTGGGTTGCCTTATGTCGTATGTTTCTAGGCCCTCATATCTTGACCTTACCATCTGGTGCTGAACTGGTTACAGTCCCGCCATGTGCACCTGTATTAGACTGGGGGGTGGCAGATACGCCTCGCGCCGTGCCGAGCCGGGGCACCGAGGATGTTTAGGCCCCACACAGCGATCCCCGCTCGGGCCCCGCAAGTCAGACCGGCAGGGGCACCACCCGGCAACGCCTCCGGTCATGTGTGTCGCCCTTACCGGGTGGTCGCTCACCTCTCGTTGTGTACAGATAGCGGTGTCCAGATCGGTGAAGTACCGGCGTGTCCTGCTATATTCTTTCCGTTCGTCGCGCTGAGGCCTCTATCTCCGTCACTGCGCACGGAGCTTGCGTACAGGTCGCGTCCTTCTACGCGCCTCCGCAGCCGCAGGGCCGCCTCTCGGTTGGGATTGGTATGGAGGTATTCGCCACGTTTCGGGTGATATTCGGCTATGGAAGCATCATCGGAGCAGGTACGCCGCAGCCAGCTGTTCTTGCGATCTGTAATTTTAGTGATTTGGTCGGTTATAAATGCAGGATCATTTCAGGATAGTGACTCGATCAGAGGAGCACGATCACAACGCGGCCATCTCCTGGCGTGGCTAGCTCCGCCCTCCTGCATCGCAGATTTGGCGTGCCTTCCACATATTGTGTCGTCTACAGGAGTATTGTGCAGTTTATCATTTTGTATTTGTAATTGATAAATTAGTTGATTTAAGCATTTGATTTGATGCAAATTGAAACTAAGTTATGAAAAGTTTTGTATTTTAAGCTCTAGTCGTAAACATATAAAGAACAGTGACATTGAGAAAGAACTGTATCATATATTTTGTCCTTTCTGCTCATATCTTTGAAACACCGAATTTGTGAGAATAAATGACAATTGAAAGAAAAGAAACAGCATCACTGTATGAAATGACACCAGGGCATTTTGGGTATATAATCCCTGGCATTACTGCTTTCGTTTTTTGTCATGAGAGGTATTTCTTTCCGGCGCTTTGCAATTCATAGCAAAGTGAAACCCTAGTGCAAAAAAGACCAGGAATATGATAGACATCTTTTCTTCTCTTTTTATGTAGTCCACATCACCTGCTATTTTTTTGCAATTGTAAGTGAACTCAAACTTCTGCTGACTTTGCACCAATTGTGATTATGCATCTAAATATGCATTTTGCTCCGAAATCTGCTTTTGGCACTGAAAAGTATTTCCGCTCTGCTGCTGATGTGCACCAAGGGCGATTTTGCAATTGAAAGTGATTTTGCATCTTTGCACCATCATGTGATTTTTAGTCTTACACATTTCGAACACTCCTGTTGAAATCCATTATTTACTCTTTAATCTGTTTTTACTCTTAAATGGCATTTGTGCTCCTAGAAGTGCTTCCACCAACGGTGGTTTTGCATCTAAAAGTGTTTTTGTACCTGGATGTGATTTTCTCTCCTTTAAGTATCGCCACACTCCTGTTGATGCATCATGGGTTATTCTGCACCTAAATCTGATTTCACTTCTAAAGTGATTTTGAACCTAAAAGCCTTTTTGCTTCAAAATGGACTTTTGCTGCTTTGGCCCTCTTGTAAATGGCCCATTCTTTTCTCATCACTGTGCAAACTCCTGTTTGCACAGGAAGAGAAAATGCTAATTTTGTGGTAACTACAATATCCCCCGGAATTTTTCTGGGCAAAATTTGTCAGGCTATTCCTGGCAAATGTTAGTGGGTAAAATGCTCAGTAACAACAGGTATATGTGCACTTTGGTGCACAAAACTCCAAAACCATATGTTAAACCCCATTTTAAAGGTCAAAACTCATACAAAGAGTTAATTATTGCACTTGTTAAGATATGATCCCTGTGAAATTTGATTTTAAAAGGTGCAATAATTATTACTTCCTCCAAGGGCCACTTATATTAAGGACCTAGGTGCGCTGTGTGTTCCTAACAGTATTTCTGCACTCCAGCTGTTGTTACACCAAGGGTGGTTTTGCAACTACATATTTTTCACTCACATGTGATTTTGCTCCTAAATGTGATACACTTATCCTGCCTGCTTTGCACCAATGGTGATTTTGCATCTTCATGCATGACATTGATCCATTGCTGCACAGACATTTCTGAACACTTATACATCCATTGACCCATCTGTGTTGGCCTGCCGTAATCCACCCTTTCCCAAGCCCATATACATTCTCCAACACCCATGCATTCATCTATCATCCTACAATCAAATATTCATCTACCCAGCCATACTTGCATCCATCAATCAGTGCACACTCCATTGTATGCAACTACAGCCATTAAACCACAGTGTTACTGAAGTCACCAACAATAAGTGGTAGCCATGAAGCATGCATGGCTTTTCTTGAAGTCTGCTTGTATATACTGCTGGCTCTATCAATACTTGTATATGACCACATAGCCGTGAATTAATGCACGAATCAATCCAACAGTCCCTTGTGTCTGAATATACCCATGTGTGTGCCATCTGACTCCATGTGGTTCCCCATGGGTGCTGTCTGCGTGCATATATATATATATATATATATATATATATATATATATATATATATATATATATATATATATATATATATATATATATATATATATATATATATTTATGTGTATTTGTGCACATTGGCTCCTATATGTGTATTTTCTGTGTGTGTAACCAAGCATATCACAAAACAATATATAGCTATTACAACAAAGAACACATGCACCTAAAAGCATCACATATTATTAGCTTTGCCAATTCCTGCTTTTAATACCGTCTTATAAATGCTCGTCTGAAATCGTGGGAAGCTTCAGTTCCCTCAGAAATACATAAATTCATGGATGCACGCTTGAAAAATGCTGAGGTCTGGTGATCTTCACATGTGCGGCTCTAATTCGGCCCCCTGAACATTTCCTTTCATACTTTTTCCATCGGTTACTTTTTTCTCAATCACTCCAGAAACTTTGACTGTGAATACTGAATTTACTAGGTGGATCCACTTTCGCCTGTCACTCTGTGGAAGTTTTGACATTTTTACTCAACCCAAACAGTATTTCACTGTCTTTTTTAAATGAAAGCTAAGACTATGTATATGATTTTCTGCTAATCGTACAAAGCAGGTACGGAGTTTTCTGGGAATGTTCACAAATACCAGTCAGGCGGTGATGCTGACCGAGGTTCAAAGCTTGCACTAATTAGCTGCTATTATTTTTTCTGTGCATTCAGGTCCCAGGCCTTTGTAGGCGAGATCCGAGCAAGTGTCTTTCAATGAAGAGAGGTTGATGTCTGACCTGTCCCATCCAATGATTCTGTTTATCACAGCCATCCCTACTTCGTTGTTTTTTTTCACTTTTAGGCCGGGGTCATTAAGGGAAGGCTTTGAGTGACAGGACCGACCAGCAAATGCGGCATGGAAATAGAAACCTGTAAACCGTCGGCTTCGCTAATTGGGGCTGACAGTGGCACCAGCACCACAGAAAAGAATTAGGTCGATGAGAGGAGGCTTCCCTGGAATCCGTCTCCACGGAGTCTCGGCCCTGGGTCTGCTGCCCTTAAGCCTGTTCACGAGATCAAAGGCCTGGTGTACCTGCTACCGTAGAGCCCCTGCTAGCTGCTGCACGCGGTCAGAGGACAGCGAGGTCGGGGGCCAAATAAATTAATGAGGTAGCCCGAAACACCCACAGCAGGTTGGGAAGTCTGAGCATGGGGTTAGGGCAGGGGGAGGCCTCGTTCTCTCTGTTTGTTTTGTCCTGTGAGGGGATAGTCCATAAACTCTGTCATTTTCAGTTGAATCACCCCAGTGCAATTTGTTTAATCCTTATCTTTAAAGAGAACCCACCGGTCCCTTTTCATTCCTTTTCAGGCTCCTTAGTTTGGTTAAATGGCGTTTCACTCCGAGGAATTATCGGGACATTGCACTACAGAGCCAAAAAAACAACAGGAGTGACGTCACTGACTCCTGCACATTCACCCCTTCTCACTTTGGATGCATTTCATAGAAACTGAGGGGCCATGGCCTGGGGAATGTGCGTTCTCAACTAAAGAGAACCGGTCAGATTTACGCAATGCAATGTGAAAATTAGTTGTGTTGCACGAACAACAAAAACTGCAAAGCGTCATTGACATCATCAGCCAAGCAAATAGCATTGCACTCTCATGACTCTGAATGTAATTTAGCGTTTTATCATCGTGTAATGCACTCAAGCTTTATCTTGCTTGACCTTTGTACTCAGGGGTCTCAATTGTCCTAATGCAGATGACCATCAAGACTAAATCAATCAATATGCGCACTGTTCACAATGATTACACTCTATGGGGCCGATTCCGATTCAGGCCGGAAAACGTACCGACCGACTCGGTACGGGAATGTAGTCCGACCGACACATACCGGCGCTGTCCGATCCGCGTAGTACGATGCTATGCATGTGGATTACGACCGACTAGTACGGAACACAAGCCAAACGACCGAACCGCACGGAAAGCAGCTATCCGGCCGGAAAATCTACGCGAATCGAACCGACCGACACGCACCAGGAATGAACCCGACAGATACGTACCCGTGAACTCCGACCCGTGCAGTACGATGCAATGCATGTAAAACCAGACCGAGTCGCACGGAGCTCAAGCCGTACGACCGACACGCATAGAAAACAGGGAGCCGAAGCAATCGAATACTCCGCGACCGACGCGTACGCCTCACATGAAACCCAGCAGAAAGACAGCGTGAAAGACTCGGAGAAGCTCGCACGAGCCAACTGCAGCGTCCTACTCGGTCAGAAGAACGTCTCCTACATGCCCAAAAAATACAAAGGAAAAAATACAAAAAAAAGGGCCAAACAAGCAATGACAAAGTCAATAAATACTGGGAAAAAAAACATGGAACAAAGACACACCCACAACTCCACCCATATAAAGGCCACAAATCCCTACCATGATCCTTTGCAAATTCAACAGACCTGCCAGCACAGAACACCATCATATAGCAACCACAGACACACTCACAACTCATCCATCACACAAGCCACACACCATTAGCACCTCCCTAATAGCACCCTCACATACACCCAGCAAAACTGACACTCCCCCACCCTCACTTGCACACTCACACACACATCAATCCCCACCACCAGCCATCACCATGCCCCCAAAGAAGAATCCAAAGTTCCTAGACAGTGAATTGGAAGTCCTGGTAGATGAAATCCTCAGGGTAGAGCCACAGTTGTTTGGTACATTGGTCCAACAGACCCCCATGTCGCAGAAAACCAAGATGTGGGAGAGGATCTTTGACAGGGTGAACGCACAATCACCATGTTTGCGCACAAAGGAAGACATCCAGAACAGGTGGTATGATGTGCGCAGGAGGGTCAAGGACCTACTCAAGAAGGATTATGCCTTGAGTCATCGCACCGGCAGTGGCCCTCCTGCCAAACCAGTATACCTCAGGTCCTGGGAGGAGAAGGTGCGGGCCATCCTACCACCAGAGAGCGTATATGGACTATCAAACATCCCAGAGCCTGGTGAGTACACAACCAATATACCCAATATTGTGTGACAATACACACACATCACTGTCAAGGGGATAGTGAAACCATGCACCGTTAGCAAAGCCACAGTAACCAAAAGATAATCATCCCAAGATGTGTATGCTAGTCAGACAAACACAATACCTGCCATCTCATAGTGATATGTAACTGTGTCATGACATGTACAAACCTAACAACAAATAGAGCAAGGCAGTGGCACAAATCTAAACAACAAACACTGTCAGACATTTTGCCACCCCTAGAACACCACCTCACAGGGAAGCTGACTGAAAGGAAGGAATTGTGTGTATGCTGGTGAAGTGAGTGTAGCCAATAGCATGATGGGAGTAGTAGTCACAGATATTGGTCACCCTCACAATTGGCCCATCAACACCACTCTGAGCCATGCTCACATCACAGGGAGTGGAAAAGAACTGACAAGATGGCTGACACTGGGTACTGCTGTGGGGAGAACAAGCCCCTGCTGGGTGTTGTGCTCAAATCAACAGTAGGACACCACTGCCTGACATCCTGAAAGCCAACTTGCACTCCCTGCAATGGAAGCATGTTCCATGGTGGGATATCTGGCTGGGTGGGAAGGAGGACTGACAGCTCTGACCATAGTTACCAGCAGCTTTTCTCACACACCCCCTTAACACAAACTCCACACAACTCACCTGGGAGAATGCATTGCCTCACACTCTAATTAAATATCCCACAAAGAACTACCACACTGGGTTATGCTGTGTGAAGCACAGGGACACTATTGGGACTTGTAGCCAAACAAACGCCAGGACAACACTGTCAGCCATCCTGTCAGCACAGGCACACTACCCCACAGGGAAGCAGAGTCAAAGGAAGGAAGTATGGGCATGCTGGGAAGGGGGTATAGGCAATAGCATGATGGGAGTGGTAGTCACAGCTCAACATCCCCCACCCACATGGCCCAGCAAGCTCACACTGAAGCATGCACACCTCACAGGGAGTGAAAAGCCACTTCAAAGATGTCTGACAATGGTGCTCTGTTGTGGGGAGCACAAGGCCCTGCTGGGAACTGTGCACCAACCAACAGCAGGACACCACTGACTGACATCCTGACAACCAACTTGCACTCCCTGCAATGGAAGCACGTTTCATGGTGGGATGTCTGGCCTGGGGGAGGAGGAGTGCCAGCTCCGACTACAGCTACCAGCAGGCCCTTACACACACACCACTTCCACTAACTCCAAACAACACACCTGGGACCGTGCTCTACAAGAGAGTGAGTGAAAAGCCACTTCCAAGATGTCTGACACTGGCCTCAGCTGTGGGGAGCACATGGCCCTGCTGGGAACTGTGCACCAACAAACAACAGGACCACACTGTCAGCCATCTTGCCATTGCTGTCACACTCACACACAGTGAAGTCGACTCAAAAGGAAGGAAGTATGGGCATGCTGGGAAGGGGGTGTAGGCAATAGCATGATGGGAGTGGTAGTCACAGCTCAACATCCCCCACCCACATGGCCCAGCAAGCTCACACTGAAGCATGCACACCTCACAGGGAGTGAAAAGCCACTTCAAAGATGTCTGACAATGGTGCTCTGTTGTGGGGAGCACAAGGCCCTGCTGGGAACTGGGCACCAACCAACAGCAGGACACCACTGACTGACATCCTGAGAGTTAACCTGCACCCACTGCAAGGGTGGCATGCCTCATGGTGGGATAACTGGGCTGGGGGGAGAAGGAGTTCCGGATGTCAACCAAATACCACCAATGCTGGCCATACACACACCTACTCTGCAAAAACACATTGCACACGTGGGACCAGTCACTCCCAAAGTAAAAGCCCTGGCAAGATGGCTGACACATGGGCATGAGAAATGATGTGCCTGCAATTCACACCCATGCACTGGCCAACCCAAACACGTACACACTCACAGCCATTGCAACTCTATGTTTACACACACTGGCAGGGGATGCAGTGTCCATGGGTGCCCCCTGGCCTGGCTGTGAAGGTGTATCTTGCAGATGACAACTGTGGAGAATCAGACATACTACATAGCACAAAACACACAGGAAGTCACAGAGACATCATTGACAGGGGACACCTGACAGTGAATGCAATAGACACACCAATATACCGGACACTGTACCATGGTGTCAGTCACACAAGTTGCGGTTCTGAGCTGCATTCCACTCCCACATCGTTCGGCAACATATGCATCCTTCACACAACACAGCACTCACTGTCATAGACACTGTAGACACAAGCACCAACCTGGACTGCATTTGAGGAGACATGCTACTCACAGCAGCAGAACTGCAACACACACCACTGGCCATCACTGTCATGAGAATGGAAAAGCCAGAGAGCTGCCGTGCCCAATCCTTATCACCATGGAGGACATTGACAAGATTAATCACGTTTGCACGTACAAAACTCAGCAACAACATCATTAGCTACATTAACAACATCACTTGTATGAAATGAGACGTGAACTAGGAACCCAGACAACAACACAGATACTCCCAAGAGATCCCAGGCATACCGGACTGTGACCATGTTGTCCAGACACACCAATGTGACGCACAAAGACTGGCAAAAACTGCCACCACACATGGCCCAATCTTGAAAGATATCCTAAGTGGAATTGCACGTATGCCCCTGTTAAAGGACAAATGTGGACAAGGATGGCACACCTGTGTCAGGCACGTGATGGCCCTTGAGTAGCAATGGCCATGTACAGCCAATCAATACATGAGCTGGTCATGCACACACCTCAACATTCACATTGAAATGCTTCAGGTTGGCAGGACAATGTGCTACACCAATATCAACCTCTGGCTGTGACAACTTAGGACAATGCAATGTACAGGCACGCATCCAGATGTACAGTCACAACTGTCATGTG
This sequence comes from Calotriton arnoldi, assembly GCA_963921515.1. NCBI lineage: Eukaryota > Metazoa > Chordata > Amphibia > Caudata > Salamandridae > Calotriton > Calotriton arnoldi. The sequence goes on from CAWUFW010019169.1 coordinate 121,418, forward strand.
TTTGAACCATTGATGCCTGTAGAAACATAACATACATTGTGTGTCTCTTCCAAACACAGGTGATGATGGGGACACAGCAGCAGATGATGAGGAGTCCCTGTCCCAGGCTCCGGTGGCCCCTGAGCTCTCTGGTGTGGAACAGCCTCTGCCCTCCTCGGATGGCGAAGACCTACCTGGCCCCTCCGGTGTGAGTCATCATGCAGCACCAGCAGGACCACCATCTGCACCCCCTGCACCCACTCCTCCAACATCTGCCAACACACAGACCACCCCCGCCGACACGGACAGACCAAGGACACTGAATGACAACAGCACAGGGACCCCGGCCCCCCGGGAAGCAATGGACAACAACCCCAGTACCAACCCCCAAGGGGGCCTAGGGTCACCTGTGCGTGCCACCGCAGGTCCCGCCCATGTGGCCAGGGGTGGTGGGAGGGGTGGTAGGCAGAGGTCGCTGTTTGCAGGGGGTCTGGACAGCATGATGACCCACAACTGGTTCGCATTGCAGATGCGTTCCAGAATAGCACCGGAGAGGTCAGCCAGGTAGTGGGGATCCTCAAGGACATTCAACAGCAGCAGGCTGCCCATCATGCCCGCTTGGACTCCCACATGTCCCGTGTGGAGACACACATGTCTCGCATGGAGTCCAAGTGGGACACATTGGAAGAACAGAGGGACATATTGACATGCCTCCGCCAGATTAGCACCAACATGTCCACACCTCCCTGTGTGCCCACAACATCCGGTGCCGCAACAACTGCAACTGCCACAGGGAGGGAGGATGACTCTGGTGGAGAGTCCTCTGCATCGCAGCGGCCTGCACGTGAGGGTCCCCCCAGAAAGAAGAGGGGTCATCCGAGGAAGGACAACTGAGAGGCAGATGGCCATGTACATCCCCCAGGAACCCAACACCTGTTCTGGAAATTCTCCTTTGTGTGCAAACTGTTCACCCTGTCGAATGCAACCCAACTCTCCCACATGACATGGGGAGTTTAAGTTGGACTAATGTATCAGATGACTGTGGACTTTACTCAGGACATTTCTGCTACCAACACTTCCAACTCATCTGGGAACTTTGGATTCCAATCTCAATGTACAGCACCCACCATCCTGTGCACTATCCTCACACATGTATGTAAATAAACTCACTAATACACCATACTTGCCTCTGTTGTGATTCCAACGTGGTATTTTGTCATGGAGATGATGACCTGCTAAATGACACTGTGCATGCCAACTGCTACAGCAATTTCAACACCGTCATGTGAGTCATGGCGACGTGACACATATGAGGGAGACACACCACTAGGGCAACACAACACATACACACCAGGGCCATCTGACTCATCGCCTACACTGATGTTGCCTGGAAATACAGTGGAATGCACAGACACGACACCTATTCAGAGTCTGTGTTAACTAGCCCACAGGTGCAGTAAGCAAATGTCAGTCAGATGTGTGACCACAGACAACGCACATCCCAAAGTGAAGCACAGGTTTAATACACATTTGCAACATGTTGTTTCCACCTCAGATGCAAGGTAATCCCACGTGGCAGTGGCCACACAGTCACCAAGTGTTGAAGAAATAAAGTCCAGGGGTGTGTGGCACATCACCTATAGGGAAACGACTGCTTCCACCCTGGAAGTTGAATCATGGTGTTGGGGGATCAGAGTTGACCAAACAACTCGGAAAGTACCCTGTGAAGGACAGACATGACACACAGTTAAAAGCACTGAAGAACAGGACAGAACTGCAATACTCATGCCCAATACATGTCACAAGATACCTACACAAAACCAAGTTAGCATGTCAACACTGTTGGGGAGTACAGACTACCTGTAAGGACACATCGCTGCACGCATCCAGTCAAGTAGCACATGGCCACACTCAAACAGCAACAGAGCACCACCAACACATATCATGCAAACTCAAATCATTGACATAACATCTCTGTATACTCACTGTAGGAGAGTAGGATCTGCTTCACATGGGTACCCCCACTTTTTGCTGATGCTTCACTGTTTTTCGACTTTAGTCTGGCTGGGGCCCTGCTAATCAGAACCCCAGCCTAGCTGCTTCCTCTCTAAAATGGTTTCCATGTACCTTAGGTACATCTCTGATTGGATTCTGGAGAGCCCTTATAAGTCCCTAGTATATGGTATACTATGTACCCAGGGCATAGGTATCCCAGAGGCCTACCAGGGGCTGAAGCATGTATTATGCCACCCCTGGGAAGCCCTCCAAAATGACACCACAGGTCTGCTACTGCAGCCTGGGTAAGGTGGTGCATGCACCCCTTACAGTGGTATAGGCTACCTATATCACTACCATTGCACACACATATAAACCTATAAGCCAATCCTATGGCAAGCCTTAACAATCCTGAAGGCAGAGTGCTTGGTTTTTATGTGAGAGGGTGCCCCTGCATGAGCAGAGCCCCTCTGTAGCGTTCGGAGCCACTCCTCTGATGCTGTTTGTGGTGCAGCCTGACCATATACTCTTAAGTGCCTTATATCCTCGTGGTAGAATGCTAACTTTGGACTGGCTGCACCAAAACATGTCGTGTTTGGTGTCAAGCACCTTGGAATAGTACCCCCTGCCAGTCCTGGCGGCAGGGGTAGCATTCCACCCTTCTAGAGGGAGAGACATGTACACACCGGCTTACCCGGTATTAACTTTACAGAGCCCTGGCATCACAAAATGGATGCCGCTGCCACAGACACGGGTCTGGCCTCCTGCTGCTGACCGAAACTCCAGCAGGGGAGGCCTGGACAATAGGTTTCCTGTCGAAGGGAGGTGTAACCACCTCCCCAGACAGGATAGTGTGTATTGGGGCTGGGCGGGAGCACTCTCTGGTGCTTTGAAGTCCTGCACTGGGGGCACATTTGGTGTCCCTTTGCATAGTCCAGTTCAAACCGGTTGCAGGGGCTACCTGCCCCTGCTCTGGTGCGAAACTGGACAAAGGGAATGGGTGTAACCACCCCTCTTCCCTGACCCTCCCATAGGTAGGTCCCCAGAGTATGTCCAACCCCCTAACTTAGTATAAGTATGGGACCCCAGTCCTTAGGACTTTAGATTACCCTGGAGGAAACTCTGAAACCGAATCCTGGACCTTCGACGCTCTACTTGAAGATTAGAGGACTGAAGAATCTCCCTTGGGGTCAAGGAGGGCCTCCCCTGCTTGGCAGGCACCTAAGAAGCAATTGTCCGGTCTGCATCGCTGAAGCTCCCGCCGGACGCTGAAGTCTTTGCAACACCAGAGGTAGATTTCCAGACTTCCTCGAGGCTGCCCTGAGACCCCAGCGAAGTTGAGGCACATAGCTGTCGTGGGTAACGTGGAACCGTGACCCCTGGACACCAAGAACTTTTGTAAGTGCATCCACTTCCTGGTCTCCCACGAAGTTGTGCTTTGGGCTCTAAGTAGCCCTTGCCTCCAGCACTGACTGCACCGAAGATCACTGGCCTCCACTCCATGAGTGTCCTGTGAGCCAGCTCCAAGTGCGTCCACTTGAGGCTCCTTTGCGGTCGCTAGTCCGTTGGCTAGTGGGCCCTCCCGAAGGCAACTCTTCTTCTGCTTGGGCTATCCTGGTTGCTCCAGACGTGCCCTGACTTACCCTTGCTGGGTGAGTCCCCCAGACCTTGCTGGTCTGCAACAACGTCCTTTCTTTGTTTCCACGTGACTTGCCGTTGCCAAGGCTTGTTGGGTCCAATCCGGTCGCCGACACCACAGCAATCGACAGACGTTGTGGGACAGCTCAAATCCAGCTCCTGGTCATCATCGATGCCTCCTGGACCTCGTGGCTGAAGAGTCAAGACGACCGTCAACCAACCTGAAGCACCCGACATCGGTGGGCATCTGCTCATCGCCTTCCTGGTCACTGGCTAGTGACCCAGACTCTGTCCCCTCTGCTTTCAGGTCCTTCAGATCTTTGATCCACCCTTGGATCCACCCGGACACTTTCGACTTGGTCGCCAGCAGCCTGCTGCAGCAGATCGCCATTGAAAACGACGACGAAACCCGACACCAAAAGACACCTATGCACCCGGCTTCCCTGGGTGAGGTAACTCGAGTACTCCGGTGCTCCCGTGGGTATTGACTCTAGAACGACCTAGTTCTAAAGGGGTTTGCTCCAAGTCCTCTTCTAAGTGTCCTTTCCTTTTAAAAACCTAACCGCGACTTTCCCCATAGAAGTTAACGGTGATTCGCGGCTGTGTTCCCACACTGCACGCGTTCCCCGTGGGTCCCCTGTGTCACTACCTTGGGTGGTTCCTTGTGGTCCAAGCACTTCTACAGGCTCTAGGCCTTGTGTCTAGCTCAGTCGTGGTTCTTATACCACTTTATTGGTATATGGTTTGGTACGCCCCTAGGGCTCAAACGTGTATTTGTGCTATTACTGTTGATATTTGACTTGTAAAGTATGTACTTTGAACTCTAGCCTCATAAAGAGACTAGAGGGGTGTGTTTAAGACTAAATACATATATTTTATATATATACCTGGTGTGGTCCTCTTTCATTTGGTCACTCAAGAAATTATAGACTGGTAAAACAAGCGCTTTACATTCCTTCAAGACTTAGCCTGAAGGCTGCTCTCCATAGCTACCACTAGGATAGCTTTCAATAAAGGTTGTCTTTAACCTATCTCCAATAAGGGGTTGTTTGGACTGGTGCAAGGTGCCCACTATAATTAGTGGACAGCATATACCAGGCCAACTTCTCACATTCACATTCAGCTGAAGAAGTTGTTGATGAGCTGTGTGCGGACATCACCCTCATCATCATCATCATCACTGGCATCGTGGCCCAGGCCAGGATCCTCCACAGGTGGCGGATGTTGGTCATCGTCATCCAGGATGAGAGGCAACTCCTTCCGCACTGCCAGGTTGTGTAGCATGCAGCAGACGATGAGAATCTTGCACACCTTTGCAGGGGCATATGGGAGGGCCCCTCCTCTCTTGTCCAGGCAGCGAAGCGGCTCTTCAGGAGACCAAATGTCCGCTCGATCACTCTCCTGGTCCGACCATGTGCCTCATTGTAGCGCATCTGGGCTGGTGTCACAGGGTTCCTGAGGGGTGTCAGCAACCACGGCATGTTGGGGTATCCGGAGTCACCTACATACAGACAATTGCACATTAGCTGAGTTGGAAAAGAGGGTGGAATACAACATTGCAGAACACACACAATGGTACAAAGTCAGTACACACTGACAAGCCAGGCACGCTGGTTCTGCATCTGTGACATCATCCTCGGGATGCGACTACTCCTCATTACGTAGGCATTGTGTGCAGAACCGGGGAAACGTGCACACACATGTGAGATGCTCATATCTGCAAGACATACCACCAGAGCATTGATAGAATGGAAATGTTTCCTGTTCCTGTATGCCTGCTCATGTGCCTGTGGTGGTACCAAAGCCACATGTGTCCCATCAATGGAGCCGATGACATGTGGCATCCTCCCCAGGGCATAGAAGTCACTCTTGACGTCAGTGAGTTGTTGACGTTTAGGGAAATAGATGTACTGGTTCAAGTATGTTAACATTGCCTCCAAAACATCGCGTAGCCCACGGCTGAACATGGTCTGTGACATCCCACCAGCAGACGCCACAGTGTGTTGAAAGGTACCGGTGGCAAAGAAGTGTAGGGCTGCCATCACCTTCACCTTGGGGGTCAGCGCTGTAGGGTATGGCCGGCCAGGTAGCAAATGTGGGGCCAACCGCCCCGCCAATTCCTCAATCAGCGGCCTGTTGAAGCGGTACCGTCGGATGCAGTCACGTTCAACCATGGTTGCAAGGTCAGGGAATGGTCTATGGACAGCTGGTGCCCTGCAGTACATAGGTGAACAAAGAAAGATTGTCAGTCACCCCACATATGTGGCATTGACCATACTCAATATCACATGATACATCATTACGAGACACAAGTACTTGATGTGTGTGCCGTTCTGTATGGACATATATGGCACCTACATGGCCATCATCTAACATCTCAGTTCAACATGTGTTGACAACAAGTTCCAGGTTGTGCTATGGGAAATCATTAGGCTGTGTCACAGTACCCATGTACTGCTGTCACGTTCCAAACACACACCACAGTGACAAGTGAGGACAGATGTGCCCCAGGCATCACAGCTCTTTGACAGGTAGATTCCCAGGGACCCTGTATTGCCACATGGACACTGGCATGATATGGCGTATCATGTACACGCCAGCAAAACAACCATGACTCCCACAGGTAGTGGCCCCTGTTGCCTCTGCAGGACAGACATGGACGTCTGTGACACACACACGCACCACATCAAAGTCGATGCACAAACAACGTGGATGTGGAGACTGTCTCCCATTGTGCACATGGAATCAGAGACATCTGAAACACAACATGCACACAGACTGTGGAGGGCCATCACAATTGTGGCAATGGGTCACCCTGTGACGTACATACCATCCCACATGGGACTCAGGGTGTATGTGACATAACATACACAACCTGGAAATGTGACCATGCCACTAACCCTGGGCGAAGTACTACGCTACGCTCGCGTAGTTTGCGAAGTTTGCGCTACTTCGCACTACGCGAATTGCACGTAGCACAGTGCAAACATGCGTAGCGTAGCAGTCATTTTTTGCTTGCTCGCGGTCCTCAACGTCAAGTTGGCGACCGCGAGCAAGCAAAATGACATCCCGGCGAGACTTTTTCCTCGTTCGCGATCAGCAACATCAAGTTGCCGATCGCGAGCGTGGAAAATAAACCTCCCGGCGAGATTCTCAACACGGGGAGGTCAGGTTTCTCATTGCGAGTGGTCGCGTATGCTCTCGACCGCTCGCGATGAGAAACTACCAGTCCGCGTTGAGAAAGCTGCCTCTCGAGTAGAAATCTACTCGAGCGGCAGAAAACGACCGCTTGCACTGTGCAAGATGCGGTTTGCACTGATTGCACAGTGCGGACAAGCATCCGGCACTGTGCAATCAGTGCGAACAGCATTTTGCACAGTGCACTACGCAGTTCGCGTAGCTATGCGTAGCTCGCGTAGCTCACGTAGTGCGAAGTGCACTTCGCGTAGCTACGCGTAGCGCTACTACGCGAACTACGCCCAGGGTTACATGCCACATGCCCTGAACTGAACAGTTGCACATCACAGTGGTCATGTGCACAACACACAAAGGATTCTGTCCCCATGAACATGTCCACAGCCTGGAGTGGCTGCCCCCAAGTGCCACCCAACAAACCACATGTTGACCCCCATACACACACAGGTAATGCAGCCTTACATGCCTTAGGATACAGTGTGGACAGGCTGTGGTGTTGTAGGTGTGTCCCTGAGTCCCTGGCAAGTAATTGTGGCTGGCATACGTTCACCTGTGACAAACATGGTGACATATGCGAGTGACTTGTACAGGGAAGCGTCGTACAGCAATGGACCGATCCGTGCGCACGCATTGGCCATTGCATATGATGTTGACGGATGCGTGTTGTGTTTCGAAATACGCGTCGTACAGCAGTGGACCGATCCGTGCGCACGCATTGGCCATTGCATATGATGTTGACGGATGCGTGTTGTGATTCGAAATACGCGTCGTACAGCAATGGACCGATCCATGCGCACGCATTGGCCATTGCATATGATGTTGACGGATGCGTGTTGTGTTTCGAAATACGCGTCGTACAGCAATGGACCGATCCGTGCGCACGCATTGGCCATTGCATATGATGTTGACGGATGCGTGTTGTGTTTCGAAATACGCGTCGTACACCAATGGACCGATCCGTGCGCACGCATTGGCCATTGCATAAGATGTTGACGGATGCGTGTTGTGTTTCGAAATACGCGTCGTACGGCAATGGACCGATCCGTGCGCACGCATTGGCCATTACATATGATGTTGACGGATGCGTGTTGTGTTTCGAAATACGCGTCATACGGCAATGGACCGATCCGTGCGCACGCATTGGCCATTGCATATGATGTTGACGGATGCGTGTTGTGAAACGAAATACGCGTCGTACAGCAATGGACCGATCCGTGCGCACGCATTGGCTATGGACTGACATGGTAACGGACGCGTATTCGAAGCTTGTACGAGTCGGATGCAGTGAATTCAGTTGGCCGCCCACAACAATGTTGCAAATTCATGGGTGTCATCAAGTTGAAATTTTGAAGGATGCTGTAGGATTGTATAAGTGGTGCAATTCCATGGATTGGCCAGATTCAGAAGATGCAAACGACTTGGACCTATCACTTTGGACACATGGGACAGTATCTGCCTCTGCAGCACACATATAATGCTGGCTGTTCCCCTGAGAGCTCACTTGCCTGCACTACATGCTCCAGGACGACATCTGCCACTACCACTGCTGCTGTCTCTGCATCCTCTGGCTACTGCAATGGCACGTACTGTGGATAGAGCCCCAGCCTTCAGCACTGAGGAGAACCAGGCCCTGCTGGACAGCCTCCTTCCACAGTACAGCAAGCTGTATGGGAAACCAGGGGAGCAGGTGAGTGTGCTGTCCACTGCCTTACTAATTGTGCATGTTGTCTGACTAGCAGTACTTACAGTGTGTACACCAGTGGCTAGCATGCTCACTGAGTAGTTGTCACCCCCAAAGTGTGTAGTTACATGCACTGAACAGGTATAGTGCAGTAACAGTGCATTCCAACCAGGTTTTACTTCCCAGGCAATGATACCATTTAGTAACTGCTGGACAACTGTTCATAGCCATAGTTGCACTACCTGTGTACATCATATGCCCCTGTGATTGAGACATGTATATCCAACTGTGTGATGCACGGATATGTTGCATGTGTAGTAATGGCCTTTTCACTTTGTCATCCTCACAGGTTGATGCCCACCAGAAGCAGGAGATCTGGCTGACCATCGCCCGGGCAGTACGATCTGTGGGGGTCTACAGGTGCCGGATCCGCAACTGCCAGAAGAGGTGGCAGGACCTTCGTGGCTGGACCCGGAGGATCGCAAGGGTCCAGCTGAAGCTGTCGCCTCCTCGCAGGAGGGGCGGACACCGGACCATGACCCCCACATGCTCCAGATTCTGGCGGTGGTCTTCCCTGACCTGGATGGGCAGCTGAAGGCCAGACAGCAGCAAGGAGGGGGTAAGTGCTAGCCTTTTCTGGGTACTATGACTAACATGCTCTATGCACTCCTTTAGCCTGGTTACACTTCCACAGTACGACTGTCTTGTTGTCCTGGACTCATGTCCCTCACTTGTGTCATGCCCCCTCCTCATCTGATACACAGGTGTGGCCCTTACAGTCTGTGACTTAGGTCACTTGGGTACTGTGTACTTGCAGTTACCTGTGGTTCAAGTTGGGGACAGCATCAGTTACAGGAACTTTGTTGTGGGCTGCATGGGTGGTACAATTGCTCACACAATGCCTGTGATCTGACATGTACTCTGGGTATGGCTTTAATATGTGTTCCAATTGCTGCTCTGACTCACACATGTCTGGGGTATGTGCCACACACCCATGCTGCAGCAGAGACCAAGGTAGGAGCCTCAGAAGTATGTACATCATGTGTGTGACACATGCATAGCCACCTGCCTAGTGTTCAGGGTAATACCATGTTGCACATGGACCAGGACTGTAATGCCTACTCCGGACATCGAAGGCACTCTGTTCTCCCACTCCCGCGTGTCAGCATACATATTGGGCATTGTGAAGAGTGGAATCAGGTGTCTGCCTCTGTGTCACCGTGGTGTGGCCTTGCTTTTTGGACTCCTGGAGTGTTTAACAGTTTGGGGTGGCCAGCCATCTGAGTTGTGACTATAGGATCTGCGCATTGGTTAATGCATAGGTCTCTGATCCCTTGACTGTGCACAATGGTGTATGAAACATTGAGGTGCAGGCAGCTTTGGTTCATTCTCATCAGACGGTGAAGTGCTCATGTGTATGGATTTGTGTTTGCAGTCACTCAAATGTCTCATTTGAATGACGTGGGATCATCTTAGTCCTCATGATGTGGGTGGCCAGGGGTGCACATGTGCACCTGTCAGCTACAGGGCTTGCATTCCCAAAACTTCCATGATTGTGACACAGTGCAGACTGGTGTGGTGTGTATGCACTGCCCCTGTGACAGGAGACAGTTATGACTGACTTGCCAGACAGGCCTGTGCCATGACATTCAACTTGCAAAGGGTGATCCAGCAGTAGTGTGATATGTCATGCATGCACACCATTGTCGCATTGACTATCAGGACATGAGGACATCATTGTGTCTGGTGATGGAAGCAAAAACCGCATATCGACAGAGACTCTGCCCATCACTTTTCCTGACACATGTACTGAGTCAGTGGCAGGAGATGGCATGTGTTTGGAGTGACACATTTCCATATGTTCTCTTGGATGTCCAACAACTGTGTATGTGGTGCATGTGTGCACATATGATTAGTGGCATCCAACAGGCACCAGACAGATGGGTGCATGGACAGGTAGGATATGAGTGGCATGAATGACTGTCAGGCAGACAATGGGCTTCTTCAAATCAGTGTCAGCACTTATTGCAATGTCTAGCAAATGATGGCAGGGCTTGCTCTGTGATGTGCTGTACTTACTGTGGTGTGTGTGGTCATTACAGGTGACTAATGTTGCTCTGTTTATCCTGATTGTTTGCAGATACATCCACGGCCACAGGAGGAGACAGCTCCATGGACCAAGAGGAGCGGCAGAGCCAGACTGGGTCCACTGCAGAGGAGACCGAGGGACCCAGTGGCACGGAGGGTGAGGGGAGCCACACTGAGGAGACCTCAGCTACGACCACTTAGGCTGAGGAACTCAGCGCTTCCAGTGAGGACTCCCTTGTGGAGGCGGGTGTCAGCAGACCACAGACAAAATCGAGCAAGTCTGTCCCCGCCACCACCACCATCTCCACCCTCCCATCTGCTCCCATCCCACATGTCCGTGGAGGCTCCCGTGTAGGGGAGCGTGTCTCCTTCGTGCCAGGCACCGCACCCCCTGCCTCTGTCTCCCCTGCTGCCCTGAGTGTGGAGTCTGTGGACTTGCTGAAACAGATCCATGTAGGGCAGACATCAATGCTGAGTGTCCTCCATGCACACACGGGTCTGTTGACACAACTGGAGTCATTCATGGAGGGCATCTCATCTGGCATGTCTGCCCTACAGCGGACCAATCAGTCCATGGCCTCCTCACTGACGGCAGCAGTGTCCCTCCTGCAACAGTCCCTCACCCCTCCTACCTCTGCCCCATCCACAATCCCCAGCACCCTACCTGTCCCAAGCACACACACACCGGCACAGGCACGCACCAGCACAGACACAAGCAGCACACAGACACACAAGCCAAAATCCAGACGCACACGCACGCACAGTCAGGTGACTAATACCTCACTCACAGGGGATGGGGCCCAGACACACAAACACGCATCCACGAGCACTCCGCAGTCCTCAGATACCTCTCCCTCCAAAACCCCTTCCCTTGCCTCACCTGCAACCCCCCTCTCCCAGAAGCTCTTCCTCTGTGAGCTTGGCCTCTTCCCCACAGATCCATCTGACCCAACGTACAGGCGGAAGAGGCCACCACCACACACAGAGGGGAGTGCCCCTCACACCCGGACACCCTCCCCCAGGCACAGGCAGACTGAGGACCCCATTAGGAAGTCCCCCCGGACCAGGAAGGGCAAGACCCCACCACCACCACCACGCAGCTCCACCACACAGTCTCTCTCCTCCATCCCCCAGGCCACCACTCCACAGGTTCCCCGCCACACCCTGCCCCAGGTTCCCCCACACACCAATACCGCATCCCCAAACTGCTTAGGCCCTCCCCCCCACCACTTGCTCTTCCACCCCTAACCCAGATGCTCAGCCTGTTTGTGCCACTGGTGTGGAGACCGGGTCCCCCCCTCTGTCCTGCCCACCTCATCTGCCCCCCCTTCCACTCCCTTGGAGTTATGCACTGCAGTGGAGTCCACAACCACCCCGTCTGACTTGGGCACTGCAGTGGGGACCAAGTCCACTCCATCTGACTGGCCCACTGCAGTGGTGCCGGCACCCACACCATCTGACTTGTGCCCTACAGTGGTGCCGGCCCCCACTGAGTCAGACACCTCCACTGCAGTTGCCGGTGACACTCCTGCACCCACCACCCCTTCACTGCCTCCTTCTGGCATCCCCTAATCCTGTCCCTGCTGTGCCTGGCCTGCCCCTTGTATGCCCCTCCGAGGGGGATGTCCCCTGTCCGTACCAGTGCAGGCAAGCAATGGGTGACAAGTTGTCACACGTCACCCTGTTCGGACTGTGAATGTGGACTGGCCATTGGCCTTAGTTTCTTTTGGACTCCAATTTTTCATTCACATTGGCTGAATAAAGCCTCTTTTTGTTTACTAGTGGTTTTGCTTTTGATGTACATGATGTAGATGAGTATCATCATGCATTTGCTGTTGTAATACTGTTCAGATCAGGAAAATTAAGTGTTGCTGTGATGGACTCCATGTGGTCCATGGGATATGTGTCCTAATCTAGTCTGGATCAATAGCATCCTTTGCTGCAGTCTGAGGGTGTAATGTTCTGCATTTGACACAGGGATGTACGTTTTGCATTTGTAAATTAACATCTGTGGCTTACACTCATGCACATCTGGTGGGCTTACCACTGTTCAATGTTTCTATTTCCCTGACTGTGTGCCCATCTCCACTGGACATGCAGTTTAGCACATCAATGTTGAAGGACTCATCTGTGTATACAGTGCAACTTGCTTGACACGTGTTTTGGGTATATGCAGATGACTGAAGTGACACTCCCGTACCCAGGCTGATTTGAGCAGAGCCTTCAGTGTGTTGTAATTGTTGACTCACTGACCGAGTGTTCTGCTGACATGTTTGAGTCGTGCACAGACAAGGTTTGGCACAGCGGACCTTCCACAGGAGTGGAGTGCCCTCATGGCTGTGTGTAATCCCGTGACATTGCGTGGGCCCGTGTTGTGTGTTGTGTAAGCATGTCTGTGTGTGTTCCCTTCCTTTTTCCTACACAGGCTGTGTCCCTACGGATGTTCCTGTTTGTGATGCTTGCTGAGTTGTCCTGTGTTCATCCAGCATCTTGGACCTGGTTTCTCCGGGATGTGGGTGCGTGGCAAACTAATGTTCATCAGTTTGTCATCCCTAGTTGTCTTTGTTGTCAGGGCTGGGGATGTGGGCAAACGCAGATGGGACACAGTCAGGATTCCCCTTGGCACTTGTTGGTTACACAAGTCATGTAATTTACAGTTTGTGGTAGCTTTCAGTGATTGTGACACGTTGTGTGTGTGACTGCTGCCACTCCTCAGGGTCAGAGCTGCAATGTTGGAAGTTGTCTACGTGTGTTCTTTGTGGGTCACCTTGGCTTCTTCATTGGTGTGTGACTGTAACCGGGATCCCATTGATTGGGGTGGATTTCACGTCATGCCCATGTACCGCGTACTGTGCAGTGTGTCAGACATTCACGAGTCTTGTTGACTGGCCATGTGTGATGGGTTTCTGTACCTTAGTTCCCACCACCACCCCTGGGATTGTCATGGGTGCATGTGCAATGTCACCAGTCCATGTGAGCTTCACTGCTGCACATTGGTGGAGATCAAGGTGTGTGGTGTTGAGTGTGTGCAAATGTGAGTTGTTGCACCCCTACCTCCATATTGGCCTTGGCTGACAGGCCGTGCTGATTGATTTGTGCTTGTGTAGGTGTGATGGTAGTTTGTTGCTCAGGACACATGGCTGTGGTTCACAGTGTGAACAACATCTACCTTTGTCATCACAGTGGGATTATCATGCAGGCTAGTGTCACCACAATGTGGGGTCCCTGGGGGTAGTGCTGTGGTGAGTCTGTCTCTTGCTGTGTTAGTTGCTGTTCCTACAAGCTTGTGTGACATGTGTAATTTGGGCTCCCTCTCATCTAACAATGCCTGATTGCCCACATAGGGGAATCCGATCCATGAGTTACTTTTGTATGGCACTGTATACACATCTGTGTAATTGGAATTCAGGCCTCCTCATGTGTTGTGTGGTTGCCTGGGGACACTGGCACACACCCCCATCACCTGTTGTGTTTGATATGCAGTGTGAGGCTGCCTGTTTGTGTTTGTGCATCTGCACCACTGCATTGGCATATCTTTAGTGTGCCATTGCCTGTATGTTGTTTGGAGGATTTCCCCTGCTGTCCCTGGGACTCCTAGGTCATCAGTCAGCACAATAATCATGGTTTGTCTGTCCCATTGCTGCCATGGTATGGTATTTGTTCACCTCACATCTACAGTCTCCACAGGATATCTACATTTGTGTGTCCATTAGTGCAGATATGTGGGTCTGCATTATGATGGTCACTTCTGGCATTGTGTAATTGATAAATGGAGACAATGTCAGCCCCCATGGGTGATGTTTGTCTGCACATGGCCAAAGGTATGTTTTATTTGCACTGCACTGTTTGCCTCACCCAATCTATGTTGCTATGGGACACAACCACTACTTTGCCACTGATGTGTTTGTTGTTCTGTGACCAGGAATCATCCATGCTGTTTGGCAGTTGCAACTTTTTCCATGACAACACTTACCTTTTGGTCACTGTGATGATGGGGGTTTAGACCCCATTGCCACAATGTTCAAAATGTGCTTCAGCTATGGACCACACAATTACCTTTTGGTCACTGTGATGATGGGGGTTTAGGCCCCATTGCCCCATTGTTCAAAATGTGCTTCAGCTATGGACCCCACACTTACCTTTTGGTCACTGTGAGGATGGGGGTTTAGACCCCATTACCACAGTGGTCATGGTCTGAATGCATTGTGAAGGCCACACACATTTTTGTGTGACACATGTGATAGGGGGGTCACATTGTATGTTCAATGTCATGTTCAGTGTTGTAGGCATTTGACACAGACTACACACTCTTGTCATGATGTTGGGGGGATGTCTTTTGCTGACATTCCTTATGTTGGAGTATGCTGGTTGTGTCATGCATTACCCATCCTATGAGTGGGGATGGTAGTAGTGACAGGCATCCAGGCCCCCATGAGTAGGGGTGGTGGTAGTGGTAGGCATCCATCCCCCTATGAGTGGGGATGGTAGTAGTGACAGGCATCCAGGCCCCCATGAGTAGGGGTAGTGGTAGTGGTAGGCATCCATCCCCCTATGAGTGGGGATGGTAGTAGTGACCGGCATCCATGCCCCCATGAGTAGGGGTGGTGGTAGTGGTAGGCATCCAGGCCCCCATGAGTAGGGGTGGTGGTAGTGTAAGGCATCCATCCCCCTATGAGTGGGGATGGTAGTAGTGACCGGCATCCAGGCCCCCATGAGTAGGGGTGGTGGTAGTGCTAGGCATCCAGCCCCCCATGAGTGGGGGTGGTGGTAGTGGTAGCCATCAGGCCCCTATGGGTGTGTATGGCATTGGTGATAGCCATCCCGCCCCTATGGTTCGGCTGTTGCTAGTGTACGTCATTTCTGCATCCCTATGTGTGTGTGACATATGTCGGGTACGTGTCGTTTGTTTGTGTAGTGGGTGTCTGACTTACCGTCTGCGCCATACGCGTCCGTACCGGTTCCGGTAATAGATGTACAGTATTGGTAGGACCTGCGCGATGGGATTCATGGTTGGTTCGTCTCGTTCGGGATTATCGTGGCTTCGACTCGTACTTGTAGCTGGCTTGTTCGTCTCGTAGCCGTGGATCGTCTTGTGGCGCGAATCGGAACTTATGTGCAGCTCTCCCGGATGCTCTGACGTGCCGGACGTAGCGACCAGTTCGGCGCGTACGGAGTGCGCATCGTACTAGTCCGGCCGGAAGGTGCTGTGTATTTACTTCCTTGCGACTCGAATCGGCGTTTACGGATCCGGCTCGGTCGGGGAACTGGAGCTGGAATGGGAACGTACGGCTCGGTCGGAATTTTAGCAGTAATGCGCATCGTACTTGCTCGCTCGGATGACTGTTCAAATTGGTCGGGAAAACCGCTTTCGGCTCGTATTTTTTCCGGACAAATCGTATTCGGTGCGCTTCCGGCCGAAATCGGAATCGACCCCTATATGTGTTGAAAAATCATGCTATGTTGGTACCCCAACTTTTGTGCATTGTTTGCACTGGTTTCTTGATGCAGAGACTTTCATCACAAAAAAACTTTTACATGCAAAAGTTGATTGACATATGCGTCATTTTGTGTCACAAAAATACTGACATGGCACTTTCCACTCTCTGTAACTCGGACTTCCAGCTTCCATCTCATCTACAGGCCTCCTGGGCAGAAAAAGTATTTAATTGTAAGCCTGGGCGTAGTTCGCGAAGTAGCGCTACGCGAAGCTACGCAAAGTGCAGTTCGCACTACGCGAACTACGCGTAGCACTACGCGAACTGCGTAGTGCACTGTTCGCAATGATTGCACAGTGCCGGATGCTTGTCCGCACTGTGCAATCATTGAAAACGGCATCTTGCACAGTGCGAGCTGTCTTTTACTGCCGCTCGAGTAGATTTTTACTCGAGCGGCAGCTTTCTCAACGCGGACTGGTAGTTTCTCATCGCGAGCGGTCGCGAGCATACGCGACCACTCGCAATGAGAAACCTGACCTCCCTGCGTTGAGAATCTCGCTGGGATGTCATTTTGCTTGCTCGCGGTCGCCAACTTGACGTTGAGGACCGCGAGCAAGCAAAAAATGACCGCTGCACTACGCTACGCGTGTTTGCACTGTGCTACGTGCAATTCGCGTTGTGCGAAGTAGCGCAAACTTCGCAAACTACGCGAGCGTAGCGTAGTGCTTTGCCCAGGGTTATTTAATTGATGAATTCTTGGATCTCCTCACCATCTCATTCGTTCAACACACCCACACCACCCTCTTGGATGACTTCACCCTCTCAGACAACACAAGCTTAGAAAAAACAATAGACAACCACCTCAACTTCATCGAAACACTCCACTTGGTACTGCTCATCACCCAGCAAAAACATTGCAAGGACTGCATCATAGATCTCGTATTTTCAGTATCACCATCAATCCAATGCAAACCACCCATATCCATAGATTAAACCAACTACCTTGCCACCCCTATCCCCCAGCTCAGCATCCTACCAACAAAACCGTGTCAACCCAAAAGAGAAGACCAAACCTTCACATCCTTTCAAGACCTTTCCTTTGCCAAGCTAATGCATAAACTCATCTTTCGTCCTGCCAACTCCATGTCCAATGGTCACCCTTATAAAAGACTTCAACACTGGAAAACTATGTGAACACCATGCTCCAACAAAAAGACACAAGTGCAATGCTAAACCTTCAACACCCTTGTACTCCAAAGAAAATGGAACAAAAACAGATATCCCAATGACCTCTTGATACGGAAGTCCCTTTGTGCAACAGAGAGACAGCTCATCACACCAGCCAAAGCAAAGCTTTATACTAACACGATCAATGAAGCCACCAACAGAAGCAGAACACTTTTCAAGACAACCAAGCACTGCATCATTCCTCTGACTGACTTACCTATCCCACATACCACAGACAAGTTTAATGCCATCACTTTCTTCTTCAGTGAAAAAATAAAGATGATCCGACAGCAATTAGACAATACCAAGTCTTCTCTTCTTCTTATGCCTACCCCTTCTCATAGAATCCCACAACGATCATCCTCCAAAGCCCTGTCTCTCCCAGATCTTGCCAACATACTCATCTCCTTCAAAGTGATGGAGCATGATTTTTGCGAATAATCATGTCTGATCAAGTCTGCTCATAAATGTGTTATTAATAAACATAATTCACAGTGTAAAAATTATTAACACGTGAAACGTTCAAAGTACAACGTGAAAATGTGCAAGAAAGACACATCACGTTTTAGTAAACAGAAACTGCAATGTTTAACATGCAGAAAGCATGGAAAATATGAGATTTCTTTTAGGAAAACTAAAATGACACGAGAGAGAAAGTTGATAAATGTGCTAAGCAAAACTTATAGGTAGAATTTTGAAAAAAATAATAATGAAAATGCTTAGAGTAAAATGTTTCATGATTATGTTTTCTTCTTTATAACAAGAGAGTATCTGATTCAGTCATAACTCACATTTTGAAATTGGGTTACGCATGTGAATCTAATCAGAATAATGAATCCTTAATTATCGTTTCCTTATGTGTATTTTTTTCATTTCTCAATCAGTAATGTGTGTGTTCTTATTCTTCACAAAAACGACGATTTATGCTTTTCCTATGAAGGCCTCAAACCCTGCTAGAGTTACTTTTCTTTTGTTAACTAGGCCTCAAAAGAATGTACTTTGTCCTTCGTTAGTTCCAAAATGCTGATTTATTTGTTTGGCTGTGCATAGCATATCACTAGAATTTCCTTTCTGCGCTTAGAGTATTTCTTTCAATGAATAATTGTGTAGACTATGTTGCAAGCTGATGTGGAAACGAGCGTGAGGACATGAAGAAGTTTCAAATTCCTTTCCTGCTTCTGTGGAGTGATGACATCTTCCTAAATGAACAATGGACTATCTTGTTAAAGTTCCGGATGACATAGCTTGGAGAACGATCACCTCATGGACTTAACCAATGAAATTGTGTAGAACTGTGAAATTGAAACATTTAGGGGTTGGTTTGTGAACATTTTGGGGTATAATTATTTCAGTGGGAAAAGAATTTAGCAGTAGCTGTTTCTATGAGAAGAGAGCCTTTTGCTGCTATATTCTCGCTCTGCTACTCTGGCCGGCTACAATCCTTGCAAATACCGGGCATGACATACTGTCAGTCCGAACCTGATTCTCTCTGAAATGAAACTATCTTGATTGCCAGGCACTTCAACGGCTGGTGATGCTGCTCAAGCTCTACCTTTTTGGCTGATGGGTTAGCCACTACTGACTATTGCACGCTGTGCATTAGTTCATTGATCCTGGGTTCGTATCAATCTTGAATTGCATACTGATATTGCAATTAATTATTTCTTTGTTTCTCTCTCTCTCGCTCTCCTCTCACACTTTTTATTGATTTATTATGTATTTGCCATGAACTGTATTTGTTTATTGTGATTTTATCTGCAACATTGAAATAATATAGAATTGACATTACTAATATATTTGGTGTATTGACCATTCATATTTTGATGATTTAGATAAAAGTGACTTGCTAAGTATACAGAGTTTGTCTTTATTGGTGAATTATTTGACATCTATGCATACTGTCATACTGTGACTATTATGGTTGGTTAGGCTTTTCCTTCATTATAGGTCCTCTTGAAGGAATTGGCATCCGTCTCTCATTATCTGAGTCCCTATTAGCTCTCTCAAAGATCTATCGGCAGACCAGCTGAATGCAAGTGGTTAACTCTTAGTTATGAAAGTTTCTGTTCATTGTTATAGTGGTGTTATAGTAAATTAGTATAAAATTTACACCGCTTCCGCTGGATCAAAAGCCACTTCCTATGGGGGGGCGTGGCTTGAGCCGCCGCAAGATGGCCGCGACTCTTTGAGGCTCCGCGCCTCGACCGGGACTGCTTTTCTCCCCGGAGCAGCAGCACTCGTCGTTGGACTCCATGAAGTGAAGGCTCTGGAGGCGCGGATGCGGGGGCACAGGTAGCTGCTATTTTTTTACTGTATCAAGTCGTTTTTTGCCCTGTTTCCCCCGTGTCGCGCTCTCCTCAGGGACCCGGCCGCCATTTTGAATACTGCGGGAGGCGGCAATAAGCGGCAATGAACGGCCAATATTTTCAACACTCTCTTATACTGGCAGCGATTTAAATCCTATGGAAAGTAGGTCGTAACTTTTTTTTGGAAGAGCTCTGCTAAACTAACCCTCTTTTTACCGTTTCAAAGCCTTCCACTTATATTAGGTTACTAGTGACCTATCCCGGTGGCTTCTGTATGTTCTCCTCTGCCTCTCTCTTGTTTTTTTTTTTTTTTCTAGGGAAGAGATGGGAGGAGAGGAAAAGAAACAGGACAATATCTAATCTTTGACCCTCAGTAACTTTTTTACAAACCTTGAATTTCGTCTTTACTAACCAAGCGCTACTTATTGTCTTTTGAGGCCACGTTGCATCAGTGCTATATAGTTTTTTGCCTATATATGGAACCCCTTTCCTCCTTCAGTCAAAAGGGCGCCTCTGCAACCATGATTTCCCTCTGAAAAGACTCCGCTACTGCTGCTTCTAAACGTCAAAAGAAAGACCCTGGTTCTCCTACAAAATCTCCACTACCCATAACGCTGGACGATCTCATGGAGAAGTGTGGCTCAATGGTTAGAGCGGCAGACCCTGATGCAGAGATCTGGCCCGGGACCAGGGTTCAATTCCCGCCTCGGCGGGTCTTGCGCTCAATTTCCTCGGACCTGATAATTCTCGCCTCGGTGCCTATTCTAATCATGGGTCCCACTCTGCAACTCTGGGCAATAGCTTGCTTAATCTCTACAACGGCCCCAACAGCGCTGGGATGCCTGGCTTCACCCTGGGGGTGCCCAGGAGTGGACATTTCACAGGGAAAAGCCAGGAAGGGTTCCACAGCGGTATGCGTACAGCGCCAGGACACCTCTTTCGGGGTATAAGTGCGCTTTACAAGTACAAATTTCATTTCATTTCATGGAGGAAATAAAGCTTATGAAACCCTTTGTTATCGACACTAATGCTACTCTTCAGAGACTAGAGGAGAAATGGTCCAACTTGGAGTCAAGGGTATCGATGGTGGAGCAGAAGATCAGTGACGCTCAGAATATGCTCCCTAAAGTTGAGGTTATGTCCAAAGAAATAGCTTAAACAACAAACGGAGGATTTGGAAAATCGCAACAGGCGCAACAATCTTAGAATTTATGGAATTCCTGAAGGGGAAGAGGGGCCTGACATGCTTGCCTTTCTTAGAATTCACATTCCTAAAATAGTTGGTCTTAAGGAAGGTACCACACTTAATCTGCAACGAGCACATCGTATTGGACCCAAACTTGGAGAGTCTCCTTCTACATCGTCAGTCAGTCGCCCCAGAGGGATAATTGTCCTTTTATTGGAATATACCGAGCTGTTAATGGTTCTGTCGGCTGCTAAGCAGAGGAAACAGATGCTGTGGGATGGCCAAAAAGTCTTTTTTTCAGAGGATGTGGCTCGTGCCACTGCTGCCTGTCGTAAGGAGTTTCTTTCCTATCGCCCAGCTCTTCGTTCCATGAACGCTAGATATGGTCTTGTACATCCCTGTTTTTTTAAAGTCACCTACAAGGAGAGGACACACTCCTTTGACTGCCCTGAGGACTTACGTCAGTTTATTTTTCGCCACAAAGGAGAAGATATGGACTTTGGGAAAACATGAACACTGACTTTTTTACTAAAGTTCTTGCTTAACTTTTCCCAACTTATAGATCCTGATGGTTCACGCCTTTTTCTTTTTCGCCCCTGTCTGTTTATTTAACTCATAGTTGCTGTATGTCTGTCTCTTTTTGGGGATATTCCTTATTAATTATGTGTTTTTTTCTTTTTACAGATGTCTCTTGTCTAGCACGGACACCCCTCCTTGATGTTTTTTCCTTTCCTGTGCCTCCCGTCTCATTCCTAGTGTTTATAGTTCTTCCCTACATGTTGGTAAGTGTTGCTTCCTTCTCCAAGTATGCTCACATCTTATGAATGTTTGCTCTAATATTTATCTTTCTAAAGTCAAGTTTATCTCGCTAAGTTAATTCTGTCCTTCATACCTTTCTAGCTGCTGCTCGTTACTTCATTTCTTTTCATTAACCTATTTAGCGGTCTCTGTCGTTTCTCTTTGACTTCGTTGACTCTGTCGTCTGTCTTTCCCTCGCGGCTCCTCGTCCCTCATGCTGTTCCTCTCAGTCTGGTATTGCATTTCGCTTATCTTGACTGAGGTCTCTTGGCTTCTTGTCAACTTTCCTTTTCCTACTATTCATACCGTCTTCCCTTTTCTTTTTCTACTCTATTTTTATTTTCTCTCTCCTCTTCTTTTTTTGGGGTTGTGGTTTTTCTTTCCTCCTTTTTCTCTTTATATTACTATCTCAGTATATTTCCGTCTATCTTTCTCACCTTGTTTTTCATCTTTTTAACATCTTTTTTTCCCATTTTTTCCATTTATTCCGATTGCATACTTTATTACTAGTTGACTTTAAATATTTGCATGCTGAATTCACAATTTTACCAATTTTAGAATGCTCATGGTTGTGCTTACTGTTTCTCCCTTCTCATTATGACTGACAATGTTCGTATTGTTTCCTGGAATGTGAAGGGTTTGAGTAATCCCATCAAGAAACAAAGAGTACTTTCCCATTTATCTAGACTACATTGCAAAATTGCAATGTTACAAGAAACTCATCTTACAGAAAATGATATTAATTCTCTCAAAAAGCACTGGGTGGGTCATGTTTATTGCTCCCCAGCTAGAGATAGGAAAAATGGAGTGGTGACATTATTTCATAAATCTCTTTCCCTTACTATAGAAAAGGAGGAGCGGGATATTGATGGCAGATGGCTTTTTTTACACCTTGTTATAAATGGTTCACCTATTTCTCTCCTTAACATTTAGGGTCCCACTGGTATTGATTCACAGTTTTGGCAGTCCATGTCACAAGTCCTTCAATCCTGTCCTAATTCCAACCTCCTGGTGTGCGGGGATTGTAATCAGGTTATGGACCCCTTCATTGACAGGAAATCCACTTCTAGGTATATCCCCAATAAAATGCAAAAAACCTTTACAAGCACTATTCGCTCAAGAGGTCTGTCAGATGCCTGGAGGATATACAATCCAGATAATTTGGAATTTACCTTTTACTCTCCTACACATAACTCAAAATCTAGAATTGATTACATTTTCTTGAGCCCCCATCTTCTTACTAACCTAACTCATGCAGAAATTGGTTCCATACTCATTTCAGACCACGCTCCTGGACCTTCCCTCTGAACCTTCCAAACCACGTAGATGGCGTTTTAATAATTATTTACTTAAAGACCCCATTTTTATTGGGCGCTTCAAAGATTTCCTATCAGAATTTTTTCTCATTAAACCAATCCGGACATACCTTTTTATATTACCTGGGACGCTTTTAAAGCTACAGCTAGAGGATTTATCATAGATTATGTGGCTACCAAGAAGAAAAAATTTCTTAAGGATTAAACTTCCCTATTATCTTCTATTAAGAAGGTTGAACATGCTTACTTCTCTTCTAATGATGACGTTATTCTTAAACAATTAGTTCAAGCTAAATTAAACTTTAACAGAAAATCAATGGAGGAAGCCTCTGGGACGTTATTAAAAATCAACTCCAAATTTTATGGCGGACGCAATAGAGCTGTTAAATTGCTAGCAAATTATTTGAAAGTCAAATCCCAAAAATCTAAAATAGCCAATATTATTGATGATAAAGACGTTAATCACCTCAAAGACGAGGAGATATTAAATTGCTCTACGGATTTTAATAAAAACCTATACACTCCTGAATCTTCTCCTTCTGATACTGCTTTGGATTCGTTTTTCAATTCGCTTCCTCCTCATTCCTCCCCTCCCCTCGACTGTTCCTTTTTGGATAAAGACCTGTCCCTTTCCGAGATCAAGCTAGCCTTACCTCAGTTACCTAAAGATAAGGCCCCTGGTCCCGATAGCTTTACCGCTGAGTTTTATTCCCACTTCTCTCAGACTCTTCTCCCATATCTTTTATCTCTTTTTCAGTACTTTATCTCTCATAATGAGGCTCGTGGCACTTTTTTAGAGGCCATGATCTGTTTGATCCCAAAGAAGGATAAAGATCTCTCATCTTGTGCTAACTATCACCCTATTTCTTTAATAAACTTAGATTGCAAAATTTTTGCTAAGGTTTTGGCCCTTCGATTTAATCAGGTAATTCCAGATTTGGTCGGCTCTGAACAGACAGGTTTTGTCAAAGGAAGAACACTGGCAGACAATTCAAGAACTTTTTTAAACATAATTCATCTTGCATCTAAGAGCTCCTCACCTGTCGCAGCTATTACCTTAGATGCTGAGAAAGCCTTTGACCGCGTTCATTGGCTTTTCATGTCGCAGGCACTTAAATGGCATGGCTTCGGTCCTACCATCTTATCTCTTATAAGTCTGCCATACTCTTCCCCGACCACTTCGGTTTTTGTTAATGGTTCTCAATCTCCTTATTTTGCCCTTCAAAAGGGCACTTATCAAGGCTGCCCTCTTTTGCCTTTGCTCTTTATATTATCTCTTGAACCTTTTCTTCACTCTCTACGACATTCTTTTTTATTTCGGGGCTTTACTTAGAAATCCACTGATGTCAAGTTCACTGCTTATGCAGATGACATTTTGTTATATATCTCAGACCCTATTAACTCTTTACCCGCTTTTACAGACATCCTTTCTTCTTATGCCGCCTTGTCGGGTTATAAGTTAAACTTCTCTAAATCTGAAGTGCTTCCACTAAATAAATATTGCTTAAAAAATATGTTCGAAGGAGCGGGTCTCAAATGGAATGCTAATTGCATTACGTATTTGGGGGTCAAATACTCCTCTTCCATTGCTAATATGGTTCAACTTAATTTAGAGGATCTTCTATTAAAGGTGACTCGTATGGCTGAGAAATGGTCTCCCCTATTTTTATCTTGGTGGGGTAGATTGGACACAATCAAAATGATGATGCTCCCTGTTATTAACTTCTACCTGTCCATGCTACCTGTGAGGCTTCCATTAAACTTCTTTAAAACTCTCAATAGCACTTTAAGTAAATTTCTCTGGAATAACCGGAAAGCCCGCATTTCTTTATTTTCTCTGTCTGCACCTAAAGATCGGGGTGGTGTCAATCTCCCCAACTTCCGACAATATCATTCTTCTTTCCTAATCAGTCAGGTTCTACCATATTTATCCTCTTCCGAAACACCCCTCTTATCAGTCTGGCATAGATTGGAAGATTCCCTGATTCATCCCTTTCCCTTCTCCTCGCTAGCCTATTTTTCCCATCCTCCTCGTTCATTTAAGTCCCCCACCATATCACAATTCATATCAACTTTTAATCCGATCCTTAACAAGTCTCTTTCACCTTGTAAGTATTCTTAGATTCCTCGATATGACACAATAAGTCTATTAAACTTTCCAATCGTACTATTTTTTGGAAAGACTGGGTGGCCAAAGGCATAATCCAAGTAAAACATTTACTCCAAGATTCACATTTTTTATCCCCTCAGGAAGTTCAATCTAAATACTGCTTGCCTGCCTCCTCACTTCTTAAATATGATTCTTTAAGGAAACTCTTAACCCAAGAGTTTTCTCTTCTCTCTAGTTCTCCTTCCTCCACAATAGACCTCTTACTGGAGCCTTTATCTACCTCATCTTCCGTTCGGGCTTCTCATATCTATAAATACCTTCATTTTTTGCTTCCCAATCGCCCCAAGAGTAAAACTGAACTTTTATGGGAATCAGATTTGCAGCATACTCTCTCTGTTCATACATGGAACTCTATCTGGACACAAATACAACACACCTCCTGTAATGCCAGCACCACTCAAAACCCTTTATTATTTTTATCAGAGGTTATATTTAACCCCATTGTCTATCTCTAAATATAGCTCCGAATTATCCCCTAACTGTTGGTCTTGCTCAAATACCCCAGGCACATATCTACATTCCTTTTTTCTTTGTCCTAGTATTTCCTCTTTTTGGACAAAGGTATGTAAAGCAATCACCTCCATCTGCCATCTGCTCTATCAATTTCACTTTTGATATTTATTCCATATTCCTGGGCAGTAATTCTGTAAATTGGTTTGGTGCTCGTAAGATGGGCATGTTTATGGATTTGTTGCTTGCCATTGCCTTTCAGGTTATTACCTCTAATTGGAAGGATTCCACTAAGGTCACTTTTTCTAACTGGTGGAATCTTCTTTGCTATCATCACAGACTGGATAGAGCCTTTGCCACTACTTCTCAACAACTCCTTCGAAAAGATGCCTTCTGGTCTCCACTCACTAACTATTTATCCTCTTCTGTTATACGCAACAAAGACAGTACTTTTGTTTTCCAGCCGCCTTGAGTATTGTACTGTATCCTTCTTATATTGTTCATATTAAGATAATATTTTAATATCTCTTTGTTATGTGAAAGTTTTTTAGTACTCGTACCGGATGTTCTCATTTATTATATTTGGTAAGGATGTTGACCTCTCGTTGTTTTCTTTCTCTTTTTCTTCCTCTCTCTCTATCTTTTTTTCTGTATCTATAAAATATAAAATGCTTATCGGTTATGGTACATAATTCTTTATTAGTGCTTCTAGCTTTTGGTTTTATTTTTTGTCAATAATAGGTATATAAGGTTTTCACTTTACCATGCTCATTTATATTATATGATATTTCTCGTAATTTTTTATAATCGTTGTTGTAGTGTTGTACCCTTGCTCTTATTTGCTTCAATAAAGCTCTTTAAACTAAAAAAAAAAAAAAAGCCACTTCCTATAAAGATGCTTTCTTACCCTCAGCCTTCATCAAAGCTGTCACAGGGGAAGCTTCCTTACCCCCCCTCCCCCAATCAAGGCATATTCTCAGAAGCTCTTAAGACAGGCCAGAACCATCCTCTTCTTAGAAACCTACATTAGACCCTGATGACATCACCAACTACCAGCCCATCACTCACCTAACCTTCATCAGAAAGATAGGTTATTGAAAAAGCAGTCTGAGCGCAACTCCAAGATTCATCAATGCTAACCATCTCCTGCATGATGGCCAGTCTGCTGCAGATCACGCTGTAGCACGCAGATCACTATCTTACACATCCCTCCCGATACTGCTGGACCTCTCAGCAACTTTCGACACAGTTGACCATCGAGCCCTATTCCACACACTGGAATATTGAATGGGATTCTCTGGCAATGTTTTTCACTGGTTCTCATCCTACCATTGCAATTGACAACATTTTGATTATACGGACATTTCTAGGTGGAGAAGATTTCTGTCACCTGCGGAGACCCATAGGGTTCTACACTGTCTCCTGTCATCTCCAACCTCTACATGGTGGTCCATAAGGCTCTATTCACACATAACACTTACGAGATTCACCAATATTTTGATGATCACAACTTTACCTGAAAGTCTCCTCTCCTCCACACATCCACCATTTCACAAACTGTCTGCCCCTCATCCGGACCCGAATGTCCAGAGCCTACTTGAAGCTCACCCCAACCAAGAATCAATTCCTGTTATTTGCAAAGAACAACAAGTGAGAAATAGTGCAAAAATGGCTCAAAGACATGCACCTTAACAGCTGTGAACCCCAACTTTCATCAAATGCCAAGTCACTTGGATTCACCTTGAACACTAACCTTACCCACAAGGAACACATTGCCAAAAAACACAAAGACGGCCTGGTACTAGCTCTCTCTTCTAAAGAAAGTGAAACTGTTTCTTCCAGAAAATGACTTTGCAAGTGCTTTTCAATCCCTCTAACTCTTACACGTCGATGGTGGTATCACCCTGCTTTTTGGCCTCCCAAACTTAACACTGACAACCCTTAAGAGCAACCTACATACCACTGCACATCTCATACAGGGCAGAAAGAAATATGATCACATCACCCCATCTTAATGGAGCACCATTTGATCCTCTTGCTGGCACACACCAGCTTCAAAATCAGCTGCATCATTTACAGACCCATAATGACCAGCATTACCACTTATCTTGTGGCTAATCTCACCATCTGTGGTGACTCGTGGCACACCCACAGCCAGGCCCTCATCAGACTGGGGACTAAGAAGTGTAAAAAAAACAAGGCAGCAGGCTTTTTCCATCTATCCACTCAGGATCTGGAACAACATCCTGAATCCGTAAGGACTGCCACAATGCTGCTCCGATTTAGGAAAACGTTGAAGGCATACCTCTTTAAAGAACAATACATTACAATACAGTAATAGAACAATAACCAGCTACTTCTCCTATCACTTGCTGATTGCAAGCTTGCCTTTGACACAGTACATCGCTCTGCTGCCTTTTTGGATAGGTAAACACTATATAAATACTACATACATACAAACACATACACACATACAAAATCCACTTTGCATGTTTCATTATGGGTTTTGTGGTATGCAATGTAAAGTCACTAACACGTTGCTTGTTCAGACTTGAGGCAGAAAACGTATTTTGCCTGCAAAAGTTGATTGATGTCACTTTGCATCGCACAAGCGGAAAACATTAGTGAAGTAAATTTGGGCTGGTGTTTCATTTATTCCAAAGAAGAAATCTGAAGACTTTTGTTTGAAGAAATCACTGTTCTCCTTCAGTGATTTATTTGTAAGTGGAATGTAAATGAGCCGGTCTTCTGTGTCTGCCAAGGAGGATTGATTTCTGAGTTTTAGGCCCAGTGTGGTACCCAGATTTACAAGCACTTTGCATTGTGTTTGTGATACTTTTTTAATGCAAACCTGACACAAAGTTTCATTGTGGGATTTACAATCCAAAGCGCAAATCATGATTTGCATTGGATTGTAACTCAAAGTAACGCAATGCTACACATTGTGCAACCTTGCTTTACTTTCAATCAATCAATCAGGGATTTATAGAGCGCATTACTCACCCGTGAGGGTCTCAAGGCGCTGGGGGGGGGTTCTGGCAGCTCCGAGGTCATCCGAAGAGCCAGGTCTTGAGACCCTTCCTGAATGCTTGCAGTGTGGGCTTCGTCTGATGCTGAGGGGGAGTTCGTTCCAGGTCTTGGCCGCGATGTAGGAGAAGGATCTGCCTCCGGTTCTGGCTCTGTGGATGCAGGGGATTTCGGCCAGGGCTAGATCAGCGGAGTGGAGGTTTCTCTTGGGGGCGTGGAAGGAGATTCTTTCATTGAGGTATTGGGGTCCGGTGTTGTGGAGAGCTTTGTAGGTGTGTGTGAGCAGCTTGAAGGTCACTCTTTTTTCGACGGGGAGCCCGTGGAGGTCTCAGAGGTGTTGGGTGATTTGGTCTTGCCGTGGAATGATGAGGATGAGTCTGGCTGCGGCGTTCTGGACAGTCTGGAGTTTGTGAAGTAGAGATTTGTTGATTCCGGCGTAGGGGGCATTCCGTGGGTGGTGCATGGGCTTTCCTGTGCAACAACCCATGAATTGTGATGCAAATCACTATCTAAAAAAGAATTGTAGACAGGGATTTACACCAAACCCCTGTGCCTCTTAGAGGCAGGCAAAATGAGGAGAAAAGTTTTCATTACAAGCTAAGCCTTTCAAAATCGAGTGCAACATGCAGTTTGATGATTCCCACACCAAAATCTGCTTGTGCTGGTAATTTCCTGGCATTTTCCACCATTAAATTTTAAGAGAATTGATTTGCCGATAAGTACCCAAGTAAAACTGCTGGGATCCGAATATTAACGGCCAAGATAAATAAAGAGTGCAGTAAACTCTGCACGATTTATAATTTCGGCCACTGTGCAAATGCGGAATTGCATGGGGTTGGAATTTCGCAGTCCAAGTCTACTATTGAGGACTCAAATCTGAAGTTCTCTTTTCCTAAAAACAGATTCTTCTCATTCCATGCTGAGGTTTAAACTTGGCTCACACCTCCATTGTAATTCATGTTGTCCTAATTTTTGTGACTGATGTATATATGTCAGTATGTGTTCGCACTTAAGGGTGCAAAGCTCTCTAGGATCAAGGGAGCCCTCTAAATACATTTTGGGAAGCAGATGAGGCGGTTCAGAGGTGATTCAAGATCATTACGTCAAGCAAAGAGGCGTGACTATCATTAGTGCAATAGGCGCATTGGCAGCATGGCCCGTGAGGCTGGTTGTCTTTTACTACCCAAACGTGGTATGAAGGGGCCCATTAGTATGCCTGCAGAAGGGTCCTTGCCACTCCTACAACACCAATGATGAAGAAGGGAGTGAGTGGGACGGTTGATTTTCTTTTGTGTTGAACCCCGGTAGTCGACGGATGGTGGACGCTTCCTGATTAAACTATGACGCAGCTCTGACGCAAATGCCACCATTTTATCCCAACGAATGTGCACAGAGCCTAAATCTCCCTGCAGAGCAGCGTTAACAGCACTGGAAGTCATGAAGGTGCACACCGCTTGATCCCATACATCAGATTCAGAACTGCTGGCAGGAAGTCAGTGCCGAAATCCTGCATTCTGCAAGAAATGCTGTCGTCTTCACTCGTTTAGTCCATATCTAATTTCTGTTCCTGAAGGAGCAACGAACGATGACAGCTCACCCTGCAGGGGTGTCACAAAAGGCCTCTGAGAAGTATTAGGAGTAATGTCCAGATTACTTACCAGTAGTAACCTTTACTCTTAGCCCTGCTATTCCTCATTTCAATCCTTAACAATGTGCTGCCTCAAGTTGTGAGCGAGCAAAACTAACAATAAACCCCCCCCTCCCCCCCAGCAGGGGCAGGAAACATAAGAAAAATGGGCATGAATGATGAATTTTCCATCAGCATTTTTAGGTAAATTGTCAAAAAGTCAAAGGTTTTACAGCTTGTTCATGAAATATTCCAACATGTTCATGTTGTGTCAAGCAGGTCCACATCTTCCGCGGTTCGGATTGCAGGGGTTCATCTGCAAACTCCCTCCCCCCCCCCCCAAAAAAAACCTGTTCAAATATCTAGACTAGGAGTGCGTTTTCAGTGCAGTGCCCCATTAAATTAACTATTAACGATTGAGTCTTTGGTAGTTTAGGCTTTAATTTCACATGACCTCTTATCATTTGTCACCATGTATAAAGCCATGCCTTTTTCACTTCTATCTTTCTTTCTTCACTTTATTTTCATTTTCCCTTAAAGGAGCCGGATGAGAAAATGAAAGTTTTGCAGATTTCACCTTCTTAGTCTGTAATCAGTGGACCTCAGTTCATACGGTTCTGTTTACAGACACAATACAGATTCAGACAAATGACATTTTCATATTGACTTTAGTTAATTAACATCAGCCAAACAGACCTCAGAACGTATTAATATTGATAATGACATAAAGGGCGATCAATATAGAAAATAAAGTGTATCCACAGGAAGCCGTTGTTTCAAGTCCCAGATGGCACTAATGAAAAAATGTCAGCAATATGAGCCCCATTTGAAATATTGATTATTACTCAGGAGGATCTTATTTGGAAATGCACTGAGATTGACTTCAAATATCAGCTCGTTATTTCCTGAAAATATTATCCCTTTGAACTCCAAACCAGCAGTTTATGTATTTAAGTAATTTCCCCGAACTAAAAACATAGGGGCAGATTTACAAGCCCCTTGCGCCATTTTTGCGCCGCCGTTGCGTCACTTTTCGTGATGCAGCGGTGGTGTAAAAATGGGGCCCATTTACAACGTGACGCATCTAGGGAGATGCGTCACGTTGTAAAGCCCTGCGTCACATTATACCTGCGTCAGGTATAATGTATGCAGGGTGGGCATTCCCACGCCAAAAAGCCTCGTAGAAGTGATGCAGTGAAATCTACAAGATTTCACTGCGCCACTTCTAGGACGCCACTGAGTCAAAACCTTACGCCTGCTTGGAGCAGGTGTAAGGAGTGACGCAACACAATGAGGATAGGCTTCCCCGTGTATTGCTGGAGTTGCGTCGTGCTTGCGACATGACTCCAGCAATACGTGACTTTTGCGCCAACAGATTCGTCAGAATTTCTGACGCATCTGTCAATCCTTGCGCCAAATACGGCACATCCATGGTGGCGCAAGGGTTTCTCAGGGTGGCGCAGGGAAAGTGACGCATCTCTACAGATGCGTCACTTTCTTGTAAATCTGCCCCCTGTAATTTTACAAATTTGCACTATACCATCTTTCTATTTTCAGAAAATACACTTGCATGTTCTGCAAGTATCAGTTTGACATTTTTTTAAGTACTTACCTTTACCTCTGCTCTACCTGGGCACATAATGCCTCACATGCCCATGTGTCACCAGCACATGCCAGGAATACTGACCATATGCCAGAAATGGCAACCAGTTGTCTTGATGGCCACTAGATGCCGTGGTTGGTTCCTGATTGCTGGCATGCCTATTTTACGCCATAGACGCTCAAACAATTCTGGGGGTGCACAACCGACGAAATTTCCATCTTATAAAGGATGCCCGCAAGAAGGATTGGGTGGCTGCAAGATGACAAAGATGGTCATTAGAAGCCAGTAATTCCAGACATAGGTGATGCAGACCAGTATGATAGGATTGCCACCGGACGCCAATGTTAGGCATGTCCCTTCATCAAGGAGTCCCTGGAATCCAGGAATGGCCAGCACATCTCGGTCCAGCTCCCATATGTCAGGAATGCCCACAATATGCTAAGAAAGACTACCGGTTGTCAGGGTGGAACACCTCAGTCCAAGGATGTCAATTTAATGCCAACGGAGACTGTCAGACACAGGACCCGATTCACAAAATGCATTTGCAGTGTGGATCATAGTACTATGGTAGTACTACTTAGTTACTACATAATGCAATTCACAAACCTATGCATATAAATCTCCACTGCTCCTATCTTTTCTATGGGGAGATCCTCACTCATACAAGTTTACTATTTAGGAGTAAATGTGGGAGGGGGAGTGGCTGGAAAAAGGGGAATACTTACTACTAAATGGGAGAGGTTTAGGGAGGAGTAAGATGGAGGTTCTGGGGGGGCTAAAGAGGGGCATAAGGATGGACAGACATTCACAACAGAGTAAGCCCTTTGTTAGTCACAAACTGCACTTCCAAAGTTACCTGCAGCAAAAAGGAACCAAAAAATGGGCTCTAGCCAAGACCTCTAGTAAGCCCAGTGCCACCACTGGTAGTGCTGCACACTTCCATAGAAAGAAATATAGGCATTGTGTGGTGCTGAACTTACTCCAGGTCTGAGCTGGAGTACATTTACTACTGTTTTAGTTCCTTTTTGGCTAAAGTAATTTTACATTCATAAATTTGGCCCCACTCCCTGTTACAGGGGGTGGAGACTTGTAAGTCTACACTTTGGGGCCGATTCCGATTCGGGCCGGAAATCTCTCCGACCGAGCCGGACCCGGAGAGATTTCCGACCGAATCGGACCCGTGCAGCCCGACCGAACGAGTACGATTCGTCCGTATGCTATCGTACTCGAGTCGGTCGGACTCCCATTGAAGTCAATGGGAGCCGGTCGTACAACGCGTACGCGGGCTCCCATTGCCTCAATGGGTGCGAGGCGAACAAGGGCGCCCCCTACAGCGGGTACGCGGCGAGGCGACTCGCGCCGTACACGCACAGGTAGGGGGGACCCATGGGTCCCCCCTGTGTGCGACTCGCGCGGCTACGCATACAGGGGGGTCCGACACGGACCCCCGAAGTACGGCTCTGACTGCTCTTTCGAGCCGGACGGCGCGTGTCGGTCGGACTGCTCGCGGCGCGCATCGTACTTACCCGGCCGGGGAACGTCTCCATTGCGCGGTGCGAGTCGTGTCCGAGCGAGTCGGTCGGTGCGGTTCGACCCAGGAACGAGTCGGTCGGAGCGGTTGGGACGCCCGAACGAGTCGGTCGGCGATTTCGCATCATACTCGCTCGTCCGGACGCACGTACGAATCGGTCGGGAAATAGGGCTCCGAATTGGATCCGGTTAAGCCGAATCCGATTCGGAGCCCTACCGGCCGAGATCGGAATCGTCCCCCAGGTAGTAAATTTGCACTTGAAAATAATGAAAAGTCAAAAGTGGTACATTTAGTACAAAGTGTAATCATAAATGTACACATGTAGATTTACTCACATGTAAATGTACCTTTGTGCAAGGCTCCATAGTGGCTAGGCAACAGATGCCAGAGGTTACCAACAGATATGAGAATTGCCTTTCTTGTGATAGGGATGGCCATCTTATTCTAGGACAGTCACCTGAAGTTAGAGATGGCTGACAGATGCCATGGATGCCCCACAGACATCCACACACTAATAAATTGTTTAAAAAAATCACACAGGCACGCACAAGATGATTTTACACATTAATCACAAAGAGTGACACTCTCACTTTTCCGAACACATACATATTTATTTATGTATTTATATATTTGTTTATGTTTGTGGAACACATAGCCACCCAAGGGTATGATGAGTCTGAGAGGGGTAGAACAATCATTTGATCTGACTAGCTCTCAAGGATAAATACAAGCAATTCCAGGCCTTGTGACCTTAAAGGGACAAGGACTACCCATAGAACGTGCCTTTGAGAAACATGGGCTGTGCATTAACAAGCGAGATTTGGAACACAAGGTATAGGAAGACTGAGGGATAGAAAAGCGTCCCTGGAGGCAAGAGCATTTGAGCCTTGATATATTCTATGAATGATAAACAGAGCACTTCACTTTTTCAAGTCTTTATTTTGCATTTTATTTAAAAAAAGAAAAGCAACTAACAGGTTGCAAACATTGCCACACAGTTCCACACTCCCCCTCCAGTTCTGTAATTTATGTTTCCCAAGACATGGTTATTTGCAGTACAATCTGTCTGTTCAACAAATCACTGGCTCACATGACAAAATAGCATAGAGTGAGCATATATCTACATATTTCCATGGTCTAAATCGATGCCAGAGCCTTCAACTTGAATCTGTGAGCTACCGGAAGTCAATGAATATGTCTGTTGCCATTGGGCACATGATCAGATATTCTCAGCCAAAAGATCTTGCACATGACAAGGCTTTGGATGCTTTGATGTTTTTTTAGAGCATTGTCCGGAAGTCCCAGGTATAAGACGTTACTATAATTCCAGTGATTGGAGCATTCATGAGGAAACCAGCAAGGGATGGAAGGGTTTTGAGTATGCCAAAACATGAGGTGCTAACAGCATTGATCTGAGTTATGAAGCAGAGATCTACATCTAGGTAGACTCCAAGATATTCGACTTCAGAAGATGTGAGTGGTGGAGTACCCTGCTCTGTAAGCCAGAAGGAGTTGCCACTTCTAAGTTTTTGATTGTGAGATCCAGAACCTCTCCTGTGGCTTGGAGGGTTGCATCAAGCATGCCCTCATTGTGGGCAGTGTGCTACTGCCACTGTCCTGGGTATAGTACATAAAGCAGTGGTGGCAACATACCATGCTTTTAGTGGAGATCCATAGTGTGACTAGGCCTTTTTACATGTGTAACAGTAGACCCAGTAGCCTTGCCTGACCTGTGGTCCCCTTGAACAGTGTCTGACAGTGACAACCCCCGCTTTCCACTCAGCTGGTACTATGCAAGAAGTCAAGTAGATACTGTTAAGGTCTAAAATCCCATGCACAATCATAGAGGAGAGTGCTTGTAGGATGGTGACAGGGCAGAGGTCATCTGGTAAGTTCAATTTAAAAGTTAACAACAACTTATAAAGTGCCTAAGGGCAGGTGGCGGTGAATAATATCCAACTGTATGGGGTTAGTTGTAATAAAGCTGTGAGCGCCCTGATGGGAAGGCTAAATTGCATGGCTTTTATAGAGTTATAGATGTCAACAAACGCACTCTGCCAAATTGCCATACAGTGCCTCGGAATCTGGGCAGTTTACTTTACAGCAGGAAGAATAGGTGAAGTCAATCACCATCTTTGGCAATTTCTAAGGAGTGCAATATTTGACAGCATTTCCTAACTGGCATTAAACAGGGCTTTTTGTAGTGTTTCAAATGGGTCTTGTAGAGTCTCCTATACTACTGGCTGTGAAGATGATGCCATTTGCACTGTAATTGGCACACCTTGAGCTGTAACTTTTCAGGGCTTCCATAAAAAAGGGAGAGGACTTCTTAGAGGAGTCTTCAAGAGGTTTCAGCACCAGCAGCCAGACGGGCAGAGCCTATGGGTCAGGTTGAGGGTTAAGGACATAATACAGTGTAAGGGGGCAGGCATGGGCAGCAATGCTTCCTCATAATCACTTACCACCGAGGTACTGCCTCCTCCCCTGATTATCAAAGTCCCTGTCAGACTCAGCTATGAATAAAGACAGTGGAATCCTGAGGGCCGAGCTCTTGCTCATCTCTAACTTGTTTGCTAGTGTCTGCATATAGAACAATGTAAAAAGAGAACAGTAATGATAAACACCCGTAGATCCTGTATCAATATAACTATGTTTACAAACATATATTGTAATACTATTTGCATCACTGATGGAGCAGTGATAATATATAATATTATGACAACTTCATGGTGCAACATGTTATCAGGTCATTAGAACAGATGAGCAGAGAGTAATGTAATAGTAATACTAGTGTTACCTTTTCCACCATGGTTTGATAATTTGTATGACACAAGGGCACAAGCCACTGGGGCACTGAGCATGCACCTTTCTATCACCCCAGGATCCTCCTTGTTAATTTTACTTCCATGTGGGTTTTGCTAGTGGATCCGTTAATGATTCCAGTCATTTTAGAAGTTGGTTTGTATGCAATAGATATAATTTCTCTAAGGACATCAGGCTTGCCAGAAGTAGGGAGTCTGAAATTGAGCATTCAGGAGGAAGAAATACTTTTTAAAATGTGAGAATCATATTAATTGTGGCATTCGCGTAAGCAAGGAAACAATATATTATCTTATAATACCTGAGGGCTCCTGGGATTGTGTCTGAGCCCTCGAAATTTAGCTAAACATGGCATAGCTCGGAGGGAGGCTTAGAATGTCAGACATCAAGGAGGACTCTCCACCAATCATTAATGAAGATGAAAGGAAACGGGATTGGTTAGAAATGTGCCCAATTAATTGTGCGATCAGAAGTTACTAATGTTTACTTCATTAAAGACAGCATCCAAGATGATGGTCTTCAGTGTTTGAGTGTAGGTGAGAGGCGGTTCAAGAAAAGACACCAGGGGGGCATGGCCAGCAACATGGCCGAGTAGACGCTTCTGCCGATGCTCCGGCAGCCCATACTGAATCCTGCTACAATCCTGCCTGTTAGACACCTTCTAATTTAGCATATCTCCAAGTGCCCAAGAGACAAGAGAGGCGAGGGGCCATGACTAGAAAGAAGCACAGCCCACCAGTGTAAGCTCCGGCGATGCCAATTGGGAGCAACGCGGCCACCCAAAATGGCAGAGGGCCGATAACTGGCCTTCTGAGGGAGGCGGCGGCTCGAGAAGCACTGGTGAATGGGGCGGTTTAGCCCCCATGAGAACAGCTCAGCAACAGCCAAGTTTCGAGGCCGCGCGGAGACGATGAGGCGACGCGGAGGGACAGGCGCGGCCCCTGCTGGTGGAAGGGACTCTGCACCGGCCGTGGGGGATAACACATCTGAACTCCTCTGTGGCCCTCCTGGGTGCGCCGTGCTCGGGGGTGAGGGAGTGGTGACCCCCCCAGCGTGAGGTCCAGCTGGCAGGAGGGTGACCCCTGTAAGCCCCCGATGTGGCCGGTAAGTGCAGAACTACACTGATGGTCCCCGGCGGGGCTTGCAGCTGCAACGGCCATCATCCTGATGTCCTGGTGGAGGCCACGATCCAGGACGGGGCCACAACGCCCATCTGGTGCCACAGACAGACTGCGAATCCACGAGCACCCGCCCAAGAGACGACCGAGCTGAGGACACCGAGTGGTAAAGGCGTGTGGGGACCAAAGCCCATCGAACTGCGCTGGGAAGACGACGGGAGGAAAGAGGGCCCGTCCCCGGAACCTGAGGCCGGACGCACCTCCAGACAGGCTGGTCTGGGGGTGACGAAGAAGAGAGGATCGGGGGGACGATTGAAGCTTGGAAAGGTACCGGCATAGCAGCTAGCCAGACGTGCAAGCACGAAGAGCTACCGTCCAGAAGCAGAGCTGGGTTGGACCACCGGGTAAGGGTTAGGGGAGAGGATGTAGCCTAATGGCTAGGGCGGTCGATCTCAAATCTGGGGAACCGGATTCGAGTCTCGGCAATGACGCTCAACATCCTGTGATTCTGGGCAAATCGCTTAATCTCCCCATGCCTAACAAAAAAAATGAATGTGTCCTTGTGTAACGCAACTGTGCTCAGTTAAAGCGCTCTGATACCTGATACGTTCGGGTCAAGTTCGCGCTATTTAAAACTACGGGAAGCAACAGCGAACGCTGAGAGGCCACTAGATTGTAGCAGGAGCATGGGGCCCTGGCGGCCAACAGGAAAAAAAAAGAAAGTGGGGGGACCCGTTCAACAGAAGCAAGAGCACGGCAAGTATGCAGCTCCTCCTCGTCTAACTAGAGAGGCCCAAACACTGTGAAAAGGTGAGGGGGCATTAGACGTCGCACCCCCCCTTTGCTTCTCCCCCCGACACAACAGAGAGGCGAGGGAGTGTGGAGGCAAGAGACACCTGGTAGACACTGGGAGGCGTATCGGGGGACCAGCAGCCACCGGAGGGGGAGTCTAAAGAACCCTCCCACATCAAACGTGGTACACTGCACACCTGCTCGTCAGGAAACACGCAGGGATGAGACCATCGCACCACAGCGAGATAATTGAGCCCCCTAGATACACCAGTGACAGACAGCTCACAATGGCGAGAGATAAAGACCCTAAAGCCACCAAGCAGGGCAAAATGGACAAATACACAAAAGCGATCCCCCCTCCATCAGAAGCAGCAAGCGAGGCGAGCGCCCTGCCAGATA
Source organism: Calotriton arnoldi (assembly GCA_963921515.1). NCBI lineage: Eukaryota > Metazoa > Chordata > Amphibia > Caudata > Salamandridae > Calotriton > Calotriton arnoldi. The sequence continues at coordinate 159,799 of CAWUFW010019169.1, forward strand.
ACGATACCCTCCTGCAAGCGATTCACTCCTCAAGAGAGATGTTGGAAGGAAGAATGGCTGAGTTACGATCGGAGGTGACCCTCCTGTGGCAAGACATGCGTAACATCTCCGAGAGGGTGACACAAATGGAACGCCGCATTTCCAAAGTGGAAGACACATCAGGCACCCTGCAGAAAGAAGTCTCTGGCCTAACAGCGGCGCTGAGGGAAGTAACCTGGAGAGTGGACGATGCCGAAAACAGGGCCCGCAGGAATAATCTGCACTTTATTGGATTTCCGGAAGGTGCGGACCCCGAAGTGTTTCTGACCACATGGCTCAAAGACTCACTACCAGCGGCCAAATTGTCAGACTGCTTCATTATCGAGCGGGCCCACAGGATGTCTAGTGTGCGGCCACCACCAGTGGCCCCCCCGAGACCAATGATTTCTTAACTTCCAAGACCGTGACTTAATACTCCGGGAGTGGAGAAAGCTCAGGGAACTCAAACACGCAAACTCCAAGATAATGGCGTTCCCAGACTACTCCCGGGAAGTGCAATGACTTCAACGTACATTCGACTCTGTCAAGGTTAAACTTAGAGCTCTTCGACTCCAATACATGCTGCTCTTCCCCGCAAAATTGAAAGTTCTCTTCCAGGACAAATCCTACTTTTTTTAGACGCCTGAAGAGGCTTGAGCATGGGTTGAGGAGCGCCCCACACTGAGGCGAAGCCAAGGGGCAGGGGAACCCCCACAAAGGGGCGCTAAAAAAATAATGGGCTCTAGGCCAAGGTAAGAAAAAAGGAGACGCCTGACCACTGAGACTCGGGGGACACGGGCAGGAACCCCATTTCATATACCATTTAAGGGTGGGAGCGGGGGTCAATTCTCATACTCGGAGGAGGATGCGACAAATGATAAACCCAGGAAAAAACAACCTGGTGAGCGGGAGTGCAGAATGCCAGATCTGTCGGATGGAGGCAGCTCAGCTGATGAAGGCAGTGACCACCCGCTCCTCCACAACGTCAACCTTATGGAACACACGACCATGGAGGCCACTGGGCTAACATTAACAGAGCAACAACCCCTAACAGAGACTGAAGAAGGACGTAAAATGGAGCCGACCAGTGGCCGAGCCAGTCCGGAACGACTAGGACCCTCCCCTTAGGCAGCGGCTGCCTCAAGCCCAATAGACATACGGACTAACTACAAGTCTATATCTTTTTGTCTGTTTAATTTTTCACTGTTTACAGTAGATTGATTTGAGTTAAGGGGAGGGAAGTGGTACAGACCTCTCAGACTATACCTACGTCAATATTGTCATGTTGACCATTGGGGACTTTGGCGTGGGAGAGCGTGGGGTGGGGTGGGGTGGGGGAACCAGAGGGGGGGACGGGCAAAAAATAGCATTGCCTGAGGGATTGTTATTTACTTTTTCAGCCAGACGCCAGAAACAAGGAACAGCCCACAAACAGTCTAACGCGCTAACCAGCTGCAGGGCACATATGAGCGGTAGGCACGAGACCACACACAGGTACAATGGGTGAAAAGACCTATTCAGTGCTGACCTGGAATATCAACGGAATGGGGAACAAGGTTAAGAGGGGCTGGTTACCAGATACCTTAAGACGCTTAAACCCGACATAGGGGGTCATTACGATGGCGGTCGGAAAAGCAAGCCGACCGCCATGGTAGCGGGAAACACCGCCCGCCGCTACCGCGGGAAAACCGACGGCTAGATTAGGATCCTCGGTGGTAAAATTCCAACCGTGGCGGAAAGGAGACCCAAGAAACCGCCGTTCGCCTGCGGAGAAGGCCCAAACCCGTTCGCGGCGGTCTGTTTCGCATCGGAAACAGCCCAAACGACCGCAACCACAGCGGAGACACCGCCATCGAAATTATGATATTCCCGACATCGCCGCGGTGCAGTGCGCGATTTCCGACCGCCGCGGTCGACAACATTGATGAATGAGTGAGACGGCGGAAGCGCCGTAGCCAAGCCACCGCTGCGTACGCTCCGTGAAAAAAATGGCGGACGCGAGAAAAACACACAACATGCCCCCAAAGTGCACCAACAAAACAAGGCATGCACCCAAAAATACCTAACACATCCCAAAGACACACCCCCATGGGAAACTCCAAAACTACAAATCCCAGGTCCACACACACACCACACCTGCAACCAATACCCCATCCTGACACACCCACAGAGACCAGTATAAATCCAGCCCCGAACAGACCACAATCCTTTGCAAAACTCCCCAACTGAAGGAACATTCACCACAGATGACAGGAGAGGCAAATCTGTACAACACACACACATCACCACCACCACCACCACTTCCACACCTGCACCTCTAACACCTTTGCACAGCACACACCATACACATCACAACCACCACTGCCACATCCAAACCTGCACCTTAAACACCTTGACACATCACACACCATGTCACCACAGAGAATGCCCAAATTCACTGAGAGTGAGTTGAGGGTCATGGTTGATGAGATAATCAGGGTAGAACCACAATTGTTTGGTAACCAGGTCCAACAGACACCACTAGCAACAAGAACGCAAATGTGGAGAAGGATAGTAGAAAGGTAAATGCAGTAGGGACCGTGCCACGCAATAGAGATGAAATCGTGAAGAGGTGGCATGATCTGAAGGCAGTGGTCAAGAAGAAGAGAGCCAAGAACCATGAGCTGGCTCACAGGACAGGCAGTGGCCCTGCCGTTCCACTCAAAACATTCACTGAATGGTAGGAGAAGGTGCTTGGCATTCTACATCCAGAGAGTCTCTCAGGAATACCCGGGGGAGTGGAGGCTGGTAAGTACAAACAAATGCCTAACATCACACAAATGTACTGTCTTTCACTACTACAAAATAATACCTCCTAGGTTCAAATTTATTCATGTGCACAACACTCCCCCCAACACATCTCTCACAGATTCAACAGACACTCACCCTGAAGCCCCCCAAAGGTAGTTAGCAACATCACCATGGGTACATGTGTACATGCTGCCAGCACTACAACCCCCACCAGGCCCCCTTGTCCTACAGCTGCGCAAGATGGAGCCCTCCACCCCAACCCATGTGCCAACCATAGCATTGCTCACCTTAACCTAACAGGTAGGTAGCCATCCCTACAGGGAGGTAGGTGGGTGTTTGGGAAGCCTGCACTACAACTCCCACCAGGCCCCCTTGTCCCACAGCTGAGCAGGATGGAGCACTCCCCCCCACCCAGAAGCATGCCTCAGCCATTGTGTGCTTAACCCTCACCTAACAGGTAGGTAGCCATCTTTACAGGGAGGTGTGTAGGGAATAGGGAGGCCTACACCACAACTCCCAACAGGCCCCCTTGTCCCACAGCTGAGCAGGATGGAGCACTCCCCCCACCCAGAAGCATGCCTCAGCCATTGTGTGCTTCACCCTCACCTAACAGGTAAGTAGCCATCTTTACAGGGAGGTGTGTAGGGAATAGGGAGGCCTGCACCACAACTCCCACCAGGCCCCCTTGTCCCACAGCTGAGCAGGATGGAGCACTCCCCCCACCCAGAAGCATGCCTCAGCCATTGTGTGCTTCACCCTCACCTAACAGGTAGGTAGCCATCTTTACAGGGAGGTGTGTTTGGAATAGGGAGGCCTGCACTACAACTCCCACCAGGCCCCCTTGTCCTACAGCTGCGCAAGATGGAGCACTCCCCCCAGCCACAAGCATGTGGCAGATATTGAATGTCACTCATCAAACTTACGGGTAGGTAACCATTTCAACTGGGAGTGTTGTTCTTAATTGGTGACACAGCAGCATAACTCACAACAGGCCCCCTACTCCCACAGCTCAGCATGATGGAGCACTTGTCCCACTCATAGGCATGTGACGTCTGTGCAGCCGCACATGACACCATGCCACTTAGTCCACAGTCACCTACACAAATCATGCAAAACAGTTGTGTTGTAGTCACCATGCACAAGTCTCTGTTCAAAAATGACCTACATTGTGTACACTGTGCCAGGCATCACACACTGCAACACTAACAACGATCATGCTGCCCTGCAGCTGTGTCTGGCCGGTTGTTTGGCCAAGTGCAAATCACCCATGTCATACCACAGTGTTGCAATGTAAACAGTGGAAGTGCAGTGTACCCAAAAACTACACTGCAGCTGGGACTCACAATGCTAAACTAAGCACATCCAAAATGTCCTGCAACACACCCAGCTACCACAGTGCTGCACTGAATTGCAGAACAGCACCTTGTCTGACTAAAATTGTCAAAGGTGTCTTGTTCGGACCACCAATGTGTGTATGCATTGACAATGTTCACATCTCACACTGTCTGAACAGTGCTGGTATAGTCTGGCCCCAAAAGCACATATTGTCTGCACAGGGCTGAGTACATCTCACACACACACCACTGTTGACCACAACATGTCAGTGTATGGATGCCCTGGAACAACTGCTACACCAGTACAGTGCTCATGTTCTCAGGTCCACAAATACCATGAAACCATGACAGTGTGGAAATGTATGCTGGGTGAGATGTTCACCCTGCTGTATGTCACCACTGTGCTGGGAGACACTACCCCTTGCACTATTGTGCCTTCAAATGTTGGGGGAGTGAACCCCACAGCCAGATAGGTGGGACAACAGTGATGGGGGGCTATACCCCATGACCAAATGTAATCTGAAATCAATGTGTACAAAAAGCCACACACACATTTTGCTCACCACACGCACATTCCATCCAAAAATTTCAACCAAATGCAGGCATGCCATCACCTTAGATGTTGCGGTGAAAGCTGTTGGATATGTCCGACGTGGCTGCAGGTGAGGCTCCAACATGGCACATAGGTTCTGCAGGGTTTGTCGGTCCAGCCTGAATTTGCAGATTATATCCTCATTCTCCATGTCTGCCAGGACTGTGAACAGACGATGGATATTGGGCCTCCTCCTCCTAGGACAGATCAAAGTACACAGATGTCAATGCAGAAGACCATGAAATGTGCATTATATCAATTTTTTCTAGAGACACATTCCCAAATTTTACAACATGCACCATTAACCGACAGGGCACTTCACAAGTAGGTACACATCAGGCACACTACTCGTACACCTGTCCCCTTACCAGCAGCAATTATCTGTGCACCCCTCCGGCTCATTCGCATGGACAGTGTGATATACTAACAGATATATGTGCACACCTGTGAGTATGACCCCCAGCATATGTTACTAATTGCAATACTACCCTAACACACCGTGTTGCTGGCCCTGATACACCCCCCAACACAGGTTGCACATGGCACACATCAACTACACACTGACCACCGGCTGAGCGTGGGGGACACGTGTGTGCATGTGCATAACACAATGTGCCAGTTGCTGATGCCCCTAGTTCAGTGAATGAGACGACATTGTGCGTTACATTGCACACACAGACATTGACCATTATCTACATATGCTATGCAACACATTAACTGGACAGTCTACATTTCATTACACAGCACATGTGACATGTGCGAGTGTATATGCCCATGCAATGTATTGGCGACCCATATATGGTATGTGTTGGTGACGTGGAGTGACATGTCCCTTTTGTGCATTTGCCCTCATGAGGACCCTTCAATTGTTGAGACACTGGGCACTGTACATGTTGGCCTATGCATAGAGCTGGAGGACACGTTTGGTGCAGCAAAGCTACTCCACAACTCCATTAACGGTCACTCCAGGCACTGTCTGGCACACATATGGCGGTGCCTACCGCTTGACACCTGCGGACTGGCACCGCCCATACCCCAGGCCCGGTCGCGGTAGACACCGCCAGATATGTATGTGACAATGGTGGTCACTATGCACCGCTACCCAAATCACGGTCACTCCATGCACTGTCTGGCACACATATGGCGGTGCCTACCGCTTGACACCTGCGGACTGGCACCGCCCATACCCCAGGCCCGGTCGCGGTAGACACCGCCAGATATGTATGTGACAATGGCAGTCACTATGCACCGCTTCCCAAATCACGGTCACTCCAGGCACTGTCTGGCACACATTTGGCGGGGCCTGCCGCCTGGCCCCTGTGGTGTGTCACCGCCATGGAACATGCCCTTGCAGCCAATGGGAAGCACCCTCGCGGTAGCCTGATGCGGATTTGAAAATCGCGGTAGGCGTGCACCGCCACCGCAGAGGCAGACATTGGATGTTTTTGAATGAGGCAGACCTGGTACACCAATTGCAGCACCCTGGGACCACTGACACAGCCCCAGGGGCCTATATATGTGTGGGAGGGTGCCCCACATTCCCACAGCTACCAGGGACTGCTGACTGACAACCCTCACCTGCTGCTGCTGCCTCAAGGGACTGCTGGCTGCCACCCTCCACCTGCTGCCTCCAGGGACTGCTGGCTGCCACCCTCCACCTGCTGCTGCTGCCTCCAGGGACTGCTGGCTGCCACCCTCTGTGAGAAGTTGGCCTGGTATATGCTGTCCACTAATTATAGTGGGCACCTTGCACCAGTCCAAACAACCCCTTATTGGAGATAGGTTAAAGACAACCTTTATTGAAAGCTATCCTAGTGGTAGCTATGGAGAGCAGCCTTCAGGCTAAGTCTTGAAGGAATGTAAAGCGGCTTGTTTTACCAGTCTATAATCTCTTGAGTGACCAAATGAAAGAGGACCACACCAGGTATATATATAAAATATATGTATTTAGTCTTAAACACACCCCTCTGGTCTCTTTATGAGGCTAGAGTTCGGAGTACATAAGTTACAAGTCAGTTATCAACAGTAATAGCACAAATACACGTATGAGCCCTAGGGGCGTACCAAACCATATACCAATAAAGTGGTATAATAACCACGACTGAGCTAGACACAAGGCCTAAAGCCTGTAGAAGTGCTTGGACCCCAAGGAACCACCCAAGGTAGTGACACAGGGGACCCACGGGGGATGCGTGCAGTGTGAGAACACAGCCGCGAGCCACCGTTAACTTCTATGGGGAAAGTCGCGGTTGGATTTTTAAAAGGAAAGGACACTTAGAGGAGGACTAGGCGCAAATCCCTTTAGAACTAGGCAGTTCTAGAGTCAATACCCACGGGAGCACCGGAGTACTCGAGTTACCTCACCCAGGGAAGCCGGGTGCATAGGTGTCTTTTGTCGTCGGGTTTCGTCGTCGTTTTCAATGGCGATCTGCTGCAGCAGGCTGCTGGCGACCAAGTCGAAAGTGTCCGGGTGGATCCAAGGGTGGATCGAAGATCTGAAGAACCTGAAAGCAGAGGGGACAGAGTCTGGGTCACTAGACAGTGACCAGGAAGGCGATGAGCAGATGCCCACCGATGTCGGGTGCTTCAGGTAGGTTGACGGTTGTCTTGACTCTTCAGCCATGAGGTCCAGGAGGTGTCGACGACAACCAGGAGCTGGATTCGAGCTGTCCCACAACGTCTGTCGATTGCTGAGGTGTTGGCGACCGGATTGGACCCAACAAGCCTTGGCAACGGCAAGTCACGTGGAAACAAAGAAAGGACGTGGATGCAGACCAGCAAGGTCTGAGGGACTCACCCAGCAAGGGTAAGTCAGGGCACATCTGGAGCAACCAGGAAAGCCCAAGCAGAAGAAGAGTTGCCTTCGGGAGGGCCCACTAGCCAATGGACTAGCGACCGTGAAGGAGCCTCGAGTGGACACACTTAGAGCTGGCTCACAGGACACTCGTGGAGTAGAGGCCAGTGATCTTCGGTGCAGGTGGTGCTGGAGGCAGGGGCTACTCGGAGCCCAAAGCACAACTTCGTGGGAGGCCAGGAAGAGGATGCACTTGCAAAAGTTCTTGGTGTCCAGGGGTCACGATTCCACGTTACTCACGATAGCTACGGGCCTCAGCTTCGCTGGGGACTCAGGGCAGCCTTGGCAAAGTCTGGAAATCCACCTCTGGTGTTGCAAAGACTTCGGCGTCCGGCAGGAGCTTCAGCGATGCAGACCGGACAATTGCTTCTTAGGTGCCTGCCAAGCAGGGGAGTCACTCCTTGACCCCAAGGGAGATTCTTCAGTCCTCTAATCTTCAAGTAGAGCGTCGAAGGTCCAAGATTCGGCTTCAGAGTTTCGTCCAGGGTAATCTAAAGTCCTAAGGACTGGGGTCCCATACTTATACTAAGTTAGGGGGTTGGACATACTCTGGGGACCCACCTGTGGGAGAACCATTCCCTTAGTCCAGTTTCACGCCAGAGCAGGGGCAGGTAGCCCCTGCAACCGGTTTGAACTGGGCTATGCACAGGGACACCAAATGTGCCCCCTGTGCAGGACTTCAAAGCACCAGAGAGTGCTCCCGCCCAGCCCCAATACACATTATCCTGTCTGGGGAGGTGGTTACACCTCCCTGCGACAGGAAACCTATTGTCCAGGCCTCCCCTGCCAGAGTTTCAGTCAGCAGCAGGAGGCCAGACCTGTGTCTGTGGCAGCGGCATCCATTTTGTGATGCCAGGGCTCTGTAAAGAAGTTACCGGGTAGGCCGGTGGGTACATGTCTCTCCCTCTAGAAGGGTGGAATGCTACCCCTGCCACCAGGACTGGCGGGGGGTAGTATTCCAAGATGTTTGACACCAAACACAACATGTTTTGGTGCAGCTAGTCCAAAGTTAGCATTGTACCGCGAGGATATAATGCACTTAAGAGTATATGGTCAGGCTGTACCACAAACAGCATCAGAGGAGGGACTCCGAACACTGCAGAGGGGCTCTGCTCATGCAGGGGCACCCTCTCACATAAAAAATAAGCACTCTGCCTTCAGGATTGTAAAGGCCTGCCATAGGAGTGACTTATAGGTTTACAGTGTGTGCATTGGTAGTGATATAGGTAGCCTATATCACAGTAAGGGGTGCATGCACCACCTTACCCAGGCTGCAGTAGCAGACCTGTGGTGTAATTTTGGCTGGCCTTCCAGGGGTGGCATAATACATGCTTCAGCCCCTGGCAGGCCTCTGGGGTACCTATGCCCTGGGTACATAGTATACCATATACTAGGGACTTATAAGGGCACTCCAGATTCCAATCAAAGATGTACCTAAGGTACATGGAAACCATTTTAGAGAGGAAGCAGCTAGGCTGGGGTTCTGATTAGCAGGGCCCCAGCCAGACTAAAGTCGAAAAACAGTGAAGCATCAGCAAAAAGTGGGGGTACCCATGTGAAGCAGATCCTACTCTCCTACACAACCCCCCCCCCAAACGCAGGGACATTAAACTAACCTTGTCCAGTTGAGTCTTCATGTTCTAAGTGGAAGTACCTAGAGAATCCATCTGCATTGGCATGGTTACTCCCAGGTCTATGTTCCACTGTAAAGTCCATCCCCTGTAGGGAAATGGACCACCTAAGCAGTTTGGGGTTTTCACCCTTCATTTGTTTTAGCCATAAGAGGGGCTTATGGTCTGTTTGAACAAGGAAGTGAGTACCAAACAAGTATGGCCTCAACTTCTTCAGAGCCCAGACCACAGCAAAGGCCTCCCTCTCAATGGCTGACCAACGTTTCTCTCTAGGGGTCAGCCTTCTGCTAATGAAAGCTACTGGCTGATCCTGACCTTCTTCATTCAATTGTGACAGTACAGCCCCTACCCCCAATTCAGATGCATCTGTTTGGACAATGAACTTCTTGGAGTAATCAGGACTCTGGAGAATGGGAGCAGTGCACATGGCCTGCTTCAGGTCATCAAATGCCTTTTGACAGTTAGCTGTCCACTGAACCTTTTTGGGCATTTTCTTGGAAGTTAAGTCATTCAGGGGTGTCACTATTGATCCATACCCCTGGACAAATCTCCTATAGTACCCAGTCAGGCCTAAGAAGGCTCTCACCTGAGTCTGGGTAGTTGGAGCAACCCAGTCCATGATGGTCTGGATTTTGCTCTGCAGTGGTTGAACCTGGCCTCCACCTACAAGGTGGCCAAGGTACACAACCTGACTCTGCCCTATCTGGCACTTGGTGGCCTTGATAGTGAGGCCTGCCTTTTGCAGGGCCTCTAAAACATTTCTGAGGTGGACCAGGTGATCCTCCCAGGTGGAGCTAAAGACAGCAATATCATCTAGATATGCTGCACTATAGGCTTCCAGACCTGTAAGGACTGTATTCACCAACCTCTGAAAAGTGGCAGGCGCATTCTTCAAACCAAAGGGCATTACCACAAATTGATAAGGCCCACTAGGGGTTGAGAATGCTGTTTTTGGCTTTGCACCATCAGCTAGCCTGATCTGCCAGTAGCCAGCTGTTAGGTCAAATGTGCTTAGATACTTGGCTGAGGCCAAAGTGTCTATTAGCTCATCTGCCCTGGGTATTGGATGGGCATCAGTCCTAGTGACTGCATTGAGACCCCTGTAGTCCACACAAAACCTCATCTCTCTTTTCCCACCACTGGTGTGAGATTTTGGCACAAGGACCACTGGACTAGCCCAAGGGCTATCTGAGGGTTCAATAACTCCCAAATCCAACATCTTCTGGACTTCTGTCCTGATACAGTCCCTGACATGGTCAGGTTGCCTATAAATCTTATTTTTAATAGGCAGACTGTCCCCAGTGTCCACTTCATGAGTGCACCAGGTGGTCTGACTGGGTGTCAGAGAGAACATATGCCTGAACTGATTGAGCACCTGTCTGCAATCAGTTTGCTGCTGGGCAGTGAGGCTGCCTGCCAAGGCTACACCATAAACTGACCCATCATCAGGGTTCTGTGAGAGCAGGTCAGGGAGTGGGTCACTCTCTTCCTCCTGTCCCTCATCAGTAGCCATGAGCAAGCCCATGTCTGCCCTGTCCACTTATGGTTTCAATCTGTTGACATGGAGAACCCTGTGGGGACTCCTGGGTGTTCCTAGGTCTACTAAATAGGTAACCTCACCCTTCTGTTCAACAATGGTATGGGGTCCACTCCATTTGTCTTGGAGAGCTGCTGGGGCCACTGGCTCCAACACCCATACCTTCTGTCCTGGCTGGTAAACAGTCAGTACAGCCTTTTGGTCATGCCAGGCTTTTTGCAGTTCCTGGCTAGCCTCAAGGTTTTTAGTTGCCTTTTTCATGTACTCAGCCATCCTGGAGCGGAGACCAAGTACATAGTCCACTATGTCCTGCTTTGGGGGCTTGAGAGGTAACTCCCATCCTTCCTTCACCAGGCACAATGGACCCCTGACAGGGTGGCCAAACAAAAGTTCAAAAGGGCTGTAGCCAACCCCCTTTTGATGCACCTCCCTGTATGCAAATAAAAGGCAGGGCAAGAGTATGTCCCATCTTCGCCTAAGCTTCTCTGGGAGCCCTTTAATCATGCCCTTCAAGGTTTTGTTGAATCTCTCAACTAAACCATTGCATTGTGGGTGATAGGGTGTGGTGAACTTGTAAGTCCCTCCACACTCCTTCCACATTGCTTTCAAGTATCCAGACATAAAGTTTGCATCCCTGTCTGATACAACCTCCTTAGGGAAGCCCACTCTTGAGAAAATTCCCAGGAGGGCTCTTGCCACCACAGGTGCTGTAGTGGTCCTAAGGGGAATAGCCTCTGGGTACCTGGTGGCATGGTCCACCACCACCAGGATAAACCTGTGCCCAGATGCTGTTTGGGGATCCATGGGACCAACAATGTCAATCCCCACCCTTTCAAAGGGGACCCCCACCACAGGTAGTGGTATCAGCGGGGCCTTTGTAGTGCCACCTGCCTTGCCACTGGCCTGGCAGGTTACACAGGAGCGACAAAACTCCTTGGTGTCTTCTGACATGTGGGGCCAGTGAAAGTGAGGGACAATTCTGTCCCAAGTCTTGTTCTGGCCCAGGTGACCTGCTAGAGGAATGTCATGGGCTAGGGTCAATAGGAAGCCCCTGAACTTCAGAGGTATAACCAACCTCCTGGTGGCACCAGGCTTGGGGTCTCTACACTCTGAGTACAAGAGTCCATCATCCCAATACACTTTATGGGGACCACTAGCATTCCCAGCAGCCTCAGCAGCAGCTTGCTGTCTGAGGGATTCAAAAGAGGGGCAGCTCTGCTGCTCCTGGCTCAGATCTGCCCTGGAAGGGCCCCCTGTCCCTAAGAACTCAACCTGATCAGGCTCAAGCTCCTCTGGGACAGTTCCTTCCTCAGGACTGAGATCATCTCCCTGAAGAGACTGATCTTCCTTCTGAGCCAAGGGGGAACGCACTGCCTTTACCCTACTCCTCCTCCTCTTGGATGGCACTTGGTCCCTTGTTCCAGGATCCAAGGCCTGTTCAGTGTTAGGCATTTTGCTCTGTGACCTGGTTACAGCAAACACATCTGCAGGGATGCCCAGCATTTCTGCATGGGTCCTGAGCTCCACTTCTGCCCAAGCTGAAGTTTCTAGATCATTGCCAAGCAAGCATTCAACTGGTAGGTCTGCACTTACCACAACCTTCTTAAGGCCAGTTACCCCTCCCCAGGAGAAGTTAACAACTGCCAGAGTATGGTCTGTTCTGACGTTGCTAGCATTGGTCACTTGGTACATTTCACCAATTATAATCTGCCCAGGATCCACAAGATCTTGTGTCACCATGGTGACACTTGCTCCTGTGTTCCTAAATGCCAAAGCCTCTTTTCCATTTATTAATGGCTGTTGTCTGTACTTGCCCAGATTACTGGGACTCACAGAGGAGGTCACATCCATGCCTCCATCACAGACTAGGACAGCCTGAGTGAGTTCTCTGACTAGGCCAGAGCTCATCTCCTTACCCAGTGTCAACCCTACTAAACCCTTGGCTTGTGTACTCCCACCACCAATTGTAACTGCACTAGGGGGAACAGGTGACTTAGGGGCATTGGTGGGGGCTGGAATAGAGTCTTTGGACTTGGTGCAATCACTGGTCCAGTGTGTCTTTTGCTTACAGACTTTGCACCATGGTTTCTTTTGGCCTTTCCCTTTGTTAGACTGTGAATTCCCACCTGAAGAAGATTTTTGGGGGCCTTGTGAAGACTTTTGGTCTTTACCCTTCTCCCCACCCTTGTCAGAGATCTTAGAATCTTGCTTCTTTGGGTCACCACCTTGGTTCTGTGCCTTCTGCCTCACCCTGGTTCTGACCCATTTGTCTGCCTTCTTTCCCAATTCTTGGGGAGAGGTCAGATCAGAGTCCACCAGGTACTGATGCAACAGCTGATTTTGACAGTTATTAAGAATCTGCTCCCTCATGATAAGATTAGACAATCCTTTGAAGTCACATACCTTACTGCCCCCCAACCAACCTTCCAGAGCCTTAGCAGAACAATCAACAAAGTCCACCCAGTCTTGATTATGTGCCTTTTGGGTATCTCTGAACTTTAACCTGTATTGTTCAGTTGTTAGGCCAAACCCATCAATCAATGCACTTTTTAAGACTGGATAATTATCAGCATCCTCTTCTCTAACAGAGAGGAGCTTATCTCTACCTTTGTCTGCAAAGGAGAGCCACAAGATTGCTGCCCACTGCTCCTGAGGGACCCTCTGTACTTTACAGGCCCTCTCCAGTGCAGTTATCCACTTGTGGATGTCATCCCCACTCTGGTAGGGAGGGACAATCTTGCTCAGGTTTCTATGGTCATAAGACCTTTCCCTACCACTAGGGAAGTTGCTGCCACCATGGGACTCTAGTCCCAACTTTTTCTTTGCCTTTCAAGCTCTTGGGACTCCCTGTCTATAGCCAACTGCTCTCTTCTGAGTCTCAACTGAGCTTCTCCATACTTGAGCAGTCTCTCTTTCCTCTCACTGGAGGATTCCCTCCTATGAGAGGAAACAGAGGTCCCTACTGAGGTGTCAGAGTGGTTAGACACCTGAGAAGGAGATCTAGACCTTCTGGGCACACTCACAACTCTTCCTGGAGGGACAAAGGGGAGGTCATTCTGATCCTCCTCCTCATCCTCAGGAGTAGCTGCATTATCCAGGTCAAGGTCATTGTCACCTTCCTAGCCAGTTTCAGAGGTCAGGTTCTGGGGATTTTCATCCCTGGTCCCTTCCTCATCTTCTGCCCCACCCTCTCTGCCTACCCTTGCAGACCCTATGGGTCTTCTAAGATCATCTAGCAGAAGCATCTCCAGGAGACGTTGGGTGTTGGCACTTTTGCCTGTCTTCAACTTCCTAATCTTGCACAACTCTCTCAATTCCAAGAATAGGAGGTTGTCATATTTGGATGGCAGGAGCCCACTGGTTCCTGGTAGTGAAGACATTACTAGTGAGGTGTGGTGTATGCACTACCTACTCTAGTGTGGCCTACTAAACTCTCTTGAGTTGTAGAAAGGGTGTGCTAGCCCTTAACACACAACTCTAAGTTCAGTAGAACTTACTGTATACTAAGCTTGTTTTATATGTACCTAAGGTACCCTTAGTGGTTTTCAGTTGATCAATTCAATTGAGAATATCTGGTAAAACAATAGCAAGCTGGAATCCCACACGCTGCACACCAATGTGAGAAGTTGGCCTGGTATATGCTGTCCACTAATTATAGTGGGCACCTTGCACCAGTCCAAACAACCCCTTATTGGAGATAGGTTAAAGACAACCTTTATTGAAAGCTATCCTAGTGGTAGCTATGGAGAGCAGCCTTCAGGCTAAGGGGCCGATTCCGATCTCGGTCGGAGGCGCACCCAATACCATTCGGTCGGGAAAAAAGCCATGCGAATGCCTGTTTCCCGACCGATCCGTACAGCACACCGAACGAGTAAGTACGATGCGCACAACAGCACAGAATCCGGCCGAGTCGTACTCACCCAATCCAGGTCCTGTTCTCCGACCGAGGTGAATCCGGAAACGCAGAATCGAGTCGCACGGAAGGGAAAATGCAGCTCCGTCCGGCTGAACAAGTACGATGCGCTTTCCGTACGCGCCGAACCCGTCGCTACGCACGGCACGTCAAAGCATCCGGGAGAGGCGCACAAAAGCTCCGATTCGCGCCACAACACGATCCACGGCTACGAGGCGAACACGCCAGCGATGAGGACGACGCGAAGCGACGAGGACGACGCGAAGCAACGAGAAGGACGAACGACACGAACCAACCATGAATCCCTTCGTCCCGATCATACCAATATTCTACATCTACTACCGGAACAGGCACGGACGCGTACGGCGCAGAAGGTAAGTCAGACACCAACCACAAAACACATACAACACGTACACGACACATCACACACACAGAGGGATGCAGAATTTACTTACACCAGCAACAGCAGCACCATAGGGGCGGGATGCCCATCACCAATGCCACATATGCACACAGGGGCCTGGATGCGCACCACCACTACCACCCCTACCCAGGGGGGGCTGGATGCCAACCACTACTACCACCCTTAGCCATGGGGGTGCCAGATGCCCACCACTACTACCACCCTTACCCCGGGGGGCTGGATGCCTACCACTACTACCACCCTTAGCCAGGGGGGCTGGATGCCTACCACTACTACCACCCTTACCCAGGGGGGCTGGATGCCTACCACTACTACCACCCTTAGCCATGGGGGTACCAGATGCCTACCACTACTACCACCCTTACCCAGGGGGGCTGGATGCCCACCACCACTACCACCCTTAGCCAGGGGGTGCCAGATGCCCACCACCACTACCACCCTTACCCAGGGGGCTGGATGCCTACCACTACTACCACCCTTAGCCAGGGGGCTGGATGCCTACCACTACTACCACCCTCACCCAGGGGGGCTGGATGCCTACCACTACTACCACCCTCACCCAGGGGGGCTGGATGCCTATCACTACTACCACCCTTACCCAGGGGAGGCTGGATGCCTACCACTACTACCACCCTCACCCAGGGGGGCTGGATGCCTACCACAACTACCACCCTCACCCAGGGGGGCTGGATGCCTACCACTACTACCACCCTAAGCCAGGGGGCTGGATGCCTACCACTACTACCACCCTAAGCCAGGGGGCTGGATGCCCACCACCACTACCACCCTTAGCCAGGGGGTGCCAGATGCCCACCACCACTACCACCCTTACCCAGGGGGCTGGATGCCTACCACTACTACCACCCTTAGCCAGGGGGCTGGATGCCTACCACTACTACCACCCTCACCCAGGGGGGCTGGATGCCTACCACTACTACCACCCTCACCCAGGGGGGGCTGGATGCCTACCACTACTACCACCCTTACCCAGGGCGGGCTGGATGCCTACCACTACTACCACCCTCACCCAGGGGGGGCTGGATGCCTACCACTACTACCACCCTTACCCAGGGGGGCTGGATGCCTGTCACTACTACCACCTCTACCCATGGGGGGCTGGATGCCTACCACCAACACCACCCCCACTCATAGGATGGACAATGCATGACACAACCAGCACACCACAACCTAGGGAATGCAAGAAAAAGACATCCCCCAACACCATGACAAGCGTGTGTAGACTGTGCCAAATGCCTACAACACCGAACATGACTTTGAACATACAATGTGACCCCCTAGCACATGTGCCACACATATATGTGTGTGGCCCCCACAATGCAAGCAGGCCATGACCATTGTGGCAATGGGGTCCAAACCCCCATCATCACAGTGACCAAAAGGTAAGTGTGGGGTCCATAGCTGAAGCACATTTTGAACAGTGTGGCAATGGGGTCCAAACCCCCATCATCACAGTGACCAAAATGTAAGTGTGGGGTCTATAGCTGAAGCAC
Source organism: Calotriton arnoldi (assembly GCA_963921515.1). Taxonomy (NCBI): domain Eukaryota; kingdom Metazoa; phylum Chordata; class Amphibia; order Caudata; family Salamandridae; genus Calotriton; species Calotriton arnoldi. The sequence goes on from CAWUFW010019169.1 coordinate 176,403, forward strand.
ATTTTGAACATTGTGGCAATGGGGTCCAAACCCCCATCATCACAGTGACCAAAAGGTAAGTGTGGGGTCCATAGCTGAAGCACATTTTGAACAGTGTGGCAATGGGGTCCAAACCCCCATCATCACAGTGACCAAAATGTAAGTGTGGGGTCTATAGCTGAAGCACATTTTGAACATTGTGGCAATGGGGTCCAAACCCCCATCATCACAGTGACCAAAATGTAAGTGTGGGGTCCATAGCTGAAGCACATTTTGAACAGTGTGGCAATGGGGTCCAAACCCCCATCATCACAGTGACCAAAATGTAAGTGTGGGGTCCATAGCTGAAGCACATTTTGAACATTGTGGCAATGGGGTCTAACGCCCCATCACCACAGTGACCAAAAGGTAAGTGTGGGGTCCATAGCTGAAGCACATTTTGAACATTGTGGCAATGGGGTCTAACGCCCCATCACCACAGTGACCAAAAGGTAAGTGTGGGGTCCATAGCTGAAGCACATTTTGAACATTGTGGAAATGGGGTCTAACGCCCCATCACCACAGTGACCAAAAGGTTAGTGTTGACAAAGAAAGAGCTGCAACTGCCAAACTGCACGGATGATTCCTGGTCACAGAACATAAAACACATCAGTGGCAAAGTAGTGCATGTGTCCCATTGCAACATAAATTGGGGGAGCCAAATACTGCAGTGCAAATAAGACATACCTTTGGCCATGTGCAGACAAACAACACCCATGGGGGCTGACACTGTCAACATTCATCAATGACACAATGACAGAAGTGACCATCAGAATGGAGACCCACATATTTGCACCAATGGGCACACAAATGCAGATACCCTGTGGAGACTGTAGATGTGAGGTGAACAGATACCATACCATGGCAGCAATGGGACACACAAACCATGATCATTGTGCTGACCGATGACCTAGGAGTCCCAGGGACAGCAGGGGAAACCCACCAAACGACATACAGCCAATGGCACACCCAAGATATGCCAATGCAGTGGTGCAGATGCACAAACACAAACAGGCAGACCCACACTGCACATCATACACAACAGGTGAGGGGGGGTGCCAGTGTCCCCAGGCAACCACACAACACATGAGGAGACCTGAATACCAATCATACAGATGTGCATACAGTGCCTCACAAAGGTAACTCATGGATCCAAATCCCCTATGTGGGCAAGCAGGCATTGTCAGATGAGAGGGAGCACAAATCACACATGTCACACAGGCACGTAGGAACAGCAACTGACACAGCAAGACACAGACACACCACAGCACTACCCCCAGGGCCCCCACAATGTGGTGACCCTGGGCTGCATTACAATCCCACTGTGATGACAAAGCTAAATGTCGTTCACACTGTGAACCACAGTCATGTGTCCTGAGCAACAAACTACCATCACACCTACACAAGCACAAATCAATCAGCATGGCCAGTAAGCCAAGGCCAACATGGAGGCAGGGGCCTAGCCGGGCAACAACTCTCATCTGCACACACTCAACACCACACCCCTCGACCTCCAACAATGTGCAGCAGTGAAGCACACATGCACTGGTGACATTGCACATGCACCCATGACTATTCCAGGGTGGTGGGTGGGAACCAAGGTGCAGAAACACATCACACATGGCCACTCAACAAGACTCCTGAATGTCTGACACACTGCACACTACGCTGTACATGGACATGACGGCAATACCACACCAACCAATGGGATCCCAGCCACAGTCACACACCAATGAAGAAGCCAAGGTCACCCACAAAGAACACACATAGACAACAACCAACATTGCAGCCCGGACCCTGAGGAGTGCCAGCAGTCACACACACAATGTGTCACAATCACTGAAAGATAACACAAACTGGAAATCACATGACAGGGGCAAACAACAAGAGCCAAGGGGAAACCTGACTGTGACCCATCTGCGTGTGCACACAAACTCAGCCCTGACAGCAAACACACCTATGGGTGACACCCTGATGACCAGTAATGTGCCATGCACCCACATCACAGAGAACCCAGGGAGAAGACTTTGGGGGAACATAGGTCAACTCAGCAAGCATCACAAACAGGTACAACACTAGGGATCACAGCTTGCACAGCTAAACGGAAGTGAACACACAGACATGCACATACAACACACACCTTGGGCGCAGGCAATGTCACAGGAGTACACACTGCTATGAGGGGACTCCACTACTGTGTGAGGAAAGCTGTGCCATATGTTGCCTCAGTAGGGCCCCATCATGTCAGCTGAGCACTTGGTCACACAATCAACAATTAGCACCAAATGAGGGCTCCCGTCACATCAGCCTGGTTATGGAAGTGCCAACGAAATCATCAGCACAGATCCAACACACTTGTATAGCAATGTTGCACTGACAACACAGATGAGTCCTTCCCCATTGATGCCCAAACCTGCATGTCCAGTGGAGATGGCCACACGGTCAGGGAAGTAGACGAATTAAACAATGGCAGGCACAACAGATGTGCAGGGGTGGAAGCCACAGATGTGAAATAGCTAATCTAAGTAGGAAATCCCATTGCCAAATACTGAACACATGACACCCTCAGATGCTGCTATGGATGACATGGATACACCACAGGATAGGACACATTCCCCCTGGACCACATGGGTTCCTGCACAGTAACACTTCATTATCATGAGACCAAATATCACCATCACTGCAGCAAGGGCATGGTTAGCATCATCAACAACATGTACATCAGAAGCATAAGCACTAGAGAATAGAAGGTTGCTTTATTCAGCATATGTGTGTAATGAAAACAAAGTCCAGAAAAAACACAAAGGCCAATGGCCAGTCCAAACAGGGTGACAGTGGCAGATGTCACCCTACGCATGCCTGCACAAAACCAGGGACAATCCACTAGGAGGGGCAACCGGGGGGGCAGGCCAGGCACCGCAGGGACAGGATCAGGGCTCACCAGGACGAAGCAGGGAAGGGGTGGTGGGTGCTGGAGAGCCACTGACAACTGCAGTGGAGGTGTCTGACATGGTGTGTGCCGGCACAACTGGGGGCATGACTCAGATGTTGTGGGTGCCGGCACGACTGCAGTGGACCCTGCAGATGGAGTGGACAGGTCCGCCACTGCAGTGCCCAAGTCAGACAGGGTGGTAGTGGACTCCACTGCAGTGCCTACCACCAGGGGAGGAGAATGGGGAACAGGCAAGGTGGGCTGGACAGAGGGGAGGACACCCTCACCACATCAGTGGCACAGACAAGCGCAGCGGGGGTGTGGTGCCGGGAGAGCAAGTGGCAGGGGGAGAAGGCCGGATCCTCTTGGGGATGGTATATCTGTGGGTGGGGGAACCTGGGGCAGGGTGTGGTGGGGGCACCTGTGGAGTGGGGGCCTGAGGGATGGAGGAAGGAGACCTGGTGCCTGAGCTGGAGGGCGGCGGCGGGGTCTTGCTCTTACGACTCCGGGGGGACTTGCGGGTGGGGGCCTCAGTCTGTCTGCGCCTGGGGGAGGGTGTCCGGGGGCGAGGGGCACTCTGCTCCATGTGGGTGGGCTTCCTCTTCCCCCTGAATGCTGTATCAGCTGGATCGGAGGGGAAGAGGCCGAGGTCACTGAGGAAGAGCCGCTGGGTCTGTGGGGTTGCAGGTGAGGCAAGGGAGGGTGCTTTGGAGGGAGAGGCAACTGAGGACTGCGCAGTGCTCGTGGATGCGTGTGTGTGTTCCAGGGCCCCATCCCCTGTGAGTCTGGTTTCAGTCCCCTGACTGTGCGTGCATGTGCGTTTTGTTTGTGACGTGTGTGTCTGTGTGCTGGACGTGTGTGTGCTGGTGTGTGCCTGTGCCGGTGTGTGTGTGCTTGGGACGGGTAAGGTGCTGGGGAGTGTGGATGGAGCAGAGGCAGGAGGGGTGAGGAACTGTCTGAGGAGGGACACTGCTGCCGTCAGGGAGGAGTCCATGGACCTATTGCCCCTCTGTAGGTCAGACATGCCCGATGAGATGCCCTCCATGAACGACACCAGCTGAGTCAACAGAGCGGTGTGCGCATGGAGGACACTCAGCATGGCTGTCTGCCCTACATGGAGCTGGCGAAGGAGGTACACAGACTCCTCACTCAGGGCAGCAGGGGACACAGGGGCAGGGGGTGCGGTGCCTGGCCCAAAGTAGACACGCTCCCAAACATGGGAGCCTCCACGGACCTGGGGAATGGGAGCCGATGGGAGGGCGGTGGTGGTGCTGGTGGTGGCAGGGACTGCAACACTAGCTGGGGTGTGGTGGCTGCTGACACCCGCCTCCATAAGGGAGTCATCCTCCGAGTTGCTCTGGTCCTCAGCTGAGGTGGATGGTGCTGAGGACTCCTCGGTGTGGCTCCCCTCGCCCTCCGTGCCACTGGGTCCCTCCGACCACTCCTCGGCTGCTGACCCAGTCTGGCTCTCCGGGCTCCTCCTGGTCCGTGGAGCTGTCCCCTTCCGTGGCCGTGGATGTATCTGCAAACAATGGGGAAACAGACAGACATCAGTCACCTGCACCAAACGCACACACCACTGTGAGCACAGCACATTACAGAGCAAGCCCTGGCATCATTAGTTGTACACTGCTAAAAGTGCCCTAACTGAACAGGAGATGCCAATTGTCAGTGTGATGCCAACCATGGCACTCATCCCACATGGCCTTGCACCCATCTGTCTGGTGTCTGTTGGATAGCAACACCCCAGTGTGGACACATGCACCAACTACACAGTAGTTGGACAGTGCAGAGGACACGGTGTAGCATGTGGACATGCACACATCACAACTCTTGCCACTGAGTCAGTACAGGTTTCTGGATGAAAGGGACGCCCAGAGTCAAATAGGAAATGCATGTGATGCATACCAGCGACAGACACCATGATGCACCCATGTCCTGATAGCCATCGCCACAATGGTGTGCATGTAGCACATGTCACTCCCCTGCAGGATCACCAATAAGTAGACACATGCCATGGCGGAGGCATGACTGCTAAGTCATACATCACTGTCTCAGTGATGTATGACTTGGCAGCCAGACAACAACACTCTGCACTGTGTCACAATAGTAGGTCATGGGGAATGCAAGTCCTGGAGCTGCACAAGTGCACATGTACATCCCCCACACAACACATCATCTTAACCCTCATCTGTCCAGGTCATACCGATTGGACATATGGGAGACCTGTGACACTACCCTCTGAACCTGAGCCCCTCACAATCTGCTGTGAATGGGGAACAGCTGCCTGAACTTCACATTTGCATACCCCAGTCTGCACGGGCAGCTGATCAAACACCTATGTGACACACAAGTATCGTCTCCTATGGTCACATCTCCAGTGGCATGCTGAGCCCCTACCGAGAAACACCCCAGCAGTCCTGGCAACAAATCCACAGCACACTGACACAGAGGCAGACACCTGAGGGGTCAAATCACTGCGCACAATGTGTCAGCTGATACACGGGAGTGGGAGTACAGAGTGCATTGCATGGCCTGGAGTAGGCATGACTGTCCTGCCCCACATGAATGAGGGATGAGCCCTGGACAGTGGATAGCTGGCTATGTATGTGTGACACAAGTAATCTGCACACTCCTGGGGCCCAAACATTGTTCCCACCCGCTGCATGGGTGTGTGCCACATACCCCAGGCACATGTGGTGGCTCAGCTCAGCAAGTGGACCGCATATCAAAGCAACACGCAGATTACATGTCCGAACACAGGCGTTGTGTGAACAATGGACCCACCCATGATGCCCACAACAGAGTTAGGGAAACAGATGCTGTCCCCCACCTTTAGTGAAGCAAACTGCAAGGACACAGTCCCAAGTGACACAATTCCCTGAATGTAAGGGCCACACCTGGGTATCAGATGAGGAGTGGGCAGTGCACAATAGAGGGACATGGCTCCTGGACAACATGACTGCTGTACTGTGGCAGTTGAACCAGGCCAGAGGAGGGCACATAGCATGTAATACAGAGTTCACAGTGCAGTCTTTGACTCACCCCCTCCTTGCTGCTGTCTGGCCTTCAGCTGCCCATCCAGGTCTGGAAACACCACCGCCAGGATCTGGAGCATGTGGGGGTCAGGGTCCGTGTTCCGCCCCTCCTGCGAGGAGGCGACAGCTTCAGCTGGACCCGTGCAATCCTCCGGGTCCAGCCGCGAAGGTCCTGCCACCTCTTCTGGCAGTTGCGGATCCGGCGCTTGTAGACCCCCACGGACCGGACAGCCTGGACGATGTCCTTCCAGATCTCCTGCTTCCGATGGGCATTAACCTGTCAGGATGACAAAGTGAAAAGGCCATTACTACACATGCAACATATCCGTGCATGACACAGTTGTATATACATGTCTCAATCACAGGGGCACATGATGTACACAGGCAGTGCAAAGCTGCCCATGGACAGTTTGCCAGAAGTCACTACATGGTATCATTGCATGGGAAGTAAAACCTTGTTCAAATGCACTGTCACTGCACCATACCTGTCCAGTGCATGTCACTACACACTATGGGGGGTGACAACTACTCAGTGAGCCTGCTAGCCAGTGGCGTGCAGACTTTCAGCCTTGCTAGTCAGACAAAATGCACATTCAGAAAGGCAGTGCACAGAACACTCACCTGCTCCCCTGGTGTCCCATACAGCTTGCTGTACTGTGGAAGTAGGCTGTCCAGCAGGGCCTGGTTCTCCTCAAGGCTGAAGGCTGGGGCTCTCTCCACAGTACGTGCCATTGCAGGGTCCAGAGGGGCAGAGACAGCAGCAGTGCAGTGGCAGATGTCGTCCTGGAGCATGTAGTGCAGGCAAGTGAGCTCTCAGGGGAACAGCCAGCAATATATATGTGCTGGAGAGGCAGATACTGTCCCTTGTGTCCAAAGTGATAGGTCCAAGTCGTTTGCATCTTCTGAATCTGGCCAATCCATGGAATAGCAGCACCAATACATGCCCACAGCATCCTTCAAATCTTCAACTTCATGACATACATGATTTTGCAACATTGTTGTGGGTGACCAACTGAATTTCCAGCAACCGACTGTTCAAATTTCGAAAACGCGTCCGTTGCCAGGCTAGGCCATTGTCAATGGGTGCGCACCGATCGGTCCATTGCGGTACAACGCGTACAGGGTACAACGGCGTACCCGCACACATTGAATGCAATGGGCCGGCCGGGGGCACCGATCGGTCCATTGCGGTACAACGGCGTACAGGGGTACAACGCGTACCTGCACACATTGAATGCAATGGGCCGGCCGGGGTCACCGATCAGTCCATTGCTGATCAACGCGTACAGGGGTACAACGCGTACCCGCACACATTGAATGCAATGGGCCGGCCGGGGGCACCGATCGGTCCATTGCGGTACAACGCGTACAGGGGTACAACGCGTACCTGCACACATTGAATGCAATGGGCCGGCCGGGGGAACCGATCGGTCCATGGCTGATCAACGCGTACAGGGGTACAACGCGTACCCGCACACATTGAATGCAATGGGCCGGCCGGGGGCACCGATCGGTCCATTGCGGTACAACGCGATACAGGGGTACAATGCGTACCTGCACACATTGAATGCAATGGGCCGGCCGGGGGCACCGATCGGTCCATTGCGGTACAACGCGTACAGGGGTACAACGCGTACCTGCACACATTGAATGCAATGGGCCGGCCGGGGGCACCGATCGGTCCATTGCTGATCAACGCGTACAGGGGTACAACGCGTGCCTGCACACATTGAATGCAATGGGCCGGCCGGGGGCACCGATCGGTCCATTGCTGATCAACGCGTACAGGGGTACAACGCGTACCCGCACACATTGAATGCAATGGGCCGGCCGGGGCACCGATCGGTCCATTGCGGTTCTGCGCTACAGGGGTACAACGCGTACCTGCACACATTGAATGCAATGGGCCGGCCGGGGGCACCGATCGGTCCATTGCTGATCAACGCGTACAGGGGTACAACGCGTACCTGCACACATTGAATGCAATGGGCCGGCCGGGGGCACCGATCGGTCCATTGCTGTTCAACGCATCCCTGTACAAGTGACTGGCATATGTCACCATGCCTGTCTCAGATGGGCATATGCCAGCCACAGATAGCTCCCAGGGAGTGAGGGGCACACCTACAACACGACAGCCTGTCCAAACTGTATAATAAGGCATGTAAGGCTGCATTTCCTATTGTGTGTATGTTGGTGTACATGTTGTCCTGTGGGTGTCACCTGGGGGCAGCCACCCCCAGGCTGTGCACGTGTTCATTGGGACAGGATCCTGGGTGTTACGTGTACATGACCACTGTGATGTGCAACTGTTCATATCTGTGCATGTGCCATGGTCACATTTCATGGTGGTGTATGTGTATGTCATGTCACATACCCCGTGAGTCCCATGTGGGACGGTATGTTTGAGCCAGGGTGTCCCAGTGGCACAATAGTGATGGTCCTCCACAGTCTGTGTGCATGTAGTGTTTACAATGTCTCTGATTTCATGTGCACAATGGGAGACAGTCTCCACATCCACGTTGTGTGTGCATGGACTTTGATGTTGTGCGTGTGTGTGTCACAGACATCCATGTCTGTCCTGCAGTGGCAAGTGGGACAACTACCTGTGGGGGTCATAGTTGTTTTGCGGTGGTGTATACATGATACTCCATGTAATGCCAGTGTCCATGTGGCAATACAGGGTCCCTGGGAATGTACCTGTCGTTGAGCTGTGATGCCTGGGGCACATCTGTCCTCACATGTCACTGTGGGGGGTGATTGTGACACGGCAGCAGGAGATGGGAACTGTGACACGGCCTCATGATATCCAATGGGCCAACCTGGGACTTATTGATGCCACTTGTTGAACCGTGATGACAGATGTTGGCCATGTATGTACCATACATGTCCTTACGGAACTGCACACTTCATGTAGTTGTGCCTCATAATGATGTATGTTGGGATATTGAGTGTGTTCAATGCCGCATATGTGGGGTGACTGACAATCTTGCTTTCTTCTCCTCTGCACTGCAGGGCTCCTGCTGTCCATCGACCATTCCCAGACCTGGCAACGATGGTGGAACGGGACAGCATCCGACGGTACCGCTTCACCAGGCAGCTGATTGAGGATTTGGCAGTGCAGTTGGCCCCACATTTGCAGCCTGGCCGGCCGTATCCTACAGCGCTGACCCCCAAGGTGAAGGTGATGGCAGCCCTACACTTCTTTGCCACTGGTACCTTCCAACATACTGTGGCGACTGCTGGTGGGATGTCACAGACCATGTTGAGCCGTGTGCTCCGCGATGTTTTGGCGGCAATGTTGCTATTCCTGAACCGGTACATCTATTTCCCTAGACTACAACGACTCACTGACGTGAAGAGTGACTTCTATGCCCTGGGGAGGATGCCGCATGTCATTGGCTCCATTGATGGGACACATGTGGCTTTGGTACCACCACAGGCCAGGAGCAGGCCTACAGGAACCGCAAGCACTACCACGCGGTCAATGCACTGGTGGTGTGTCTTGCAGATATGACCATCACACACGTGTGTGCCCGTTTCCCTGGTTCAGCACATGATGCCTTTGTGATGAGGAGTAGTCGCATCCCCAGGATGATGGCACAGATGCAGAACCAGCGTGCCTGGCTTGTCGGTGTGTACTGACTTTGTGCCATTGTGTGTGATCTGATCTGTAGTATTCCGCCCACTTTTCCAAGTCAGCTAATGTGCACTTGTCTGTCCGTAGGTGACTCGGGATACCCCAACATGCCATGGTTGCTGACACCCATCAGGAACCCTGTGACACCAGCCCAGATGCGCTACAATGAGGCACATGGTCGGACCATGAGAGTGATTGAGCGGGCATTTGGACTCCTGAAGAGCCGCTTCCGCTGCCTGGACAAGACCGGAGGGTCCCTCCCATATGCCCCTGCGAAAGTGTGCAAGATTATCATCGTCTGCTGCATGCTCCACAACCTGGCAGTGCGGAAGGAGTTGCCTCTCATCCAGGATGACAATGACCAACATCCGCCACCTGTGGAGGATCCTGGCCTGGACCACGATGCCAGTGATGATGATGATGATGATGATGGTGATGTCCGCACACAGCTAATCACCAACTTCTTTAGCTGAATGTGAGTATCCTGAGGTGTCATGTCAATGATGTGAGTTGGCATGATATGTGTAGGTGGTGCTCTGGTGCTGTTGGAGTGTGTCCATGGGCTACTTGACTGGATGTGTGTAGCGATGTGTGCTTACAGGTAGTCTGTACTCCCCAACAGTGTTGACATGCTAACTTGGTTCTGGGTGGGTATCTTGTAACATGTATTGTGCATGAGTTTTGCTGTTCTGTCCTGTTCTCCATTGCTTTTGACTGTGTGTCATTTCTGTCCTTCACAGGGTACTTTCAGATTCGTTTGGTCAACTGTGTCCACCGACGACGTGATTGTACTTCCAGGGTGGTAGCTGTTGTGTCCCTACAGGTGATGTGCGCCACACCCATGGACTTCCTTCCTTCTACAGTTGTTGACTGTGTGCCCGCTGCCAGGTGGGATTACCTTGCATCTGTAGTGGTTACGACATGTTGCAACTGTGTAATAAACCTGTGCTTCACTTTGTGATGTGCGTTGTCTGTGGTCACACATTTGACTGCCATTTGCTCACTGCACCTGTGGGCTACTTGACTTCAACTGGGAATAGGTGTGGTGTCTGTGCATTGCACGGTCTTCCCTGGCAACATCAGTGTAGGCAATGAGTCAGATGGCCTAGGTGTGTATGTGTTGTGTAGCCCTGGTGGTGTGTCTCCCTAATATGTGTCACGTTGCCTTTACTCACATGCCTGTGTTGTACTTGCTGTTGCAGTTCGCATACACAGTGTAATTTTGCAGTTCATCATCCCCATAACAGCACCCACGTTGGAATCACAACAGAGGCAAGTATGGTGTATTAGTGTGTTTATTGTGATACATTTGTGTGAATAGTGCATAGGATGGGTAGTGCTGTACATATATCTTTCAATCAGAAGTTCCTAGGTGAATTGAAAGTCCTGGTAGACAAAATCCCCGGTATCGGGGCCACAGTTGTCTGAGACATTGGTCCAACTTGTACTCCCCATGCAATGTGTGGGAGTTGTGTTGCCGTCAACAGGGTGAACAGTCTGTGCACAAAGGTGAACATCCAGAACAGGTTCAGGCTTCCTGGGAGTTGCGCTTGGCCATCGGCCTCTCACTTGCCCCTCCTTTGGGGGGGGGCCCTCAAGTACAGGCTGCTGCGGTGCAGGGGACTCTCCGCCAGAGTCATCCTCCCTCCCTGTGGCAGTTGCAGTTTGTTCAGCACCAGATGTTGTTGGCACACAGGGAGGTGTGGACTGGTTGCTGTTCATCTGGCGGAGGCATTGTAAAATGTCCCTGTGCACCGCCGTCATCTCATGCAGTGCGTCCCACTTGGACTCCACGCGGGACATGTGTGAGTCCACGCGGGACATGTGTGGGTCCAAGCGGGCATGATGGGCAGCCTGCTGCTGTTTCATGTCTCTGAGGAGCCCCACTACCTGGCTGAGATCTCCGGTGCTGGACTGGTACGCATCAGCTATGCGTACCAGTTGTGGGTCATCATGCACACCAGCAACCTCTGCAAGCAGCGACCTCTGTCTCCCACCCCTCCCACCACCCCTGCCGACATGTGCAGTGCGTGCAGTGGCACGCACAGATGACCCTGGTCCACCTTGGGGGTTGGTGGTGGTGGTGGTGTCCATGGCCCCACGTTGGTCCAGGGTCCCTGTGCTGGTGTTGCTCCTTGTTCTGTCCATGTCGGCGGGGATGGTATTTGTGGTGACAGTCGTTGGAGGGGTGGGTGCAGGGGGTGCAGCTGGTGGTCCTGCTGGTGCTGCAGCTGGTGGTCCTGCTGGTGCTGCAGCTGGTGGTCCTGCTGGTGCTGCATGTAGACTTGCACCGGATGTGCCAGGTTGGTCTTCTTCGTCCGAGGAGGGCAGAGGCTGTACGACACCAGTGAGCTCCGCATCCTCTTGAGCCTGGGACTGGGACTCCTCAGCGTCTGCTGCTGTGTCCCCATCATCACCTGTTTTTGGGAGACACACACAATGTATGTTATGTTTCTGCAGGCATCAATGGTTGACACACCTGACAGTTGTGACTGTGCCTCTGGGTGCGGGCCTGTACATTGCATTGTCCTAAGTCGTCACAGTCAGGGGTTGATATTGGTGTGGCACATTGTCCTGCATTATTTGGGCATTACTATGTATTTGTTGGGGTGTGAACATGGTCTGCATTGGTTGTATTTGGTTGTCAGCCGGCCCTCCTTCCCACCCAGCCAGTCAGTTATCCCACCATGGACTGTGCTTGCATTGCAGGGAGTGGAAGTTGTCTCTCAGGATGTCAGTCAGTGGTGTCCTGCTGTTTGTTGGTGCACAGTTGCCAGCAGGGCCTTGTGCTCCCCACAGCAGTAGCCAGTATCAGCCATCTTGTGAGTCCTTCTCCACTCCCTGTGATGTGAGCATGGTTCAGGGTGGTGTTGATGGGACAGTTGTGGGGGTGAGCTATGTCTGTGACTGTGACTCCCATCATGCTATTGCCTCCACCCCACTTCCCGGCATTCCCATACTTACTTGCTTTTGTGGGGAGTTCAGTGTGTGTGGGTGTGAGGGCAATGGCAAGATGGCTGACAGTGGTGTCCTGCTGTTGGTTGGTGTGCAGTTCCCAGCATGCCCTTGTGCTCCCCACAGCAGTAGCCAGTGTCAGCCATCTTGTGTGTCCTTCTCCACTCCCTGTGATGTGAGCATGGTTCAGGGTGGTGTTGATGGGCCAGTTGTGAGGCTGAGCAATATCTGTGCCTACTACTCCCATCATGCTATTGCCTCCACCCCCCTTCCCAGCATGCCCATGCTTCCTTCCTTTTGACTCTGCTTCCCTGTGGGGTGGGCTGCCTGTGCTGACAGGATGGCTGGGAGTGTTGTCCTGGCAGTTGTTTGGCTAAAAGTCCCAAGAGTGTCCCTGTGCTTCACACAACATAACCCAGGGTGGTGGATCTTTGTGGGATCTTGAGTTAGGATGTGAGGCATTGCATTCTCCCAGGTGGGTTCTGTGGAGTTTGTGTTGAGGGGGGGTGTGAGGGGAGGTGCTTGTGACTATGGTCAGTGCTGCAAGTCCTCCTTCCCACCCAGCCAGCAAGATATCCCACCATGGAACGTGCTTCCATTGCAGGGAGTGGAAGTTGTCTCTCAGGATGTCAGTCAGTGGTGTCCTGCTGTTTGTTGGTGCACAGTTGCCAGCACGGCCTTGTGCTCCCCACAGCAGTAGCCAGTGTCAGCCATCTTGTGAGTCCTTCTCCACTCCCTGTGATGTGAGCATGGTTCAGGGTGGTGTTGATGGGACAGTTGTGGGGGTGAGCTATGTCTGTGACTGTGACTCCCATCATGCTATTGCCTCCACCCCACTTCCCGGCATTCCCATACTTACTTGCTTTTGTGGGGAGTTCAGTGTGTGTGGGTGTGAGGGCAATGGCAAGATAGCTGACAGTGGTGTCCTGCTGTTGGTTGGTATGCAGTTCCCAGCATGCCCTTGTGCTCCCCACAGCAGTAGCCAGTGTCAGCCATCTTGTGTGTCCTTCTCCACTCCCTGTGATGTGAGCATGGTTCAGGGTGGTGTTGATGGGCCAGTTGTGAGGCTGAGCAATATCTGTGACTACTACTCCCATCATGCTATTGCCTCCACCCCCTTCCCAGCATGCCCATGCTTCCTTCCTTTTGACTCTGCTTCCGTGTGGGGTGGGCTGCCTGTGCTGACAGGATGGCTGGGAGTGTTGTCCTGGCAGTTGTTTGGCTAAAAGTCCCAAGAGTGTCCCTGTGCTTCACACAACATAACCCAGGGTGGTGGTTCTTTGTGGGATCTTGAGTTAGGATGTGAGGCATTGCATTCTCCCAGGTGGGTTCTGTGGAGTTTGTGTTGAGGGGGGTGTGAGGGGAGGTGCTTGTGACTATGGTCAGTGCTGCAAGTCCTCCTTCCCACCCAGCCAGCCAGATATCCCACCATGGAACGTGCTTCCATTGCAGGGAGTGGAAGTTGTCTCTCAGGATGTCAGTCAGTGGTGTCCTGCTGTTTGTTGGTGCACAGTTGCCAGCAGGGCCTTGTGCTCCCCACAGCAGTAGCCAGTGTCAGCCATCTTGTGAGTCCTTCTCCACTCCCTGTGATGTGAGCATGGTTCAGGGTGGTGTTGATGGGACAGTTGTGGGGGTGAGCTATGTCTGTGACTGTGACTCCCATCATGCTATTGCCTCCACCCCACTTCCCGGCATTCCCATACTTACTTGCTTTTGTGGGGAGTTCAGTGTGTGTGGGTGTGAGAGCAATGGCAAGATGGCTGACAGTGGTGTCCTGCTGTTGGTTGGTGTGCAGTTCCCAGCATGCCCTTGTGCTCCCCACGACACAGCAACAGTGTCAGACATCTTTGATGGGCCTTTCCACTCTCTGTGGGATGTGCATGCGTGAGTGTGAGCTTGCTGGGCCATGTGGTGGGGGATGTAGAGCTGTGACTACGACTCCCATCATGCTATTGCCTCCACCCCCTTCCCAGCATGCCCATCCTTCCTTCCTTTTGACTCTGCTTCCCTGTGGGGTGGGCTGCCTGTGCTGACAGGATGGCTGGGAGTGTTGTCCTGGCAGTTGTTTGGCTGAAAGTCCCAAGAGTGTCCCTGTGCTTCACACGACATAACCCAGGGTGGAGGTTCTTTGTGGGATCTTGAGTTAGGATGTGAGGCATTGCATTCTCCCAGGTGGGTTCTGTGGAGTTTGTGTTGAGGGGGGGTGTGAGGGGAGGTGCTTGTGACTATGGTCAGTGCTGCAAGTCCTCCTTCCCACCCAGCCAGCCAGATATCCCACCATGGAACGTGCTTCCATTGCAGGGAGTGGAAGTTGTCTCTCAGGATGTCAGTCAGTGGTGTCCTGCTGTTGGTTGTTGCACAGTTGCCAGCAGGGCCTTGTGCTCCCCACAGCAGTAGCTAGTGTCAGCCATCTTGTGAGTCCTTTTCCACTCCCTGTGATGTGCGCATGGTTCATGGTGGTGTTGATGGGACAGTTGTGGGGGGGGCAATATGTGTGACTACGACTCCCATGATGCTATTGGCTACACTGACTTGCCCAGCATACACAGAATTCCTTTCTTTCAGTGGTCTTCACTGTGTGTTGGTGTTGTAGTGGTGGCTACATGTCTGGATGTGTTTGTTAGTTCTATTTGTGCCACTGCCTAGCTGTAGTTGTAGTTGTGTTTGTACATGTGATGACACGGTTAAATGTAACTTTGAGATGGCATGTGTTGTGTTTATCTGACTGACATACACATTTTGGGATGATTCTGTTCTGGTTGCTGTGTAATTGCTATGAGTGCATGGTTTGACTCTCCCCTTGACAGTGATGTGTGTGTGTATTGTGGCAGAATATTGTGTACATTATTGTGTACTCACCAGGCTCTGGGATGTTCTCTAGTCCATATACGCTCACTGGCGGAAGGATGGCCCGCACCTTCTCCTCCCAGGGCCTGAGGTATACTGGCTTGGCAGGAGGGCCACTGCCGGTGTATTGGCTCAGGAGGTAGTCTTTCTTGAGCAGGTCCCGTACCCTCCTGCGCACGTCATACCACCTGTTCTGGATGTCAGTCTTTGTGCGCAGACATGGTGATTGTGCGTTCACCCTGTTGATGATCCTCTCCCACATCTTGGTTTTCTGGGAGATGGGGGTCTGTTGGACCAGTGTGCCAAACAGCTGTGGCTCTACCCTGAGGATCTCGTCTACCATGACTTCCAATTCACAATCTAGGAACTTGTGATTCTTCTTGGGGGGCATGGTGATGGGTGGTGATGGTGAGTGATGTGTGTGTTGGTGTGCAGGTGAGGGTGTGTGAGTGTGTGTTTTGCTGGGTGTATGTGAGGTAGGTATTTGTTGGTGTGCTGATGGTGTGTGGCTTGTGTGAGGGATGAGCTGTGGGTGTGTGGTTGCTGTCTGTTGGGTGCTGGCAGTAGAATGGCATTTGCAAAGGATCATGGTTGGGATTTGTGTCCTTTATATGGGTGGAGTTGTGGGTGTGTCTTTGTTCTCTGTCCCCACCCCCAGTATTTATTGGCTTTGTAATTGCTTGTTTGGCCTTTTTTTGTGTAATTTTTCCTTTGTACTGTCTGTGCATGTTGGAAACGTTCTTGTGACCGAGTCGGACCCTGCATTTGTCTCGTACGGTGTTCTCCGTTTCGTTCACGCTGTGTTTGTGCAGTTTTCTATGCTGCGTATGCGTCGGTCGCGGTGTTTTGTGTTACTTCGGCTCGGTTTTGTATGCGTGTCGGTCGTACGGCTTGTCCTCCGTACGACTCGGTCGTGGTTTTCGCGCCTTGCATCGTACTTAGCGGTTTGGAGTTTGCGTGTACGTTTCGGTTGGATTTGTTCCGGGTGCGTGTCGGTCGGTTCGATTCGATTCGCGTGTTTTTCCGGCCGGATTGCTGTTTTCCGTGCGGCTCGGTCGTTCGGCTTGGGTTCGGTACGTGTCGGTCGGATTTTGCACGCCTTGCATCGTACTTGGCGTGTCGGGCGCCACAGGTACGTGTCGGTCGGAATTAATTCCGGCTCCGAGTCGGTCGGTGCTTTTTCCGGCCCGAATCGGAATCGACCCCTAAGTCTTGAAGGAATGTAAAGCGGCTTGTTTTACCAGTCTATAATCTCTTGAGTGAAAAAATGAAAGAGGACCACACCAGGTATATATATAAAATATATGTGTTTAGTCTTAAACACACCCCTCTGGTCTCTTTATGAGGGTAGAGTTCGGAGTACATAAGTTACAAGTCAGTTATCAACAGTAATAGCACAAATACACGTTTGAGCCCTAGGGGCGTACCAAACCATATACCAATAAAGTGGTATAAGAACCACGACTGAGCTAGACACAAGGCCTAGAGCCTGTAGAAGTGCTTGGACCCCAAGGAACCACCCAAGGTAGTGACACAGGGGACCCACGGGGGACGCGTGCAGTGTGAGAACACAGCCGCGAGCCACCGTTAACTTCTATGGGGAAAGTCGCGGTTGGATTTTTAAAATGAAAGGACACTTAGAGGAGGACTTGGAGCAAATCCCTTTAGAACTAGGCAGTTCTAGAGTCAATACCCACGGGAGCACCGGAGTACTCGAGTTACCTCACCCAGGGAAGCCGGGTGCATAGGTGTCTTTTGGCGTCGGGTTTCGTCGTCGTTTTCAATGGCGATCTGCTGCAGCAGGCCGCTGGCGACCAAGTCGAAAGTGTCCGGGTGGATCCAAGGGTGGATCGAAGATCTGAAGAACCTGAAAGCAGAGGGGACAGAGTCTGGGTCACTAGCCAGTGACCAGGAAGGCGATGAGCAGATGCCCACCGATGTCGGGTGCTTCAGGTAGGTTGACGGTCATCTTGACTCTTCAGCCACGAGGTCCAGGAGGCATCGACGACAACCAGGAGCTGGATTCGAGCTGTCCCACAACGTCTGTCGATTGCTGAGGTGTCGGCGACCGGATTGGACCCAACAAGCCTTGGCAACGGCAAGTCACGTGGAAACAAAGAAAGGACGTGGATGCAGCCCAGCAAAGTCTGAGGGACTCACCCAGCAAGGGTAAGTCAGGGTACATCTGGAACAACCAGGAAAGCCCAAGCAGAAGAAGAGTTGACTTCGGGAGGGCCCACTAGCCAATGGACTAGCGACCGCTAAGGAGCCTCGAGTGGACGCACTTGGAGCTGGCTCACAGGACACTCGTGGAGTGGAGGCCAGTGATCTTTGGTGCAGTTGGTGCTGGAGGCAGGTGCTACTCGGAGCCCAAAGCACAACTTCGTGGGATGCCAGGAAAAGGATGCACTTGCAAAAGTTCTTGGTGTCCAGGGGTCACGGTTCCACGTTACCCACGACAGCTACGGGCCTCAGCTTCGCTGGGGACTCAGGACAGCCTCGGAGAAGTCTGGAAATCCACCTCTGGTGTTGCAAAGACTTTGGCATCCGGCGGGAGCTTCAGCAATGCAGACCGGACAATTGCTTCTTAGGTGCCTGCCAAGCAGGGGAGTCACTCCTTGACCCCAAGGGAGATTCTTCAGTCCTCTAATCTTCAAGTAGAGCGTCGAAGGTCCAGGTTTCAGCTTCAGAGTTTCGTCCAGGGTAATCTAAAGTCCTAAGGACTGGGGTCCCATACTTATACTAAGTTAGGGGGTTGGACATACTCTGGGGACCCACCTATGGGAGGGTCAGGGAAGAGGGGTGGTTACACCCATTCCCTTTGTCCAGTTTCACGCCAGAGCAGGGGCAGGTAGCCCCTGCAACCGGTTTGAACTGGGCTATGCACAGGGACACCAAATGTGCCCCCAGTGCAGGACTTCAAAGCACCAGAGAGTGCTCCCGCCCAGCCCCAATACACATTATCCTGTCTGGGGAGGTGGTTACACCTCCCTGCGACAGGAAACCTATTGTCCAGGCCTCCCCTGCCGGAGTTTCAGTCAGCAGCAGGAGGCCAGACCCGTGTCTGTGGCAGCGGCATCCATTTTGTGATGCCAGGGCTCTGTAAAGAAGTTACCGGCTAGGCCGGTGGGTACATGTCTCTCCCTCTAGAAGGGTGGAATGCTACCCCTGCCACCAGGACTGGCGGGGGGTAGTATTCCAAGATGTTTGACACCAAACACGACATGTTTTGGTGCAGCCAGTCCAAAGTTAGCATTGTACCTCGAGGATATAATGCACTTAAGAGTATATGGTCAGGCTGTACCACAAACAGCATCAGAGGAGGGACTCCGAATGCTGCAGAGGGGCTCTGCTCATGCAGGGCACCCTCTCACATAAAAACCAAGCACTCTGCCTTCAGGATTGTAAAGGCCTGCCATAGGAGTGACTTATAGGTTTATATGTGTGTGCATTGGTAGTGATATAGGTAGCCTATATCACAGTAAGGGGTGCATGCACCACCTTACCCAGGCTGCAGTAGCAGACCTGTGGTGTCATTTTGGCTGGCCTTCCAGGGGTGGCATAATACATGCTTCAGCCCCTGTCAGGCCTCTGGGGTACCTATGCCCTGGGTACATAGTATACCATATACTAGGGACTTATAAGGGCACTCCAGATTCCAATCAAAGATGTACCTAAGGTACATGGAAACCATTTTAGAGAGGAAGCAGCTAGGCTGGGGTTCTGATTAGCAGGGCCCCAGCCAGACTAAAGTCGAAAAACAGTGAAGCATCAGCAAAAAGTGGGGGTATCCATGTGAAGCAGATCCTTCTCTCCTACACCCTCCACCTCCTGCTGCTGC